>JAHLSL010000037.1:5548515-5567305 GCA_025920805.1 Petroica traversi
CCGGCCCAGCAGCACCGGCCCTCAGGGCGGGCGGGAGCGGCTCCTCCGCCCGCAGCAGGGCAGGGACTCCCAGAGCGGGCAGAGGGAACACTTCTGTCCTGAGATGCAGAGCTCAACGAGCTGTGCAGGGGAAACACAGAGCTGGGTTGGTGCTGCCCTGGCTCCCCTATCTCCCCAAGCCAGGTGGCCCTGGGTGCCTCAGAGTATGAACTGCCTGTACGCGGGATCACCCGGCAGAAGGGGGCTGAGGTTTTGAGGGATGAACCTGTTCCGACTTTGCTTTGAAAGTTTCTGGCTAAATCGTGCAGAGCATCGTTTTCCAGTCCACCCTGACAGACCAGAAGAGTTTAGTCACTCTCCATGGCAAAATGCTGCACATTATTGAGAACGCTGCCATGCAGCTTGGACACTGTCACCCACTGGACAGGGACAGCAGAAGGCCAAGCCAGGATTCCCAAACCCGGGAGTAATGAATCTGGACACTGGAATTGCAACACTTGTTCCCTTAGATGGCATCTTAGAGTATTTGGGGCAATCTAATGAACTACTGGACTCCAGATGTGGGCTGTGAGTGACATTAACTGCACACGAATGCTCTCTCAGGGCATGCAGGGAGGGAAGAGTCTGGAGCAATTCTGGCTTTAGAGATACAGGTGTAGGTACAGTCCTAGGGGCTATTCTGTTTATTCAACAGTACTAAGCAAGTTTTTGACCCTGCTGAATTTAGGCTTTGTAGAAAGTTTTTCTTCATTATTGCTTATGTTTTAGTTCCTCAAGTGTAAGAATACTTGGTTAAATAGAGTGAACAAAGTAGAAAACCAGAAAAAAGGAAAAAAAACCCTATTATTTACATTGCACCTTCTGTTCCCAAACCTCTCAAAGCTATTACAAACTGAAATCCTAAGCAAGAGGACTAAAATATGAGAGACATGATGTCTCCTGTGTCTTGAGTGATTTTTAACCTGTGGGATTACAACACTTAAATACCTTAGAAGAAATTTGCCTTAATACATATTTGCTACCTTAACCTAAATTCATGACACATTAAAAATCATTTTCCCGCTACTATATGAGTACAGAATGAAGGTAGCAGAAGATAAATTAATGGATTTACTCCAGAGCATACACAGCTCCTTTTCCCAACCGACAAATCTGATTGTACTACGTGCCAAAATGCATATCCTGAAATGAGAATAACACTGAGTCTAAATTACTGTTGAGAAGTAATTTGAAATTTCACCAGTCAAATCCCTTGCCCCATACAACAGAATACTATTCCACAAAGATAACTGTGAAAAAAACCTTATAAATTGGCAGGAGAAATCATTAACCATCAGGCAAAGTGTGTTTGAGGCAAACCTAAAATGACATGTTAAGCATCCTATCTGGCATAAAACCACCAATAATTATAAAAACCACAAAAAACCCCACCCACAACAGACAACTTTTTTAGACTTCAAAAGCAACAGAAGTCAGTTCTTACTTTACTTACCTGAGGTTTTTCTGCTCTCTCACACTTGCAGCCCAAGCACTGCATGACATACACCTGCCAGGTGTGTACTACTTATGATGTCTCTTGTTGTTTTAGAGGAAAGTTATATCCCAACTGCCAGTAATTATCCACTTAAACAGTTTTTAAACAAGACATGTTAAAATAAATAACATTTATTTAGTGCTTCTGAAGAAAGGAAAATGTGTCAAGCTAGCTAAACTCTCAAGCTCCTACAGCCTGATCTTCACAGGCAGTTTGACTCAGAAAATTTGCAAGAAACCACCTGCAACTTTTTAAAGCTGAAAACATTTGGAACAACCTGCTTAGAGCGTTTGCTTTTAAAGCCATCAGTTTAAAGTGCAGTTTTGACAAGTTCTACCATAACCCCTTTAGCTGGAAAATGGCATATGTAAAAGCAATGAGGATTTATGAGGCTTTGAGAGGAAAGAGCATGATGGAAACCCTACCAAAAGTGATACATTTTTTGTGCACTGTTAACCCATTAAACAATAATTAAATGCTGGTTAAATAAATGCAAGGCTGTGCTGCTATTGAAAGCTTGCTTCTCAACACAAAGAGCAGTTGCTGCAGACAAGCATGGCTATGGTTACAAAAATGAACACAAAAGCTAATGCAAAAGTCATCTCAAAAAAGTTTATTAGCATGATTAAAAACGTGAAGAATGACAGTAAGAGAGAAAGTAACTTTGCATGGAAGTTTATCCATTTCAACAGTTTTTATTCAACAAGGCTTGGACTGAATGGATAACTTTATTGCCAGATTTTGCTTGTTTTCTTTCACAACAGTTCACACTGTATCAGTTTCACCATTATAAAGACTATTGCTTTTGTTTGGATATGATCCCTGTTGCAGGTAAGTATAAAAAATATCCCCCATTGCTGCTGGAATGCAGAAAGCAATGTTGGTTTAAGAGCTGGTAAAAAAGAAATTCTCAGCCAAGGAGTCCATTTAAAAAAACAACCTTTCCCCCCCCCTAATCACACTACAAAGAAATACATTAGTATTTTGGCCTTTAAATTTCTTACACAGTATTTATTTAGCATGGCAATCCCAAAATTCCCTCCCTTTAAGTAACCATAAATCAAAACCCTCTTTCAGAAGCTGCTTCTTGGGTTAGACTGTGGAGCTTTACTTCACACAGGCTTACACTGGCCTGAGGACAAAGACAGCATCATCCAGCACGTAGTAGTCATTGTACATGTCACCTTCACAGAGGTAGGGCAGTCTGGTGAAAGCCTCAATGGCAAAACCAGCTTTGCTGAAAACTTCTGGCAGGCTGTTCACCTGTTCTTCCCAAGTGTGCCCTTTGATTTCCAAAACTTCTGAGGGCTTTTCCCACTTGCCACCTACTGAGAAAACAGAACAGCTTTGTTTCAATTATAAAGAAAACTTTATTGTGTGCTGCATTTTCTTGCAGAAGGCATAATTACACTGATTAGGTTCCGTTCCACTCCACGCTGGAGGGTGCCAAGCCACTTGTAGACCTGTTGCAAGATCAGCTCTGGTTTATGCCACCTGTTCAAAAGCAGCTTCTTTAAGGTTATGTTTTGTTACATTTTTAACTAGAAGAGACAGGAGTGGCTAAAAGCTAACTGCTATTAGTGAGGCTGGTGTCCAGCAGACAGGCACAGAGGTAATTACAGTAATTAGACGCAGCAAGTTGAAAACTATGATTTGCTGTGAAGCTTTCACCAGGAGATCACCACATTACAATGGATGGCTACTTTGTGCCTTCAGTGGCCACCTACCAGCTGATCTGCTAAAGGCTGCTTAGGGTCAAATCAAGAAGCTGATCGCTTGTAGCATGCTGGAAAATGTCTTGTTATTTTTTATATCCAATGAAATAATCTGAAGGATTATAGGTACAACTTCTCAGAAGTTCAAACTTTAAAGTTGTTCACTCATTTTCTAAGAAATGTCATCCACAATAAACAAGAGCTTTCTGGTTTGCTCTGTACCTTTAACTAGTTTGCTAAATGCAGTAGTAAACACCCTTCTAAACAGGAAGTTCTACATCTTGTGATTAAGACAGTTCTGCAAATCCAAATATTTCCTAAGTTCCTCTTCCTTCAAGAAGACTCATTTCCACAGAGATACAAGACATGGCATCTTTCAACAAGTTAAAAAACGTGCTAATGCTGGCCTTTGACTGGATCCTGTACGGCACTGGTAAGACTTTAAAAAAATGTTCTTACATTTTCTCATTTAACAGCAGTTAAACAAGACTGAGAATTTTGTGGTTATGATTTGCAACACAGCTACAAAACAAAAGCAGTGAAAAGTCTTGCTGAAAAATCAAGTTAATTTCTGTATCTTCATATCACTTTGGAAGTACACAACTGTTAGCAAATGCTCTTTTCTACCAAGAGCCTGAAATGTTGCTGTAACTTGTAATTTCTGTGTCAAATCCTGCTGCATTTCCCTGCTCGGAACACTCCAGCAGCAGCCTTGTTTCAGAGGAACTGTCTCTGTTTGGGAGGAGGGTTTGGGAAGTTCAACAGGCAGCACTTTCATGAAATTCTGCTCTGCAAGGACACCAGAGCCTGTGAATAAGGTGGAAAAGAGAAGGGGATGAGCTGCAGAAGCACAAGCTACTGGCTTTCACCACACAGGGTGCAAGTACACCCACAACTCATAAACTTTGGATTCTGCAGCTGCTGTGAATGGCTCTGATATGGATCTGACACAGAATCAGTTTCATTTTATTCCTGTAAAAGTCACAGACACTGAATCTGATTAATAGACAATATTAATTGTTCACAATTGACAGGTTTACAAACTGTGTATCAGCAGTACACTAAGAGATTTCAGTTTACTTATTTTATAGTTTGTTATTTACTGGCAAGCAGAAAAGGAAGCTGTTTAGGTACTACCTTTATTCTCACTGCAATAATCTCAATGCCATGGTTTAAATAACTACACTATTTATTCAAATAAAATTAAATGTACTAAAAGAGAATTCACATGTATTTCAATAAGGACTTAAAAAAAAAATCTTCCAGACTAGTAATATTAAGCCATACATTTAGTTCCTTAATTAGAATGCTCTTCTCTGATTAACCTTCCTGTTTTCTCTGAACACATTTTTAAATGTCAGAACTAATAAGCACTATTATTCTTAGAAACCCAGTCAATATATGTGATAAAGTGGAAGAATGTCTAGGAACTATTGTGAATTCTAATCAATGTTATGAAGTTGCTAAATTATAAATGACTTGATTTATGACATTTCCACTGCCTGCCTTCAGCTTGTCTGGCTTGACTCAGACCAGGAACAGTGGAGGAGAGGAAAAGCCTTGCAGAACTGCTGCACTGAGCAGCTGCACTTATGTCACACAACACTCACCCCCCGTGCCCCGCACCTCCCCCCCCAAAAAAGCAGGACTAAATCTGAGGCAGGGAACTGCTCAAAGTATTCTTCTGATTTTCTCCAGGGCCAAAGGAAACATTCACATTGCTTCAGATCTATGAATCTTCTCTATTTTGTCAGAAAATAGAAAGCCAAGCTCATTACCCTGTAGATAAAAGCATCAAATGAGCACATGTGCAAGCTCTAGCAACTATCTAAAAACAAAGTTTGCTGAAAACAACCTTAATAATTTCAAGTTTGAAACACAACTGGTTTCCTCCTTACCTTCCAGATTTTCTCGAATGAACCAAAAGCAGTTTTTTCCTTTTAGACTGTACCTTACTTTTGAGCTGTCCCTCACACTACCAACTGTTCCTTCCCAACAGGTGTTGCAGATCACTGCCGAGTCACTGTAACACAGCCCAGGTTTCAGCAAGCTGACTCCTCCATGACCAGTGTGTCCCTAAATTGCACTTTCTCTGCCTCTGGATGCTCCTCATCCGCATCTGAAGTTCTGTGGTTTCGCTTTTTAACTAATACACATCAGGATTTGTGTATTCCTCGATGCACAGATCAGAAGTACAAAGTACATTCATCAGGAAGTAACATCTTACTTGAGATAAATGATCTGACTGTAGACGACAGCGCTGTTTATATCTGTGGAATAGCATTTTCAGACTCAGCTTCACCCCTTTCTAAACAAACAGGAGATGGAACAATACTAACAGTAACAGGTCAGTTGTTCATTCCTTCTTAATGAAGCATCTTAGAAGAAATAAATTCTCTGTTCTAAATACTCCCTTTATTTATACTTTCAAAAATGACATTTAAGATGGAAATACCAGCAAACCCATTAGGAGCAGTATGGCTATATTAAGATGTTATTAGTAATACCAGAGGGATTCCATAAATAAGCATCTCAACCTCATTTGCTAATTAGGCTGTTCTGTCATAGAATGAAGATGACTCTAGAATTCTACAAAGAAAGAAACTTTGCACTTGCGCTGTCTAACCACAGTCTACATCCTCTTACATAAAGACTTTCATGGCTATCAGAAAGGAAGTATCAACAAAAAAAGGAAGTAGAGAAACCAATATTTAGTAGAAGTACATGCAAGAATGGGCAGGGCCTCAGACCTGGGGATTCACTCTGCCAGCCGGAGAAAAATGTTCTAAACCTTTGTATCACCTGCCTTCTAGTTAAGAAAGTAATGATACTTCAGTAATTACATTTCAGTTTTACATACCTAAAATAGAAAAAGGAAAAAAACCCAGAAACACTAGCTGGATTACTTTCTTTATATTCCTTCCTTTAATTCCATTTCTGAACAGAAGTCTATGAGCTTTTTTCAGAAATACCTTTACACAAAGAGCAGAAAACTGGATTCCATACTCTCTCTACCCCTAAAGGAAAGGTTTGTAATCAAAACTAACAGGACTCTATTGCTCTATATGAGCAAACAAAAGGAAAATGATCTCACTAAAGAATTTAGACTGAAAATGAACCAGGAAAACATTCATGGGTATAAGGTTTTTTAATTCCTCAGAGAAAGGGAGCTGGAATGTTGAGGCTTAAAAAAAATGTGAATCAGAACTGCCCTTTATTCTAACACTCATTTTTAATAAAGGATCAGGGAAGCAGCACAGCAATGGAAAATTCATCTTCATGATCATCACCTCGTCCTTACTGTTCCTGTACAGCTCTGCTGTGCTCGTTTCCTTTGTGGTCTACAAGGTAGGCTCAAAGGGATTTTTCTGCTTTTGTTCACGTTGTAAATCCATGCAGTTTTAACTTCTCCATAAGAGGAATAAAAACACATTTCTAGATTTCATAACTATTATGATTAAGTTTTAAAGAGGAGGTTGGTTGAAGTCCATGTGCTGCACACACACATCTGTGAACTCCTGTGTGGCACATACCTGGACTCTCAACAGCAATCACATTTTCTTTTTTCAGTAAAGCATCTAAAAGAAAAGCTATTCTGAAGCTAAAATTATCCTGAGAGTATAAATTTCCAGTAAAAGTAAAATAATTTAAATTTCACATCTAAGTATTTATGAGCTGCAGTAAAATTACTGCAGACTGACTTTGCTTTTCTACTGATTCTCTTCATACATGTACAGAAGAGAGACCTTGGTAAAATTTAAAAGTATCAGAGACTTGGAAGAAGTTTTATGCTTACAGAAACAAATCTATTAAAATGCACATAGTTAAAAGTTATGTAATTACTGCTTTTTTTTTAAATCTATGACAAAATTTGTGTTTAGATAAAATCAAACACACAGAGCTACAACTGGAATCTTTACATAATAATGTGACTTTTACAGGAAAATCAGGACTTCACAGTCCTTACTGATATGATATGGTAAAATGGTTCTTTCCTGCAGTGACCACTGTCTAAGCATAAAGACAGGACTGGCTTTTTCATCTTTTCTTTAGAAGTGAAGGTACAGAGAGAAGAGAACAGTGGGAAAAATTAAACAAGCCTTCTTCAGGGGACAAACTGGATCTATGATGACACTGGTTTATTTTTGAGAATTAAGTAGTGTTTCAAGCAGGTCCCACTGTGCTCAAAGCAAAAACACCTCCAGTGTCTACTACAAGAATCTGAAAAAGGCTTCACTCAGGTGAAAACCACTCTGGTTTTTCCAATGGCATCAGCTGATCTAGTGAAACACACACCTATAAACTCACACTGCAAAAGGGCAATAATTTTAACTACTCTGCTAACTTCTCATATTTTAATTGTTTTTCCATTTATTTTCTCTCCCTCCAGTTAAAACCAAAGCTGCTAAAGAAAAGTGGGAAAGACAAAACTGAGCACTGTGTATGTTACCATGTTATTTGCTTTGTCTGTGATTCAGAGCTTCTTTTTCTAGTCTTTTTAAAGTATATTTGGTATCAAATTTGTGATTAATTGATTATTCCATTAAAGAGATATTCCAAACTGTTAAGATTTTACTTTAGATTTGTTACAAAACTAGTTATAACAGACCAGTTAATTTACTTTTAACCCACTGGGTACATGGTGGAGTTAATCTATGTAAAGCCCATTTCTAATACACTGTTTCCTTTAGGTTCTAAGTAAATTTTGTTCAAACTTCTAACAATAACAGGTTTTTCTATAAACTTTTTGTTTCTTTAAATGATCCATTCACGTAAGCTCTAATGTGTTTAAAACAACAACCTCCACCATCATTTATCCTCATATAAAAATCAGAAGTCATGCATTTAAAGATCCATTACAGAAGGTATATATACCAAGTAATGCAATAATAATGTAATTTAAAACCCTTCTGCTTGCCAAACTGTATGTTTTTAAAGTGTTACTTAGTAACATTCCCAAACACATATCCTGGCAAAAAACCTAAATTAGAAAAGGTAGAAGAAGATGTTTCCTCCAACTCAAAATGCTGTACTGAACAAAAATATTTTAAATAATTTGCAGAAAATAAATAGCGGCCGAAAAATTTTTCAAGCAATTGCTCAAGAACTTGAAAAGCAGAGATATGCTCAACACAGCCAACAGCCTGTGAGTATTGACCAATACCTAAATTTATGGGGAAAAAGAGAAACTGAAAGGTTTTAGGAGGTGACCGAGTCTACTTCCTTTTAAGTTGATAGAGATGTAAAAAAAAAAGTGTCCTGAATGACAGAGTAAGAAATGTGTTCTGAAGCCTGTAGATACCACATGGACAAAAACAACTGGGTAAGAGGGGAGAAAGGATTTTACTGAAACAATAAAGGGATGGAATTTGCCTCAAAAAAGAAATTCTGCCTTTATTAAAAAATAAAAATCACCTCAGTAATGGAACACTTCTTTCCCTAGGATGATTTGGAAGATGACACTGTTTATCAGAACAGATGAGCATGTGCAGCACTTCAGATTTGTTCAACAGTTCTTGTGCAAGCAAAGGAGCAGGTGAGGAAGTTCAGCTTCTTCACAGACCTCCTTTGCTTTAAAGGGAGAGGAGAAAACCTTGCAGGGCACTGTTCTTTGAGAGTATTTGCTAAACAGATCACTAGAATCAAGTGCACTATACCTTACACATCTGTGTTACATATTCCATTTTCCATTTCCAAGAAGCCTGGGAAAAGACTTCATCTTGTAAGATAACTGCTGATGTTTCATAAAAGTTTCCTTTTTTAGTTTAGATTTAATTCTGTCTTTTCTTTTCTCTTTATATAAAAACTTCCGTGTATTCCTTTTACACAACCTGAGCAAATGTGAAAGGTGTTTTAATTGACAGCAACAGAAAATAAACTCATTTCATGGGCGAAATTCTGGGTTTGGTCCTGTTAATGAGATAGTTATTGATGCAACATTTACAGACCAACAGTTACTGAACAGCTTAAACAGAGCAAAACCTGTGTATTAAGTCAGGCAAGCAGAAAATAGAATAGAAACACATGCACTATCCTGGCAAAGCTTATTTAGGATGGGAGCATCTTCCAAACCTATTTAGGATAGTAATGGCCTGTGTGAAAAGGTTGCTCCTCCAATACTAAAATTCACCTGCTAGGCTGAAAACTCCCACCTCTAGTCCAACCACCCCAAGTCAGGAATACCTGGAGCACCATGTTTTGCCTGTTCAACACGGATACAAGCACAGAAAAGAACTACACTATCCAGCCAAAGGCAGTATACTTTTTTTTAAGTACCTTTTTCAGCAGTTACTACCCAGCCAATCTGCAACATCAGCGCTTTTACGAGATTTCTTTTGATATCGGGCACTTTTTCCCTTCTAAAGAACAGCTGCATCTTTTATCATAATTTAATAAAGCAAGGCTTTGTTTAACAAATGAAGTGGCATTTCTCACTTCTGCGAGATGGGAACTGACAACTGAGACGAAGAAAGGGTCCATCTTACACACTACAGTGTTTCCAGCTCAATAAAAAGTATTCCAGGAGGCAGAAAACACACCTTTGCCTACTCATCCTTGTCAATCTATCACAAGGATATTAGTGAGTTCATCAAGACAATTTCACACTTCCAGGGTCCCAGTGGTCCCTACTTCTGAATTGACATTTTTATTTTAGAGAAACTTTCACCAGTCCAGCCATGTATTATTCAATAATGACTTTTTCTGTCTGTGTTAGGAAATACAAAGGACTCTTTTATGACTCTGTAAGATACCTATTAAAAACAAAGTTGTGGTAATAGTTCTTTCTGACTTGTCTAACACTGGATAATAATCAGGCTCTCTTGCCAAATTTAGACACCTGCTATAACTGCATTCCTGGTTGTTCTGCATGGTGAAATAAAACTGAAAAGCCTCAGAGAGAATTTATGATTGAGCTACTCTGGACTCTAGGTGTCACTGTCCTTCCACAAACAGTGAGCACAGATCTGTATTTTAATTCCTCCTCCACCTTGCTTTGTTCTCTTAGAGCAGGTTTTATGTTATTCACATAGACAGCTTCCACCATTACTATCCCCTCATACTGCATGTAATAGCCAAAATAACTCATTTTGATTAAAAGAATTTCTCCACTTCTATCTATGGATCTGTCATTGGATCAAACACCTCAACCTGCCCCAACTCTTTTCCATTTGTTCTCTCTCTACAAAATTCAAAAAGTTTCACTACGTGGGTCCAAGCTGGTTTTAATGAGCTGCTACAAGAAGTTACTTGAGCCATGGAATATTCTTCTCTTTGAATGTTTCAAGTATAGTTTTGTTATATATAAAACATATGTACACATCTATTTTTAAAACGCATCATCATGTAGAACAGCTGAATGAAAATACTGAAATTCAAAAATGGTTTTCACATAATCAAGGCAGTCTGACAGTTCATTGTCTGTTTCTTTAGCCCTCAGTTAAATTGATCTTCAGTGGGAAAGCTGTAACTTTTGTGTGTGCTAACCTGCACTGTTAACAGTTCATATGGGTCCATATCCATAATAGTGGCAAACAGACAAACTGAGGATGTTTTTAAGTTTCTGAACATATTAAGGGAAGAAAACTGCCTTCAGCTAAGTGACTCATCTGCCAAGTCAATTTTATTCATCACAAATAAAATTATGACATTGGTTCACAAATCATCTTACAACAGCATTTCAGCTTTCAACAAGTAGGAATGACTGTGCTCAACAATCCCAGAACAGGTTTCCAGTCCCCTGGGATTTTTAAATTTAACTCTCTATTGTCCTCCCAGTGCATGGGAGGAGATTAATGATGAAGAATGCAAGCAGGCTTAGAATAATTTGTTCCTTAACTTATCCCACTCCTGTTGAGCCAGGGAGTTGTACACAGTCTCTTACAGGATTACCCAACAAAATGCAGAAAGGTGGATGTGGGGTGCAATAGTGATTGCCAAACACAATGGCACAGAGTTTAGAAGGCACACAAAAAAAAGCATTTATCTTTTTTGGTTCTAATATTCCAGTGAAAGACTAGAAAGACACTGTTGGTATTACAAATTTTAAAGGATTTCTACAAGGAGAGGCCATATTGTTCTACATTATAGGAACAGTAAGTTGTAACTAAATATGCTTGAAATATTTTACAGATGCCTAAGTGAAACCCCAAATCTAATTTAAGACACACAGCTATTCAGAATAGTTACAAAATGACAAGCTCAAATGCTGTATTTTAAGCAATTCTTTATCTGATGGTATTATTTCTTATACTTAATTTTTTTCCTCCCTTCTCCCACCAAAGTACCACTGGCATGTAAAAAGAGAAAACCAGATTCAGTTTGATGCATTTGTGATTGCCAGAATGTGATTAGTTCTGTATTTTCTGGATTCCATGCCTTTCCACAGACAAGTCTTAACACTCAAGGAGAACTAGAGTCCAAAAAATGACTGATGAACATCAGCCTCATGGAATTCAAGCCACCTTCAGGGTGCTTCAACCTGAATCCACAATCAGAGGCATGTAAAAAGGTTTCCAGTCTCTTTAGAAGTTTAGTCATAAGGACAGATTCAGCCAAAAATCTCTCATATATTTATTTAAAATCCACATAGGGTAAATGAGTTTTGGCACTGAATTTTACTTTTTTATTCCTGTTACTAATACAATGTAAATTAATACAAAATTAATAGTGTTTGATACTTCGCATTCATAGGGGTCTATATTTTACTTTGAGATCTCATGTTGGAAAGTGGAAGTTATCTCCCTGTGAATTTTTGGGTGGGATTCATCTGGAACACTTTAAACAGCTTGACCTGAACTGCTCTATTCAGCATTAGACAGTTCTGATGGTTCTGTTCAATTGGTCACCAAAGACAGCTGGGGTCACCTCTAGGTAAAAGGCCCTAATCAGGGACCAGTTCTCCCAAGTTGCTCCAACACAGCTGAAATGTGGTAACTGGCAAAACAGGATCTGTGACTTCAATATTTGAACCTTTTGTTGGTGCCAACAGTGTTTTCTAGGGAGCTAACAGCTTACATCACATGGCCTATTTACCTATGATTTCATACTTCTGAACATGCCCTCTGCTAGTTATTTGTAGAAAATCAAATACAAACATGTCATTTATGAAACATTTAATTTGGGATACCAGATCCTACCATTGTTTTCTTTACCTGCCCAAACAGCTGTTAATCTGTGCACTTACCATTTTCCACATAGGGGTGGAATGGCAGAACCAGTGCTAGGATGACTCTGCCTCTGGTTGGCTCCAGTACACTTCTAATATCTTTTAATACAGTCAGTGGTTGATCACAGCGATCCAGCAAATTCAAACAGCTGATAACATCATATTGAAATCCTGTGTTTTGCCATTCATTTACACCAAGTACCCTGTGAAAGGAATGAGAAAGAGAAATGTCTGTTAAATAAAAACAAGCTGATTTCAGACAGAACCACTGAAGACAAAAATTCCCTGTGGATGTGTTGATGATGCAGGTGATGTCAACCATTTAGAGAAGAGACAGACACAATCCCTTCTGGTCTTTTGGAAAAGAAAATTAAATAAATGATCAGCATGGCTACATGTCCAGCCCTATGAACCTTTACACTGCCTGATAAACATCAGGTAATAAAGGAGACAAAAAACAACACTGCTAGGAGGGATCATCACATGTGTTTGTTTTTCTGCTTTTATACAGGTTAACCTTTTCCATAACAATCAAACAATAAAGGAACATTCATTAAAATAAAAACAGATTACTTTGCTGTAATGTCTGATTAAAAGGAGGTAGGAATTACTCAGTACAATACCTGTATTTCTTCTTCTGAAGCTGCCATATCATAGTTTCAGACAATTCAGTGGCATAGATTTCTTCAAAGTGAGGACTCATAACTTTAGTGACTTCTCCGTCCCCAGCCCCTAAATCAAGAAGTCTGTGGGATTTCCATTCAGGATTTATTTTAAGCAGTCTTTGAAATTGTTCTGGGGAAAACACAAACATTGAGCCCCTTCCCAGCAGCCTAAAATGTAAAAACAAGAAATGACCAATTTTGTACAAACTTTCACAGGACAGGCAGTGAAGAAATTTAGAATGTGCTTTGGCAGGAACCAGGCACACACAACAGTAGACAAGGGCATTGGCTCAGATAAATTTTAAATCCAGTTCAACTTGCCTTGCACTTGTCAGAGATCAAACACAGAGCCACATGCAGTTACAGTGGTTAAGATTCCAGAAGGAATTTGATTAGGTAAGGAAGAGCTCATGGGGCGCAGCTCAAGAAAATGATTGCATTAAAAAAAAAAAAAAAAAGAAGGGTAAGAGAAAGAGTAGAAAAGATAAAGACTAAACCTTATTTGTCACATCTGCAGATCTGAATCTCTACCACCTACCTTAAAAAGAAAATGCCAAGATGAAATAACAGAGGAAATAAAATGGCTGCAGACACAGAAGTATGCACAATGAATGAGGAATAGGATATGGAACGAGAAGGGAAGACAGGGAATAGATTTAAAGAAAGGATGGGGGTAACGCTGCTGGAGGGGCAAAAGAGATTTTTTAAATTCTATGTTACAATGGCTTTGCTGTTATCTGCAGATCCTGCACTCAACACAAAAAGCTGTGGAATAGAAAATAGACAACTCATTAAGGAATTGGGTAGAGGTGACAGTTGGATTCCTTATGGATCAAGTCAATGCTATACCCGCCCATAACTGTTTGAAGACTACAGTGACACATTTCAGCTGTCACAGCAGAATTCAATGATGAAACAGTTAGAAGAACATGCAGGAAAAAGAACTGGTCACTAATAGACTGCAGGTAAATAAATACTATTCTTTAAACTCCTGATGGCAGGTTAAACTTATAGACAATGTAAGGGGAAAAAAAAAACCAAAACAAAACAGAAAAACAGAAAAAAGGTAAACAGATAAAAAGACTCAAAGAATAAAAAATGTGAAAAGGAGTTGGCATAGGAAAGACTGACTACTAAAACCAAAGAAACAAAAAGGACGGAGTATACAAAGTCATAGAGACGAAACTAAGCAGGATATCAAATGTATAAAAATAAACAGTTACATCCAATTTAAGTAGGGCCCCCTTGCAGCACACACGTGTCAGTCCACACTGTGTAATTGGCTCATAGCTATTATTCCTAACAGCATTATGAGGTGTTATTCAAAGCCCTGAAGAGCCTTTGAAAAAAAATGGAAGAGAAAGGAAGAAGAGACCAAAGGAACCTTTATATAAAGCTACACATAACTAAGAACACCACAGGGAAGCTCATAAAGTCATCTGAGTAGAAAATAAGGAAAAAGACTATTTTTCCAGCCCCAGTAGACGGCTCCTATCTTGTATCAGACTGCAGAAGTATGTAGCAGGTGCAGAGGTGGGGACACCGGAGAAATTGGCTAAATGTAACAAAATGTATTTTTCATAAGGTCAAAGTTGACAATCTGTTAAACATGTGTCTGAATGGGGTGAGGTGAGCAAAAAAAGCACTGACTTTTTCAAAAAAACACTAAAACACCCATGAACAGCCAAACTCCCCTGCAACTGATGCAGTTAGAAGAATGCTTATATACGAACTTGTGCTCTGCTGATGTCAAACGTGCTCCATCAGAAGTTATCTGTTCCAGTGCAGCTTACACACAAATTGCGGTGGAATTGTTGTCCAGAATAAAAGGAAGGACAGAATTCCACATTAGTGTTGCCAGACACAACACTCAGCCAGCCTTGCACAGTTTAGAAATGTGCATTGATTTGCAGTGGGCAGGCAAACATTCTCCAGTAGGAGGAGTTTTAGGTGGAATACAGAACTGTCTGGATACAGCCACCAACCAGGACAATCACAACAGTAACTGATATAAATGTGGCAATAGGGAAAGCACAAGGTGGGGGGAAGAAAGCTGAGGGAAGAGGCACAAAGAGAACACTCTCTTAGAAGAAAATTAACACAAGCAATTGTTATAAAATGCAATTAGAATCCTCTGACCGTCTTCTATTAATTGTAATTACCTCCTCTGCCCCCCCCCATACTGGAAATGGTGCTCACCAGTTAAGAGGGGTGGGCATGATAAACACAGGAGGGCATTTCACATCTGACAGACCAGCAATGGGAAATTACACATTTTGAAAAGCTGGCAGACCAAGGGGTAGGGCTGAACACTTGAAAACTCTAAATTCAAACTGTATTTAGCTTACCCGAGATCGACTTTTCACTTACCCATTGATAGATGTTCTAGACATAAAAAGGCTAAAAATAGAGGACACAAAAGAGTGATAGAGCTGGATAAACAGCCAGCCTGACTTCTCAATGCTGTTGTTTAAGAAGATCTGTGTTCCTTGGTCAAGGTAACTCTGGACAAAAATGGGCTGCAGGGATTCAGACAACTGTTCTGTGTTGCAGACATACCACTAGAGAAAGAGATATAGATCATTTAAAAGTTCAGCAATATAAACCCAGAAGTAGTCAAAATTAATACATGGAAAGCTATTACCCATTTCCATAAATACAAAAATTTAGCTTTTCCTACAGTCTTTCCAATAAACTTCAGGATTAAATTAACTTAGAATTGTAACTGTAATCAGTGAGGACTGATTACTTGCTAAGAAATAGTGCTTTAAATTTTTGTCTTAATTATTACCCTGTACTTTGGCAATATATACAAGGTAAATTCCCTAGAAAGCCAACATATGTCCTCTATGCAAAAGTTACATTAAAAAAAATTTAAATTTCTTTTTAATGAAGAACATCACTCTCCTACACTTTCATGGAGTTACTGCCAGTCCTTATAAAATGCCATTTTGCCTGTTTTCTACCATCAAGCATTACTCTCTACAGCCAAGATCCTCTTATCTCCCCCTTAAATCTTGCAATAATGTTCCTTAATGTGACTGCATGTATTCATGGTGCAGATAGGGAGCCTTAAGTATCCTAAAGTGAGATCCAGAGTTTCAGCAGAGCCTTGTAAAAAAGGCACATGGAAGGACAGGAACTGTCAGCTGGGGTAACTCCCCCAAGATTTAACACACGTGTGCTCAGATCCTGACCCCCATCACATTTGTTTGCCTTGCTGGGAGAGGAACATTCACTCAAGGCACGTTTGCACAGCATTCAGCAGAATGGAACTTCCAGTCATTACTGTAATGCAAATAAAAATGGGACAGGGTTCTTATTGAGCGTGTGCAGCTTGCCAGCAGCAGTGCCAGCAAGCAGAGGGGAGCACACAGTGCACCTGAGCCAGATCCATGAGCAGGGGCTCCACCAAACAGCAAGGGAAGACTCTTCAGCTGAGCAGCAAACCTGCTAAGGTTTGAAAACCCCCTGCACAATGGGTGCATTTCTGGCAGAATCAGGCTCTCGACTGTACTTTCAAACACACCTGTGGGTAGAACAAGTGAGTGATTTTCCTCTGAAACACAAATTCTGAGCCTGGCACAGGGAACCCCGAGACTGCCGATTCACCAGTCTAGGTCTCTTCTCACTTGTTAAATAAATTAGCATAGGCCAGTGATTCCCAAAAGGAATCCTCAGTGGCTCCTGAAAACCACTAAAGCAGCAGCTTGTGTTCTTTGTCCATTCATTCAGAAGCCAATTCCAAGAGCCTGGCAGAAGCAAATGATCCCAAGCAGCTGAGGAGCAAGCTGGGATGTGTCAGGTTCACTCACGAGGCTGCTGCCTCACTCCACTGAACAGGTTTGGAGTGGCTCAGATGATTTGCCTTTTGCAATGTGTTGCCAGTTTCAATCCAGAAGAAAACATTTTCAAAGCCTTGGGAAACAGAGGCTTTGTTCCATAAGCAGCATGACTACACCTGAGCTCATACACCTTGGGGTTCTGCACTGAACTCTCACCTGCAGTTCCACAGAAAAACAACAGTCCTACAGTTCTTGTCTTTAAGACTTCTAAATATTGACATAACCACTGGCAGAAGGATGATGGTGACCACTAGCAGAAGCTTATTTCCAAAAATTAAGTGTTGTTCACAGATCTCAAATTTCTTCTTCTCAATATGGTTTAGTGGGTATGATGGTGTTTGGTAAAGGCTGGACTTGATGGTCTTGGAGCTCTTTGTCAACCTTAATGACTCAGTGATTCTATGATCTTTCATGGTTAATCTTGCCAATAAGGTTATTCCCAACTACCTGTGTAACACTGGTGAATAACAGAAATTCTAAGACCAAAGAAAACCCCCAAAAAACTCATACCTAAATTTCAAATGAAAAAAAATGGTGAAAAATAGCTTAATTCCGGAATTACTCCCTCAGAACAGAAACTGCTTTTGTTTTCCTCCATGTACAACATAAGAAAGGTCACTGGTTTCATGGCAGAAAGTGTCAATCTCTCATATCTTTTCAGATCGTTGTGCTAAGGCCTTTGTTATAATAAAAATTATAAACACTGCAACTCTTGCCTAATATTAGTAAAAGGATGAAAAACTTCTTTTTGATAATTTACATAAAACTAGTTAAGTAAAACTGCAGAGAGTCAAAGTACCACGGGTCTCAACATGCAACCCTTGCTTACCCCACAAACTCAGTAACCATAAATCTTACTAAATGTACTAAATAATCAATACCTACATTTAATCCAATAAAACAGAGATGGAGAATTAGCCACTGTAGATTATCTACCTGTGAATGACACAGGCACCTCCACAACACATTTCCCTGATTTTAACAACACAAAAGACTTTCAGATTTTCTTTGTTCACCAGAAGGTAGTTCTTCCTGTAAGCCTGAATTCTGCTTCTCTTTGTACTTATGTCCTGAATGATCCCAAGAGCAGACCACAAACATTAAATTCCAGAGGTACATCCACCAAGCAAGATTCTGGATGTCAGTGCCCATCCAGAGCAGTAAGAAGGTTGTAGTAATGGGTCAGTAGGAAGAATTATGGTCTTCCTTTGTACAGCAGCCCTCAAGTGTTTATACTACGTCTTCTTCGTTAGCTCGGTTCTGCATATTTAATCGAGATTAAGCTGCCAGCTTCCTTCTGCACTACGAGTTTTTATTAGCCCTTCTAACTCCTGTCAGATTTTAAGCAGCATTTTGCCAAAACATAGTGCGGATCTGAACACATTCCAAACGAAATCTATCACATAACCAGTGCACGGCAAGGGCACGGCCCCTAACTTCTCCACAAGGTACCGACCCATGCGGCCACACTGCCCAAACACAGCACTAACCTTTTATCGCAGTGGGATCACATTGCAACAACTCATTCCTAGTCTGCCACCTCCTACTGCTCCAAGGCCTCTGTGGGATTCTCACTTTCCCACTTTTTTTGTTTTCCTCTAGCTGCACCGGTACTAATTAACATCTCTGTGATTACAAACCCACCCCCGTCGTCACCTCGTCACCACCACCTGCAAACTTCACCGGAGCGCTCTCGCAGGGCTCACCGGACACACGGGGGGGTGTGCATTGAAAATACCTGGGCTGCACATCCACAGCCCGGGCTGCACGTCCAGAACCCGGGTGCACACCCAGAACCCGGGTGCGCCTCTCTCGGCAGCGGCTCTGACTCCGCTCCGGCTGCCGGGACAGGCGCCGCTCCCCCC
>JAHLSL010000037.1:5567705-5586039 GCA_025920805.1 Petroica traversi
TTTTTTAGTGTCTGTTAGACAACATCCATTTAAGTCTAGCAGACACTTCTACTTATTGATTTTCAAGAAATAAAATTCATTCACTGTATAAAGTTCCATATTCTCAGAATTTATAGAGAAACTCTCAAGAATGGGATTCAAGCATCACATTTCTCCTCCTTTGAGCTTACCACAGCATTTCATATGTTATATTATATTCACACTTATTGCCTCTTTATCAATTATGGTACTATTTTAGACACTCTTAAATTATCAAGATGAAATGAAGGCATTTTTCCAGCAGTGGGAGTTCAAGTTCAGATACTGTTGGCTAATAAGGAGAGAAAGCAGGGAAACCAGCTGTTGCAAGACACTGAACTTTTGCCTTTGATCATCCTTGACTTGATTCACAGCCAGAACCAATCATGTAGGTTTTGCAGAAGATAAAGTTTAGTGGGTGACAGAGAAATGGAGAATAAGCAATGTCAGTCCCAGCACAGTGCCAACCTTCTATTCCTGTAGGAAGACCACCACCCAAATTTAAAGCACTTTTCCAGTCCTCCTTGGGATTGACCATTGATGCTCTAAAAGACATCTCCCCTGCCTGTACAGCAAGGGAAACAGGACAGACAAATCAGAGAACAGTGCATATTAAATTTGGAAAACTACTAATAATTTACATATTAAGTATTTTGTATTGTATTTCTCAGAATTTTTTTTTAAACTGGTTTATTCTACAGTTAATGTCTCCTATCTTCAGACTGTCTTGCTCAGCAATCTTTGATTATGTACATTACCTGTATGAATTCTAGAGATGCAGCAGTCTGTAGAGCCTATTCAAACACTGCATTGATCGTATCACTCCTTACTCCTTTCTTATTTCAGCACATTAATGGTAACTTTACCAGACATTTTCCAGAAAAATAATTGTGATAATTTCAAAGAATGCTTGATGAAATTTTGACTCTTAAAACCACTCATTAGGTTTCCTGTTGTCTAGCATGGTACTCCTCCATTTGTACACTGTATTCTAATAATATTAGAAATAACTAACACAGTTACCTACCGAACCCAATTTGCAATACAAGAACATTATATTGTTTTACAAAATATATATTCTGTGAGGATAGATCAGCATGGGAAATTTAGGAAATACAAAAACAATAAAGAAAAAAGACTATTTTTCGTTATTACCATTTTAAAGGGACTGTCAGGGAGAAGACTGTTTCATATAATGAATCAAAGATTCTATTAACTTAAATTCCTTCAACTTTTGCTCCTGCCTTTCAGACATTAAATGAATACATAAAATGCAGGAAATCTTTTCCCATTCAAAATCTAAACACACAGTCTGTGTCTGCTGTGGTATTTGTATTTACCTATCCACAGAGTATTTATACAAGTGATGTTGAGTGTACATAATGCTGTTAGCATGCACAATGCAAATGGGCAAGAGTATCTCAGACAAGACAGATAAAAGCCAGATAAGGCAACTTCAAGCTTCACCACAGTTCTGCCTTCTTACATTTTAACAGAAATCTTCATATTCCTATCAAAGGATTCATTTGGATTTCTAAATATTTAATGATGCTCTCCCGCTTTTTCACTCGTTGCCTTGAAAGCAATTCACACTTCAAAAAAGGCAAGGAAATGATGTTATTTCTGCTCTGTAAATGTAAAAAGTGAGGCACAAATTAGTGTGTTTTTTCAACTCTGGTGTTTCAAATCTCAAACTTCATTAAATTATGCTGTGTCCACCAAAATGCACAGCCAATTCTGACAGTCCTTTTTTTTCCAAGTTACCTGTCACAGTGTAGAGCCTTGAAAATAATCTGGTTCAGCCCTTTAAAACTGTGATCCACACAATGCTCTTGTACTTTCAAGTGGCACTCCCTAAAACTGTGTTTGCCCAGGCAAAACAAAATACAAAAATGCAATGATTGTATTATTCTAAAGGGGTATTTATCACTGCACAATTACACAGTGGATATATTGGCGGAAGACTAATATTGATTAAATGGGAGTACTGTAAACATGCTGATGTGTCTTATCATTACAAAGTGTGAAATGAAGTGAGGACTCAATATTTCTGAATTTTTGTCAAAACCCCTTTATTTTATAAAAATCACAGTGTCCATTTAAAAGCTTGACTGATAAGAATTAATCAGAAATTACTAACTTCAACTTGATTATTCAGAAATCAACTTCAATCATCACACACCAAATGAGTTTGCCAACATAACCCCAGTGAACAGGCAAAGCTTGGTTTAGTAACTGCGTATGCTTAGATTTGTCCAAGAGCTGAACCCTACATCCACAGCCTAATACCCTCCTTGCCACAATGACATTTAGTACAAAGCACTAACTATATGACACCTTCAAAATTATTTTCCCATTTAAAGCCAGAAAATTGCACTAACCTTTCACCAACCAGAGACATTCAGAAAGCCAGTGAGGACTTTTGGAGCTTTTTCCATATTCAGCAACACTGAACAGCATTTTAATCTTTTTCTTCTTTAGCCTTACCCAGACTTTCACAGGGTCATTAATTACTCTTGACTCTTGCTGTGGTAGCTGTCAGATCTGTCTTGATACTGGCCAGCCAGACACCATCTAAATTTTTCTCTTCATCTCCCCGCCATCCATGAGGGATGTCCACTGAGATCTTCCAGATTAACTTCAGACATCTGCCATTTTATCAGGATGGCAAAACTGAGCCACCAGTAAGCTTAAGAAAATACAATTCCCTTGAATTCCAGGTGCTGGGTTGGGATTCCTTTCCCTAATCTGCCCTATCCCTTCTTCAAATGAGTTAACAGAAACCATTCTATCCCAGAAATTACTTTAAGTAAAGTAATTAAGGATAAAACATTAATAGAAAGCAACTGAACTGGGGATAACTTGTGTAGGCTCAGCATTAAGGCTGAAGGTGACTCACAGTCTACAGAGACTGAAAATGCAGCTTTACTGAAACAGCTCAAACTGTGCTTCATCTTGCAATTTCCCTTTCTCATGTGAAAAACTTACTGAACTCTCTTGTGGTTCAGCAGGAGATGCTCTGACCACAGGATGCACATTTACTGTGGAGCTGCCATGTGGCTGTTCTGGATGGAAAAGGGAGTCCAGGTCAGGATCTGTAGGACTGCAATGCAGAAGGGAACCAGACAGACCAGGTAGAACATGGCATCATGGAGATCTAAAAATGACCTGCTGAAACACATGAGAACACAGCTTTCAATATGAAGATTAATTCCATGGTCACAAAACAAATTTTAAAGCATTCCCATTATTTACACATGGGCATGCTTCTGTACAGTCAATTCTAAATAAAAGAAATAGTAATATTTTGTGTATTTTTTAATTCTACATGCAAATATGTATTTTGTGTTGCTTTCTCTAGCTGGAGGAATTCAGACCATTAGCACACAGAGAGTTAATTTTAATCCAACCTAAGAAATCCTATTCACTACTTTCCTGATTATGTAATACAGAAATCAATTTAAGCAAATTTCATCCAATTATAGAACAGAGCATCTGAAAAGCTTTAGTAAGCCTGATAAAGTTGGAAAAGAAAGAGAAGCAGAAAACAGAAGCAAACATTTGAACATGAAATTAATTTGAGTTGAAATCTGTGCTACTAACTATCTACACAGAGTGTTGTTCTAGCTGCTGAGTGCTAGATAGAAGTAATGATAATTGCACAAAATTCAGGTGTGGTTTCAAGGAGTGTTTGAAACATCAAACCTTATTTCATTTGGTTTTAAAATAAAGGATTACAAGATAATATAAGCCATAAAAAGAATACATCTGAAATCAGCACTCATTTTCATTTTTTTCGAATGAATGCATGGCATTTCCTCATCTAAATCTTCTCTAATGAAAAATAAATAAAAGCATCAGCAAATATGAATGAAGAAAGAAAATACTGGAATTAAATGAGCTCCCTTTTATGAGCAGTATGTTTTCTGACAGCTCAAAGCATGCATTTTGGCATTCATCTAGTAGCTGGAATCATTATCTACTTGCCTTCTGTTAATTATGGGATTCTAATTACTTAAATATCAGGAAAGTCAACTCAAGCTGAGAAACAGCCCCTAAGTGAACTTTCTCTCCATGAGGCAGTTTATGTTCCTTTCTAATTTTTTCCTTAGCATTCAGGGATGAGATAAAGAGACTCACAGAACAGCCATGGATATCATCCAAAAAAAACCTGCAATCAGTGAAAAACACCCCAAACCCTGAGCAAGTTTTTTAATAAAACCTAAGAGCTCCTCTGAATAATGAAAAAAATCAATTCACGACTCACTCATTTTAACAGAAAAAAATGTTTGCAACCTCCAACAAAGCCCAGATTCTGTCCTTAGTGCAGACACAGGCTCATAAACGAGCACAGTTTATCTCAAGTCATGTACATGCTAATGCTACATAAAGAAACAAAAGCCCACAGGCTCACAAGTGAATCACTTAATCACTCGGGCAATTGCATTTATGACTGGAAGTGTTCACTAGCAGGCCACTGGTCCATAGCCAATGTTTATTGGCAGTGGCAATAATTTACCATTTGGAGTTGTTTACTGGCTTGTGTCCAACTGCATTTCCAGTGCACCTCCAAGGGAAGGAGCCACATCATGCACAGCTCTGGCACAGCTGCCCCAGGGACTGCAGGAGCAATGGCAGCAGCAAGGCATAGACACATCACTGAACCACCTACTGATGAGAACAGGGCTCAGACACAGCTAACATGATGCTGGGGCTTGCACTTGGCCTGTTCTGCACACTAAAGAGTATTGTAGTTTTCAGAACTAACATTATTCCATCTTTACTCAAAGAACATCTGCAAAATCACTCACACTGTGCAACCCTGATTTGGTTTCATGGGAATGGTGCTGATTTAAGAAAACAGTATTACCTATTGTAATGTAAAACCTTAAATTATTGCAGGAATTATGAAAAAATACAACGCACAAAACAATGGGAAATATTTCATTAAGAGGCTGGGACAAATCAAGAACAGAGCTTGGTTTTTATTATAATTACAGCTGAATAAATAATTCAGAATTTTCCGCCTTTTCTTTGCACACACAGGAATAAAACATACAGTGTTACCCTAAACAGCCCTAAAATCACTCTGAACAGAATGTCACGTAGTTCAGTGATTCAGTATGAAAGCATTAACAGTTTAAAGTGCTTTCAACAGATACTGAAGAGTTGCTGCCAAACAACTTTATTCTGAAGAATGAGTTTGAAAAGCACTTTCAGGAGAAGCTGGTGGTAGTTGCAGCGGCTCTCCAGAAGAGGGAGGTTTTAAACTAGGCATCTTTTCCATAGAAAAAAAAAAAAAAAAAAAAAATAAAGCCAAACCAAAAAAAAACCCCAAACCCAAACAAGAACAAAAAACATCTCAAGCCACGTAGGGCAGGTACTGCTTTGTTATGATTATAGAAGAAAGCAAAAATCAGGACTCTTCATTCTGCAAACTATTGCTCAAATTTTAAGGATATTGAAAACCACCTTTTTTTCACAACAAAGTGATTAACATCTGTGTAGTGAGCACATTTCCTAAGGATGTGACACAGTGTGTGAGCAGAGGGGGAGGATCCCCTCTGACCTGCTGGCAGGACTCTGTCTAAAGCACCCCATTTCTCCAGCCTGTCAGATCCCCCCAATGGCAGCGTGACCCTCTGTGTCCCAGCCCCAGCCTTGTGTCAGCCCCAAACTTCCTGAGAGTCCATCCTGCCCCATCATCCTGGTCACTAAGGAATGCAGCCCAGGCAGGCAATACCCACTGCCTCCCCCTGCCCACCAGGCAAGTCATTTAACTGCAGGAGTTTATCAGCTTGGTCAAGCATCACTTCCCCTTGGTGGAGCCATGCTGGCTGTTACTGATGATTTTATTGTCCTAACTGTGCCTGGAGGTTTCCAGGATTAGCTGCTCCATCACTGTTGCTATGGTTTAACTCTCATTTCAAGAAAAAGTAATAATTATTAATGAAATAAATTATTAAAAGTAATTTAGAATACAGCAAACAGTGTATAGACTGCATATTCTGCCTTGTCCCAGTAAACAACATTGCTGGAAACTCTTCAGACATATTTACTCAGGGCCCAAACATTTTTTAAATGCAGAATAAGGGTCCTCTGTACTATCTTTGCAATTCACTGCCACTACACCTAATAAAGCAAATGCTTTCCAAAACACTTAATAGATATTGCCAGCTTTGGAGAAGAGGAAATGACAGAGCTGAGATTATCCTGGCATGGGTCATAATACTTCATTTTATATAATTCACATGGGTGAAATGCCTTTTTTTTCCCCCCCAAATAACTTGAGCATATTTTAAACAATCTCTCGTATTTAATATCTGTTTGTCCTCAAACAACTTTGTCCTGGGGCAAATGTATTTTAACTGCCTATGGCTGAATTATGAGATCAGCCAATAGGTTTTTAATATATATAAGTAATTTTAGCTCAGTCAATGGTCTGAGTCCGTTGCCAAGGGCAAACTGACTCCCTAGAAACAACTTTGAGTTTTCTGGTCTTTATCCATAAAGTATCAACCCCATACTCCATTTGCAAGCAAAGGAAAACCCATTCACACACTAAATATACAGGAAATACAGGCAAACTGCTTTATATTTAAGAAATTATTTTTGAAAGGATGGGCAAGAGAAATACATAATATATTTCAGGTGCTCTGATGCACTGATCTCAGCTTTGTATGTTTTATGCTGTTCCTGGGCCTAGAGAAATAAATAAAATTTCAGCATGACTCAAGTGAAAACACAGGTTTTACAGATTGAGCATTCCAAATACTTCAACTCTCTGTATTATTATATTTATTATTGCTGCAGTCCAGGGGCTACTTACCAGGGAAAAAAGATTTATTACTACTGTGATTTAAAATCCTTCCACAAAGGGATCATTTCTCTGATTGAAAGGGATCAGAACTGCAGGTTTTATGTTACAAATCTGAATTTCTCTGAATCATCAAGATGAATTTATTCAGCCCTCTCATATCCACATCAAATTCAACCTACCACTCTTCTGCAAAAAATCACTCATCTTATTTGACATTATAATGAGGTTCATGTCCTCTTCACATCATCTCACTGGCTATCTACAGAATGCATTAAAATAAGCTGTTCTCACACACAGCCTCAAACTTAAGCTGCCTTTGCTTCTGTCTGGATGCATTTCTGAAGACCACCTGTTGTTCTTTTTTGTCATGCTTGTCCTCATACATTTTTTTAGAAAATTCCTCAAATACAAAATTTTCTCCTAACCTTAGGTCTCGTTATTTGTCACCTTTCTCCCTCAGGAGCTATCTCTAGAGAAGTTAATATAAAATTGTGTTTCCCTGTTTCTTGAGGTTTTTACTAAAAATTTAGGGGAGTTATGTAGCTCTCAGGATATTCATGTTTTCCCTCAAATAAATCCTAATCAGGACTGATTTTTCCATTTAGCCCTGACTTCAGTTATTCATCATGTTGCCACTTCCTCCTGATGGTCATAAATACAGCCTGTGACCTCTCAGTGTGGTTATTCCTGTTAATTTGTTTTTATAAAAGCCCACACATGTCCAGCTAACCAGCAACCACAGCTTTATGCTGTATTAAGGTCTCCAGAGACTGCAATGAAATCATTAGCATTAGAATGGTAAGGAGTATTGGAGACAAAATGATACACTCCTACTCAAGGCAAATTTCCTCCCTCCAGTGATTGTGCAACTTTCTCTCAAAAAAAATGGATTAACATTATATATTGTATACTTAAGGAAATAGGTTTATGACAAAAACAAAATTCCAGAACAACATGTATCTTAATAAGAGCTATTAGGTGATCACAAATACTTTTTTCTTTTTTTTTTGCAAAAAGCCAGGGGATGAAAGGAATCCTTTGCTTTTCAAAATTAGGTAGATATCCTCATGTGTATTGTTAATAAATTATTTACTCTTTAAAAAACATTTGTACTTCTACACAGACAAACACAACTCATGAGGTTTTTTTAAGTGTTTATGTTTTTGAAGTGCAGTTGATGCAAACTAATTGCTGATCAATTTCCTGTTTAGATTACAGGAATATTTAATGTTATTTTCTAAGATTTAAAGTCTCTCTTTTGAACTTACCTTATATCAGGATGCCCAGGTACATTATTCAGATTCCTATATCCATAATGATTGAGTATTGCAACCACAACCATTGGAGCCAAAGACTGAGCAGGCTTGGTAAATAAAGCATTGGTACCAAAAACCATAGATGAAAGTGGTAATCTAAAATATTTGGGGGAAAAACAAATTAATGCACAACACAAACTTATTAATGTATTAATAAATATTAATTACAATCATGATTTTAAAAACTTGAAATACTGTTAATATGCAAATGCTAAATATTATGATCCTTAGATTTATCTAGTTCACACATTATAGCAGAAATATCTACTATCATAATGAAATTTAAATTTATTTCGAAATTAAAGCTTACAAACCTCTGGGTGGGTGTGTGCATGTGCATATACATATATATGTACATACACACACACACACATATGCATAGATACAGCTTGGCCCTAATTCTGAAGTTACTTGTACTCAAACTCAACTTCATGCACTTTGAGTAATCACTGAAGTGAAATTAGACTGAACAGTGCTTGGAGAATTAATTACAATTGAATTTTGCATGCATAGGCCAGAAAATGAGGCATTTTTTTTCCCCATGAAAGTATCAGATCTTCTATTCAAGGGGCAAGTTCTTTAACAGAACAGAATCTGCACTTACATAACAATTGATAGAACCAACAGAAAGTTATGTGCACTTTGATAAAAATCCAAAGGATCAATGAGTTGCAATATGCTATTCTGCAGCCAGTTTTATCACTTTTATTTCAGGGAGATAATGGAACCAGTTAGACTTTGAAAGTTGCACTTCACCTAGCACAAGCAAAGCTTTCTTAACACCTATTCCATCTTGAAAAGGCCTTATTCAGAAAATTCCATACATGATTATAGATATATCTGGTTATAAAGTAATACAATTGAAGTTAACAAAAATAAAGCCACAAAAACTGCAAGGACTTGGCTTATAGCATAGTATAAGAAAAAAGAGGTACTACCTAATAATCTGTTTCAATTACTCTACTGACGTAACTGCAGGAAAATTTACACAAGTTCTGAGCTCATGCTAGGTTGCTCTCCCAAAAAGTACTCATGTATCAAGGATCCCAGATAATTTATTGTCTTTACTTTAATATAATTTATTACCAAAGAGTAACAAGGCAAACAACATGTTTAAAAAAACAGTAATGACTGACGTACCTCCTCTTGTGCTTTATTAAATCGGCATCAACAATATCTGCCAAAGGCAAATTGAACAAGCTAAATGAAGCTTGCACAATTACCCTAAAGAAAAACAAAATATTGAGGATGTTCATAGTTCTTATATTCACTTTATAATGAAATCATAACTGACATTCTACCAAAAACACACCAACACTGATATTCTGCAAACACACAAAGCTGAGATGCTCTTTAAAATATGGTGGTCTATCTGAAAGCATTACTAGATCTGTTGTTAGCTGAGAATTAGAAATCAATATGGAAACCTAAAGGAGGGGGGCTTCTGCTTTTTTTTCCTGGACATTGGTGTAAAAGGTCATGAATACTTTGACAGTAAATTTACATTATTGGTAAATGTAATTTAAAATAATCAGGAGAAAAGAAACACTTCAGAAAAAAAAGGGAAACTGAAAATTTGCTCCTGAAATCTGGAAAAGACATAATCACAAGGAAGATAAACTTCAAGGTGGAAGAATTAGAATAGAAAGAATAGTTTATATGCTTTCCTATATGCGTGTTTACAGTTTATACAGATATGCATTTAAACACACACATACAAAGCTGATTCTTAACAAACAGCTAAATGAAATAATAAACTAAAATATTACAATTTCTGTGTCTTATTAAATTTTGGGTGTAATGAGCTTTTACTAACAAGGTACTTTGAGCAACTAGCACTTTAAACATACAGTCTTTAGGTACCTTAGAATTTTTTCTTGAAGAAATCAAAACACATCTTCATCATTTAAAACATGCAGATAACGAAATTCAATTTATTGTTCACACAATTCAGTGTTAGAGTAGCCCATGACTGCAATACTGAAAATAAGAATGAAAACAGGGTGTGGAGGGAAAGATGAAGAAAAGGAGGGCAGGAAAGAACATGTAGAAAGACAACAATGAAAGAGCACATGAAGAAATAAAAACAAACTGCTGTAACAATACTCTGTTACAAACAGCTCTTTATCTTGAAATAAGGTTCCCATGTATCATTATATACTTATGTGAAAATACTACTTCCTGGCATCTCACCACTGAGCAGCAGTGGAAATGGCACTCAGTGCTGGTTACCCAACAGAGAGCTGAGTTATCAGATCTGTCTGCAGTGCAGCTCACAAGTGTTCCTCAACACATGGTGAGGTCTGAGCTTTCCTAGCAAACAGTCCCTGGGGAGTCCCTCTGCTGAGCTCTTCCATGTCTGTGGAAACCAGGAGATTCTCCTTCCCTTGAATCTCAGGTTAAAGTCACTGGAGGCATGTGCCTGCAAACTCTAATTGCTGTTTGTATTTTAGGCTTTTTCTTTTAAGCAGAAATTAAAAGCTGAAACAGAATAAAATGAAAGCTGAAAAAAAAGCTGTAACTGGATTTTCAACTTTTCTGATAAGTGAAACAGAATGAAAACCATGAAAGCACAGGCAGAATCTTCATGGATATACAAGCGTCTGCTCTAAGTATTTCAGCTGTGTCTATGAACAGGGGAGTACATTTACTTACATGTTTGTTGTGACATAAAATGCCAGCAGATAATAGTGTTCCTGCCCTAGAAGACACATGACAGCAGCAGCTACCACTTCATAGTAAAAGGAATACAAGATGATTCTGTAATAACCAAACTTCTTCAACGAAGCATGACTGAGAAGTACAAGGCACTGAAAAGATAATATATACAAATATAGGATGAAAAGATACAGTACAGTGTCTCAGCATTAGGAGAACTAAAAAACACAGATCTGATATTAATTATTAATACCCTTAAAAGAAAAAAAAAAAAAAACAACCAACAACCATATCTAAGAAGCACAACAAAATAAAAAAATAGAAATTGAACGACAACAGAGGTCTACTGGCTCATTCTATGCTACCTCTACTAGGTACAGGCTCCTTTCACTCAAAAACTAGCCACTAAAAACTGCTATATCCTGAGGGAAACACTGTTTCCCGCAATGCCTAACTATTATTTAATGCTCGTGATCTTTACTTTTTATATCCTTAAAGTATTCGCTTTGCAGTATAACTGTAAGTCAAACATCTTGCCGTTTAACTGCTGACAAGAAATATTTTCAGTAATTGCTTTTTCATTAATATTACTATTTTCATTGACATTTATAGAAATCAAGCATGATTTTTAAGTTGGCAAAGCAAGCTCACCAGGACAGCTTTAACTAAGCATGCTAGAGGCTTTACTAGCAAGCAGAGAAAGGCAGAGGTCAGTGCTTGTGCATAGCTCAGTTTTAATTTTGCCAATCTTGGCAAGAAGTAGAGTCTGACAATCAAATGACTGCCTAACTCATGAAAATTATATTAAGTGCTAATTATATTATGAGAAAAGTTTAAGTTCTTCTACATTGTTCCTCACTTTCCACATTCAATAGGACATCCTATAATGAATTTTCTTTTTATTATATGGGCCTTTGTCACCATCTACATGTTCGCATTCCTGTCACAAATATACAAACTGTAAAAAGATCCAAGTTTTCTCCTTTCTTCTGTGTTAGAGAGATGAACTGTGTAATATTCAGATGAAGAACAGGAAAGAATTTGCCTTGTTCAATTGCTCCCACACTGAACTGCTTTAACATAACAAATAAAACCAGGATGCTTCGGTCAGACAAAGATCACCGTGGCAAATGCTATTGTAAAAAAGCTCAAGATTTCTACTTGATCAGGGAGGTAAAACAAATCTGCAAAGTTGGTATAAGAAAAACATCTTATAAGGAACTTAAAACATACTCTTCCCCCAAGCTGTTTTCAGGGATTTTACTGAAAAGTGCCTCCACTAGAAATACTAAGGGATCATGTAATGCCGGCTATTGTAAACACCATGTTCCTGTCTCCCTGTAATTGCAAAATAACCCAGTCTCAGGAAGTACTTATGACTTAGAAAATTCCTCACTACTTGCACGTCTCGAAGATTGTGTGTTTGTAAGGAAAATACTAACAATGATGCAAATTCAAAGTTGTTTGCCTACGTTACAGCAACTTTTTCCTTGTAGGCAGGTTGTATTCCTCACAACCACTACTAGAGGGAACCTAAGTCAGAAGCTGAATTCTAGTTTAGGAGAGGCAAATGAAGCAGAGTTCATAAAAAGGAGCTTTATTTTACAAGGCTTGGGTGTTTTTCCAGTAAGTGAAGTTCAGGACATTGCTGTCAGAGAATTCTCTTATTATATCTTGAGCTCAAAGGGACAAAACCTGAGAAAAATAAGGTCACAGCAAACCCTCTACGGTTCAGTGACCTTCTAGACAAAGAGTCTCTGGGGAGCAGAGGGAGACGCATTTTCTGAAAGATTGTTCTTTTCACACTGTCACACTGATTTTATCAATAAAAGTGAGTGCTATATATTAAGTGTAAAATTATTTAAGCTTTCCTAATTTCTGTGGCTTCTGATTTTTTTCCAAAGTTCATTATCTAACTGTCTGAGCCACAGGGGTAAAACCCCAAAACTATTAAACCTGTGATACGGATAAAAGCTGATATTTTAGATAGTTACAAGTTATGGAGCAGAAGGTGTGTTCAGAATCTGTGTGTTTTATATGCAAAAGCCAAAATGGGAACTGAAATCAAGCTGTGAATTCCAGTTGCACTTTAATTTACCTTCTTATACGTATTACTTATCAAAATCCATTTAATGAATATAATAGCCTGATTTTGAGAAATTCTGAACACCATCAGCACCTATGATGAATGTCAGGATACTCATATTTTGAGTATCGTGACTTTCAACATCCAACAAGTAAACAGAGAAAGTTCCTAAAGATCTAGAGAAAGAAGTTAGAAAGCAATGAACAAGGAATTTCTAATTTATATTCTGTGGGATATATTTTTGCTGCTTTTCTTGTTCTCCCATTACTATTTTGGGTTCTCTTTCTCTTTTAAGTTCATTATTCCTATTACTCCCCTCCCCATCCCTGACTGGGCTCTTAAAACTATGTCTCTCTTCTGCTGACCAAGAGACCAAACAACAAAATAAATGGGAATGTGATATTCTCCAAAAGCAGCTATTTAGAGCTTTATTTGGTTTCCATGACTGAGATACCACATATTTCAACAATGCTTTTAATACCTTGTAATTTTTTCTGGTATTTTGTGCAGCTTATTTCAGAAACTTCCTGAAGAAGAGCTTAGTCCTTCATTTGTAATATACAGTATTAGAAAACAAAACAAAAAGAATTCAGAATTCTGTAGATTTTGCTTTTAGAAACGTTTTATCTTGGCCATGTTTTTCATTCCTTTATGCTTAGGTATTGTAAGCACTGTAGGATACAAAACATTCAGTCCCTGCCTACTCATGTCTCACATTGTTCTAAACAGATATTTTACCAGCCTGCCTGTCTGTTGTCCCTATCTCTTACATTTTATCAGCCTGCACAGAGGTACTTTCTTCTTCTAGAGCATTGGGGAGTTAGTTTTAGTACTCATTCTGGCCAATGCCTAATGCCAAATAAAGTATTTTTTGAAGCATTAAACACTGTGAACTACTAAAACACCAGGTTTTCATATTTAGAAATAAAAAAGTATGACTGCCTACCTGAGGACAAATAAAACCTGCTCCATACATGACACTTCTTACTGAGGAAGAAAGGACATCCTTAGGAATGAGATTATCCGCAAAGATCATCATAAAATTGTTGTAGAACGCAAGGTGGAAGACTTGGAAGAAGTTCATTGTTACAAAACACAGAAAGTTCTTCTCTGCCATGATCTGTTTGGTCAATGAAACTACTGAGGCCAAGGAGAAAGCTCCATCACTGTTTTCCAGATTAGCATCCTCTGTCTGAATTTCCCTCTGCTCATACTGACTCGTGCTGTATTTACCCGTGCACCACATACAAGCCGTCGCCAGCGCCGCGACCAGAACAGCGAAAGCCTGAAAATTGGAGAAGTTTTCCATATTATCCGACACGAGCCCACAAAAGAGAACGCTCGTGGAGCCGACCAGGGTGGCCACTTGGTTGTACTTGATGAGGCGGAGCCGGCTGTCATGGCCGGTGGAGCCCTCGGCGAACAGTGCGCACTGTGCCAGCAGCACGAAGGTCAGGAGGCCATCGAAGGCGCAGAGCGCGACCACGAGGTGCAGCCCGCTCATCCAGTCCCCCTCCTCGTACGGCCTCCAGGGGAACCAGGGCAGCAGGAAGGCCAGGCCGTACAGAGGGGCCCCGTACAGGATGGAGAACTGGCGCCTGGCACAGCACTTCTGCCTCGAGTTGTCCTGGATGTAGCCAAAAAGGGGATCGTTGATGGCGTTCCAGATCATGAACACAACCTGCCACAAACAAGGGAGTTCGTCGCCACTGTCATTCTTCTACACAAACGCAACAGATTTATTTAAAATAAATCTCTGTTCAGGCAATAAATAAATGCGTAGAAAAGCTACTCAGGTCAACACAGACTCTAAAACAAATTCTTAACTATATTCACAAGTTTATAGAAATTTTGAAAAAATAAGATGAATAAGTAGGTAGGTGACCAACTTCATATGAAATAAACTTCTGTCTCTAAGACTTCACTCTTTCAAACCTGATATATCTGGGCTTTAATCTATCAAAGCTCAGATATTATTCTCACAGCAAGTTAATTCAAAACACAAGCCGGCCCATTACTTTCAGGAGACCATTTATAACAAGAGTTACTCACGTGGATAATGACTTGCAGGATCAATGCAGTATTTAAGTACTTAAACAGTCCATAGGAAAGCACTCATGTCAAACTTATCTATGGAGCTGAGGTGCAAGTTCAGTTCAGAAAATTACTTCAAGCTATCAAACATAAAAATCTTTTCAGCAATAAAGTCTGGAGATTTTTACTCTACAGACTGTAAACGATGTGCTTTATGTGTATGTTCCATTGCTTATGGATTAACTAAAGTAAAAGTTAATTTACTGTTAATGAATTGCAATGATTCCAAAATTAATCTGTCATTAGAAGTATCACTTTGTTATAATAACACAGATGCACAGCACAACATGTTAATCAAAATATTCCATGGTACAGTACCTGTGCTTCATGAAATGCTGCTTCTGAAATTTTGTATCGGTTTAGGAAAAGCTTAACATAGTAGAAATTAAAGATGCTGTTCATCATTCCAGCACCTAAGGTAGTCATGGAATATGCCAGTGCATTGGCATGAATTCCCCAAAGAATCTTCATCTTCCTAGAGAACAGCTCTCTTCTTCCTCAAGGTACAAAACAGAATTACAACAATTAGTAGAATAATTTTCTAAATTAAAATAACATGGGGGATTTGCTTGTTTCAGAGGTGCAGAAATAGATTACTGGAGGGAAATTTTCCCATTCTTCCTTTTTTTTTTTTTAAATCAGAAGCACATTTTTCTGAGTTATAAGACACTGAGCCCAAAATAATAAATTATTAGGTGACATTTCTAGGTATAATTAGTGCTTAAACATCAATGGAACAAGTAGACAAAAATTTAAAAGAATCCTTTCCTAACTAATACACAGATGCCACTGAAAAACCTGCTATTCCAAAAACTCATCTTGGTGTAAAGTTCGAAGTAATTGCATACATTTGAGACCTTTCTTGCTAGCTATATATCCCTAAAATTATGGACTGTGTTGGAATGAAGTGACTCAACCCCTAATGTATTCCATCGCTATGAATGTCGAATGTAGCATGCACATGGGGGAATACTTCTTTCAAAACAAATACCAAGTGTTGCCACTCTGTTTTAAAATACTAACTTTCAAGAAGTCATGGAAGCAATATTTTCACCTAATAAATCATAAAAAAATTTAAATAAAACACCTTTTAATTAATATTTTCATGGTATGGAAGACTGCATGTAAATAAAATGTAGCATGTTACACACACGGCATTTTATGTATGACAAATAACAAGAGATTCATCCCAAGAACACAAGTTTCTTTAATCTATCAATCAGGTATTAAGCCAACAAACTTTTAAGATGCTGATCTTTTCCATCAATTACCTTAGCATGTTTAGTGTAACCTATGTCATGAAAAGAGCCAGCTCCAGGGAACCTCTACCTTTCAAAGGCTGTTTAATAGCTACCTAAAAGTAGTCCTTGACCACAATTGATTCTGTAAGCCCAATACATAATTACTCCCATGTATCTGTTTCTAGCAGCGGCTTTATTAATTTTTACATCTGCTGAAGGAAGCTGTCTGCCATTAATTTTGATACCTCAAGTTCAAATTTCAGCCTTATTATGCAGAGTTTTACAACCTGCTGTACGTCAATAGTTCACTTTGCTCCTCCGCATATTAACAATTTTACTCTAAATGCAATTTTCACATATCCATCAAAATACCTAGTTTGAATATCTGCTTGATCAGCAGCTCTGTAAGCAGCTCCCTGAACTCCTCATAAAAATAACCATGGAAGAAGCAGGAAATGAAAGCCAAGGCTGCTTCCAGCCTTCCTGTGGTTTACAAGGCGGCTGAAGAGAGGCTGCTGTGCAGGAAGGGAGGAACTTCCGAATCACCGGGCAAGGACCACGCAGAAGCCACAGATCAGGTAGGGACTGGGGAAGATGGAACAGGCAGTTTTTCCACCCCCCCCAACACAGAAAATGAACTCTTATGGGGAAATAAAGTGTGGATGCACTTTTGCATATATATGTAAGATGCTGTGATATGAAATACAATGCAAACAGAAGGTAACTTCATTCTGCAGCTAAGGGAAAAATCAAGCTGACAACTGGAACCCAAGGATTTGTTTCATTAAAGCCAATTTATTTCTAAGAATATGACTGATTTATAAAATATTTGAGAATGAACATGATGTACACCTTCAAACTTATTTTTCTACAGCTGTAAAGGCAACATCATTTTCAGGGGACAAAATTTTGCATTTTTGTAGTAAGTTTGGTTTCACAGTCTTTTACTGAGAAACCTAAAATGAAGAAGGTTATTGAAAAGATGTCCAATTGAAATGTTTCTTTTTAAAAATAAGTTTGATATTAATATGAAAGTCATTAAAATGGGTATGTTATTGGTAAGCATCACATTTGCTTTTTCAAGCCTTCACAAACATACTTAATGAAATAATTTATATAGTGGATATTAGGGCTTTTGGAAAAGTAGACATTTTACCTGTATTTCTACCTGACACATGCTGCCCAGGCCTTCAAAATGGAGAACTGGGAGACTTTCCTTCAAATTCCACAAGCACCAAGAATAAAAGTGCTTCACACTAATATTACCAGCAGTCATTTCTAAAATGTTTGACTCGATTTTTTCTCACACAATTAAAAAGTGCTCCCCTCAGTTTCAGAAAATTTGAAAGAAGGTATTTGAAATTTCTTCAACAAAAATCTTCTAACTATGCAGAAACTGACCTCTAGTACCATGAGCAATTGTAATATGCAGGATCTGACACAACTCTACCCTAATTGGTACATCTGGTCCTGCACCTTGTTTATGAAATAGGTTCAATTAGAAGTTGAGGTACCACACTTCCTTCCCCAGATGTTCCCTGTTCCCTTTAATAGCACTACAATGAAATCATGCATGAGCATCCCCTCCCTCTTCTTAATAGTCAGCCTTTATATTGAGCAGGTTAAAGCACAGGTGCACATTCTGTGACTCACAGAAGGCAAATCGGTTTCAGAAATTTCTACTGGTTACAACTGTGTTAATTCAGAGGCCGAAAGAACAGGCTGTTCGGGCCAGTGAGATGGGGTGTGACATTACCTGCGCTTCTCCCAGAGCAGGATAACAACTGCTAAAAGAAATTAGAGCAGGAGTCTAAAGAAGAAAAGTGGATTCCAAGAGATAATAGCAAACGCTGAGGCGCATAAGCTGCCATCCTGCTCTGCCGTTCTGGGTCCCAAACCGCTGTGCAATGCTCACAGCCCTGACAGACTGGTTGGGCACACGGACCTTCCTCATCCTTCTGACGTGACTGCCACCACACTAAGAAGGAAGCCAGAATAAACGCGCTGCTAGTGCCGAGGGGCAGCTCTGAGGGCTCGGCTCAGGGGTGCTCCCGGGGGCGGCCGGGCTGTGGCACCAGCGGTGCCCGCTCCGCTGAGCCGC
>JAHLSL010000037.1:5586439-5602371 GCA_025920805.1 Petroica traversi
CGGTCCTGCCGGGCTCGGAGCGTCGGAGCCCGGGATCCCCGCACGGCCGCGCTTCCCGCCCCCGCGGAGTCGCTGTCACCGGTAACGACTGCGGCCGTCTTTGTCTGAGGGAAGGAGGTGCGGCAGCCGAGCCACATGGAGCCGGGGTCTCTCTCCGCCCGGAGGGAGGGGAGCGGCCCCCCGAAAAGTTGCACCTTGCACGGAAGGTGAAGCAGCTTCTGTTCCAGGCAGGCGCTGGAAGCACCTGGGTGGGATGCGCTATTGTGCCCTGTTGAGTTCTTTGTGAGGGCTTCCAGTCGATGAAGTTGTAGTCGTAGCAGTGCTCGATCAGTCGCAGGTTCCTTATTAAAAGTCTTCTTAAATGTTATTATTAAAATGTCAACTCCACTACGCCTCAGAAATACACATTTATAGTTTCTGTATGTAATTCCATCAATAGATCTTAAAACACTACATGGAAGAGGTAAATGCTGTTCTCATTTCACAGATGAGAAAGGAGCCACCGGAATACAAGTATAATTGCACTAAAAGTCTTTTAACAGTCATGATATGGAAAGAATGTGCAATTTCCTTAAGAGCTTAGTGACATTTATGACTGGTATTTACTTAAGTTACTTAATTCTACGTTTTCTTCTTAATCCCGAGTTTGTTTTTGAAAGGCCAGCTCAAAGCTGTGAAGTGGCTTCCTGCAAACCTGCTGCAGCCTTACATGTTTTGCTTTTATATTGAAATGCATAAATTCTTAGGATTGGTGGGTGCTGCTGTACTGTAAACCATTGACGCAGTATTCACACTGAGATCAGGCATCTGACAGCAGAAACTTTTTTTTGAGGTGGGACCAGGTCTCTCTAATTGTATGCTATATAAAATAGCTAACTGTTTGAAAGCTGTATTTAGACACTCTTCACCCAAAATGGATGTTTTCCTGGCTCTAGGATAAAAACAAATCAGTTTAAATAAGCTCCTGAAACTCCAGTTTGCTGTCAAAGGGAAGAGAGTGAAAAATTTGAAGACATGATTCAGTAATGGCTTTACTATGTCAGTGTTTATGGAATAGAAGACCTACAAAGAGACTTCACAATGTATAACAACTGACTCTTGTCTTGATGTTTCTCTACTTTCATCTTTTAATTAAAATGAGTGAAATAATCACCAGTTGACTCTGCTGTCAGCTTTTAAGAAATAGTATTCCATTCTCGAGTTTAGTGCATTGTGGGGGTTGCTTAACCCGCTCTCAACATGTGAACAATCTTTTTCTGGGGATTCTCTCTTTTCAAGCCTAAATGAAAGCAATTAATAGCCTTGCCAAAAGGAAAAGGAGGAAAATAAACTGACGGGCAAGTTGAAATGAAAAGAAGAAATTCCTTACAGGAGTGTTTTTCAAATGTGCTTTATTTCTGGACTCAAGGATACTACTCCTCCTGCTGCTGGGGCTGCCACATGGATGTGTGTAAACAGGGTAGTAAGAGTGCTTATCAAGGTCTCGTGAAACTACACAACCCAAACAGTGCATGTTTAAGAACTGATGAGCATGATTATGAGAACCTCGGTTCTAAAACATGAGAAAGCACCCTGAAATGAGCTTGAAGTCTTTGACTGCCAGTGTTTGAAACTTAAAATTAGGGTCAGGATTTTGGAGAACCTTGAGAGTCTTCATATGTACCAAAGATTTTTGCCTTGACAATGTAGATGGGCTTTTCTGGCAAACTACTCATGCAAAAAGTGCTCATGGAATTCTTGTAAGGATTGGAACAGCCATCCTTCTGCAATATTTTGCTGAAATATGCTGACCTTTAGAAAAGGATTTTTTTAATATGGACTGCTCTTCGTGCATCTTGTTACTCACTTTTTCAGGGTGTTCTGAGTACAGAACAGGAAATGGGAAACTAAGTAAAAAAAAGTTTTTATTTTACGATTAACTTAAACTAGGCTTACTTACACATCTTGCACAATTAATGCCTTTTGCTGTTTAAAAGGATAGGCTTAATTTTAGGTTGAAAATTCTCTGAATAAATTTGTTAGGTGGGTTATGAAAAAGTAGAAGACAAGGATTTTGGTACTGTTTTTATCTTTTTTTCAATGATAGTAATGCAGTCAGAAGAGATCGTGACGCGCTGGTAAGTGAGGGCAGTTCAACGTAACAGAAGACATGCTTGAAGTCTTGTTTTGGAGATATTTGATGGAGCTATTAAACACCAGTACAACTAATCAGATTTAGTAAAACAAAGATCTTTAGATCTGCACATACCCATTTTGCATTATTAAAAACCTCTCTGCTCCCATCTTTATAGTGAAAAAGAAAAAGGCATGTCTGTCAGAATTTAGCTGTTGCTTTACATAAATTTACAACAGGAAATGCAGTTTTGCTTCTAGTGTTCTACCATAACTCTCTCCAGAGAAATGTAAATGAATGCTTTCCATTTTGTATCTAGAAAACATACGTGGCACATCTGTCTTGTAAAATTTCTACTTTGTAGGGCTTCCAGGTACTTGACAGTGTAGAAAAAGGGATGTAAAAAGATTCCGGGTCCTTAGAAGAGGTGAAATTATTTCACTACTTGCTTCATCTAGAGTTAAGTTTTTATTGTGTGTTCCTGAGCACTCCCACTTGCATTCTCTCCATTAGAAACAAATTGCCTTAATTATGGAAGTGTTTCTCCCAAGTAACCTATTTGTGCTTCTGCCAGTCTAACAAACAGAAAGAGTGTGAAGTATGACATGAATTCTATTGTACAGTAGTCCAAGTACTGTGTGGTATGTGCTAGATGATTTAGTAGATGAGGGGGCATTTAAGAATGAAACCATAAAGTCCTAAATGTACTTAAACGTGAAAACAAACTTTCACTTTGGAAAGGCAAATGATAGTAATTCCATTATGCATTATGTCTTTAACATAATCCTAAATCCTCTCTAAAGCTCTTATTCTACTCTATTAAAATAAAAGAATAGACTATTTAGTCTTTGCCTTGAATGATGCTAGTATTGTTTTAAAGATGGTGGCTCCTGGTAAAGATCTGTGCAGTACAAGAACTTGTGAAGCAGGACTCCATTTTCAATAAGATAATTAATTCACTGAATTTATAGATGCAGTATTCTGTAGAGATAGAGACAGAACAAACAGCTTGGTGTTTGACTGGGAGTTATTCTGTCCATGAGTAAACAATGTGCAATCTGTTTACCAAATGGGAACAATTTAAGCAGGATGCCTTAAGGTTTCCTTATCCAAATACGTTAAATCCTGCCTTGTAATGAGTGGTGCTACAGTGGAAAAGCAATGTGAGGGTAAACTCCTAAGTACAGACCAATATGCCTTGTGCCTTCTAATTGTACATCTTTTGAAACTGAAGAACTCTCATGCAGTGGGATTTCTTTAAAATAATTTTTATGGCATTTATGCTAAGAATCTGACCTTAAGGTAGGAAGCAATGCATTGTGTCTGTAAAGAATAGCACAGCTGTTGTTTTGCCAGAATTGGACCTCTACAACTTCATAGACAAATGTTTGTACTGATTTGTCCTTGTAAGTCTGAATCTGGTCTTTGGCTTATGTGTGGAGATGGAGTAATCATTTAGACAGGCTGCCAAAATGAAGGTTAGCACAAAACAATCTTGGGGCCGTATTGTGTCTATTACAGTTCCTAACTGATAAGATAACTGAGAGGGAGCAGGAAAGAGCTAGGATAACATGGTAAAAAAAGGGCACTGCAATCAAATGAAAATGGAATTAATGTGTTTTCTTCTCTGGCTGTTACTACTGATGATGCAATACACGTCTCCTGTTTATTGATTTAAGGCTTCTTGATGCGACTCAAAGTTTTTCTTGACTTTTCTTCTGTCTCTTTCCCATTAATGATATAGGTTCTATGTGAGAACTAACTAGGTTTTATTGCATTCATGCAGGTCATGGGTCATGTGAAGTCAAGGGGGTAGAAAATAAGAGATTTCTAGAAAATCCTTGACATGAAGTAGCCTCCACAGAGTAATTACAATTTTAGCATTAATTCCAAGATTTATTACTTTGCCACATTATGTTAGCTTTAAATTACACTTGTCTTTAAATCTAATAACACAGAATATCTGGCACTTCTAATGCTGTTGAGCAAATATCAAGTTTCCCTCTAGAAAGGAGCTCAGTGTTCAGATGACTTATTTCTTAATTTGCAGCAACTACAGTCACTGCACCCTGAAGGTGATTGAAGATGACTGAAGTGAAATTGAGATTAAGTGCCTGAGAATAAATGACATTTAAAGCGATGTTTTGGAGCACATTAAACAATTCTTGTCACCTGGTGTTTATGAGCTTGAAAAGCAGAATAGCTGCAAGTCTCCATCACATTTGATATTATTGTTTCATCATAAAAAGCATCTGAAACTTTCATTTAGCACTTTGATCCTGGGTGACCTGAACTCCAGTGAAGGGGTAATGGGGAGGAACAGTCAATAAAGAGTTCATCAGCTTTGGGCTGGTCTAGAGTGATGAACATGTACAGGGCCTGCTGTGCTTATTCTTCTGAGTGCTGTAAAGGGGGTGAAGCCCAAGAGACCTTGGGCAGAGCTGGGGCATATGGGGCACAGTGTGGGAGGTGGATGTGGCTGGCTGTGTCTGAAGGGCTGGGGAACTGAGGAAGCTTCATGGCATGAGAGTCTCTGGGTCTCAGGGCTGGCTTAGACCTGTGTTAGAGAGGGATGAATGTTCTGCTTAGGTATGAGCTGACTGACTGGAAATAACTTGGGGCAGCTATAACAGCAGCAAGAAAATACCTCAAGTGCTCGATAACGTGCTTTAGAATTAGATTACGTGATTGTTTCTCTCATCTACATGCAAATATGATTTCTTTGTTCAGATCTTCACCTTGCTGCTGAGCTTGGGAAGACACTACTGGACCGTAACACTGAACTAGAAGAATCCTTACAGCAAATGTATGCAACAAATCAAGAGCAATTGCAGGAGATAGAGGTAAAATATCTAAAGGATCCCCATGTGAAAGCATCTAGACCTGCAACATACAGTGTATGAGTTAAGATCTGAGTTCCTTGAGATCTGATGGAAAATACTGAACAACCTTTCATCGCTCCTGCTATTCTGAGAATTTGAGAACCAGTATAGATGGCTCATGCTTAGAACTGTTTCTCTGATTACCAGAAGCTTTGTGCCACTAAATGTCATGTTGAATTTGTTTTGTTTAATGACAAATTACTGGTATTTTTCAGTTTTGTACAGAAAAGATACTTCAGTTGTTTTTATTGCTATACTTTGCTGATCTTGCCAGGTAAAATAACATTAAAGTATATGATGATAAATACATTAATAATTTAAAACATTAGATGAGAATTTTAATGATTACAGCACTGAAATTTAAATGCTGATAAGTGCAGTAGTGAGTTTTAAATGAAATCTGAAGATATGTACTTCCAGTAAACTGAATTGTGGTAAAGGGAGCTAAAGTACATTTCAGTGTAAAAGAAACCCTGCAAGGACAAAAAAACCCCAAAAACCAAACAACAAAAAACCAGGAAAAAAATCCCACTTAAGCAGTATCTAAATATAGGATACAGTGGATATATTATTCCATATTTTCCAAGGAAAAAAGTCCCAAACCATAACCATTGTTTCAGAACCACTGATATTTAGGTAACAGAGTGGAAAAACCTGGCTATTTTTGGCAATTTCTTTTTTTTTTTTTTTTTTAATATTGCCTGTGTTCTTGCAGACCTAGCATTTGTCAGCATAATGAGATTTTTTCAGCTATTAGAGGGCAATGTATGGTCTCTAATAATTAAATTATTAAATATTCAGGACTTTGCTGACTGACAACATATTGAAAATGAAGTCAACATTTCAGTTTGGTTCTGCTGTGAATCACAGGGAACAGGCTGTGACTGGTATATACCAGATTTTTACAAAATCTGACTTTCTTTGTGCTCACAGTACTTGTGCAGTTAGAGATGTGCATTTTTTACAGCTGCAACTCCAGACTGAAAACGCTCACTATTGTAGTGGCAACAGGTAACTGGAAGAATCCTAGCCTTGATAATTAAAGAATTATGGGTGTCTTTAAAGTAGTCAAAACAAATGCAGCATTTTTAGTAAGTGATGAGCAATTTCTGAGTGCAGGTTTGATTTGTGGGTGTTTTTTAGAAGTTACTTTTGTTTGTACCTCATGTATTGGTGCTTTATCATGTGCTAACTGTAATCTTTGTTATCCTGTTCATTCTGAGATACAATAGTTGGAATGGCTGATTACTGCCACAGCCTTAAAACATGTATTTACTTATGCAGAGACTGAAAATAACTCATTGCCATGAATAGTTTTTATAAAATGATCCATTCTTAAGATGTAGAGAGGACAAACACTTCCAAGGTGCTGTACAAATACTGTGCACAAGGTTCAACCCTTGTATGAATAACCGTGTTTAAGAAAATGTTTAGCTGAATTACAACACACCTTTTGAAATAACACACCAGAATTTTGTGATAGGCAACTAATATGGCTCATTGAGTGTAGCTGCTTATTAAGTGTATTTTGACACTGTCTTGAAATATGGAAAACATATTGCTAAGCTACATTGATTTACAGAAATAGTCCAGTGGTGTTAAGAATGCAATATCCTATTGGTTTAAGCCAGTTCATTTGCTTAAGCTGTTCTGATGGGTCAGTGTTCCTTGACTACATAAGAGAGTTTCAGCTCCAGGAAGTGTCACAAATGTCCTTCCAGCAGTGATCTATAGTTGGTGTGTTGCAGGGTCAAGTACATGTGTGATCAGACAGCCTCAGATGTGACAGATTAATTTTTTCTCTCAATGTCTTGCTCTATCAAGACTTGGGCAATACTACTTTATGAAGGCTTTATCTGATTCCTCTTCAATCTCCTTCCTCCTCTTCCTCAAGGAGGGTAGGAGATGTGTATTGGATTGCCCTATTAGCTCCCTCCAAGAGGAGAGGGAGAGATTGGGAGAACAGATTTTGTGGTGCTTCTGACATATAAATAGTGCCTGCACCTTCATCTTTGCCCAGCTTGTTGAGCCAAAAGCTGTATTTGTTCCTGCTGTAGCAACAGCAGTCCCTCCAGTCTTCTCTCCTGTCTCAGTCTTTTCTCTTTCCCCAGTGTCATTTAAAAGTGTAATAGCAGCACAAAATTTTTCTTCTTTCAAAGAAGTTTCTCTTGCTTCTGGATTTCTGGCAGAAAAGAGGAAATGAACCCCTTGTTCAAATACCCCGAGAAACCCTCCAGTTGGGAAACTGAATATATTGGCTTTCTGGCAGGAGGAAATGTTACAGGGATTCACTGAAACAAATGGGAATAAAATCTGCATATGCAGGTGTAGTACTTAGCTGGTAAAGCAGTTCAGTCTATTATTCATCTATTATTTTCATACCAGCATTTCTGTCTCTTGTGGGATCACAGGATACATTTGCCAATATTCAGTCTCTATGCTTGATTTTTCCCAATTTTCAAGTGCTTGTCTCTGTAACCTACATGTGATCTTTCAGCTGTTCCTGTAGCTACTCTGCTGAATTTTTGTACTAGCTTTTTCAGTGCAGTATGTCCATGTAAATCTTTGGGACTTTTTTCCTATTAATTTGGATCTTATGGGTAGCAAAGTCTAGAACTGGTTGAGAAATCATTCTGAAATGTGGCACTGCCTTGTCTGCACTGGAAGGGAAGGGTCAAAGGCTGTGGTGTGCTTAAGATTACATCTCATATATTAAATACTAACACATTAAGCATTTTTCAGGTTTGGATCATTGTATCTGACCTTTATACTGACACGTGTGCCACTAACTAATCACTGCAGATGCAATAAAGGCTGCATGGAAACAGCAACTTTATTGCTGCCTGAATCTGTTCTCAGCACTCAGACACTGGAAATCCTGATGCTATCCAGTTTTCTTGTGGTAGAATGCACAAGGTACTGCTTCATGTTAGGTGCTCACTTGGAGGGCACATACATAGATTAAACTTGAACTTCTACAGTATTTATTAAATCATTTTTGGTGGTCTGGTTATACCAGGCCAACTGGACACTAGCCCTGAAGATACTGGAGGTGGAAGATGAAGGAAGTGGTGCTTCCCCCCCTTCCATTCATCTCAAACTTCAGTGAAAGCCCATTGTAATAAGTGGCAACCTCTCTTCAGGCACCAAAGCCTTGGCTCCTGTGCTGAGCCACACTCGTGCTGCTGAAGAAAGTCTGAGGATCTCCAACTCCTTCCTTCAGCTATAACCAATAGGGAAAGTTAATCTGAAATGGGTCACATTGAGATTCTACTGCTAATCTATGTTCTATTTTTGTGTAAATCCTCTGTCATGTGTGCACAGGCTACAAAAGGATCTAGGCAACAGCTATCATGTTGATCTTCCACAAGTCTGTATGGAGCAGTTACTAGTCCTAGATTAACTTATTAGCTGTTCTTAAATTGCCTAAAATGTAAACCCGCCAATCTTTTAATGAGGTAAAAGGTTAAGTAGAATGTTAGAAGTTTTGAGTATGTAACAGGCCTATGTAAAGAGGAGTAATTCTACCTAGGAGTTTGCTGGATGTTCCTACTTGAAGCTTACTTTTAAGAAGGTAACATGTGGCAATACAGAATATATTGCAAAATACAAATTCTATGTAAGAACAAAATACTTCAGATTTAGGGAGTTAGACTCAAACAGAAAAAACCTGTCTCCTGTAAATGCTGATGTCCTGGGTGAGAGAATGTAACACTTTTTTTAAGAGCTTTAGGTGATTGTGAACTGCTTAGACTAAGAATTCCAAGCTTTCTGACGTTATTCAGGAAACTAAACAGTCTAGGTAGTTAATTGTAAAACCCAAGAGGATTAAATTGAGAACACTTCATGTGAGGCTTTATTTTTTAAAAAAGGCCAGGAGACCTTTGATTGGGATTACAGTAACTGGAATAGTTCCCTGTGAGTAATTAAAGATTTGAGTTCAATAACTAGATTATACTGCTTTACACATACTAGCCCACATACTGTCTTAAGTGTGACCACAGCCTAAATTCTGCCATTCTGAAGCTAATGCTGCTTCAGACTGGAGGAACTTAGGTCAGCTGAAAATAAATTTAATTACGGATGCTGCTACCTAGTATTTTAGTTTTAATGCTGAGAAATTTGTTGGGCCAACAGAGTTAAGAAATTTCTGTTGGAGTGCAGCCTTTAGGCCCAAGGGACAGAGCGGCTGCAACACAGCCCCTTGCAGAAGGCTGGGCACAGATAAAGAGAGCATCAAACCCAGCTCCTCCAGGTAGGGGCTTCTTCATCAACCTGGCCTGGCCTCCATGACAAAGGCAAGCTGCCCGCTCAGTTACTGACAGCTCTCTTCAGCTCACCAAAGCAGACACTGGAATTTACATTTGTAAAACTCAGGAGTTTCTCTGTGAATGTAAATACAAAATAGGAGCTGCAGCTTGTGTTTCAAGAGTAAACCTGTAACAGCAGAACTGTCTTGCAGTACCTCACAAAGCAAGTGGAGCTCTTGAGGCAGATGAACGACCAGCATGCAAAAGTCTATGAACAGCTGGATGTGACAGCAAGAGAACTGGAAGACACTAATCAAAAACTGGTTGCAGAGAGTAGAGCTTCGCAACAAAAGATAATAAGGTAACAAACTTTCACAGATTCCTTCCCCCCCAACTGATAATATCATATGAGCAGTCCAGGTGTATTTGTGAAGTTAGTGGGTGGCTGTCTCTGTCTTCTGCTGTTCTATAATTCTGGCAAATTGAGAGGTGAGTTTTATTTAAAGGTCTTTTCACCTTTTAGCTTGACAGAGACTATTGAAAGTCTACAAACACACATAGATGACCTGCAACGCCAAGTGGAAGAACTGAAGAAGCCTGGACGAGGCCGGATGAGCCAGGAGAGATCTGAGCAGCCAAGATCAATGCACAGTTTCTCCTGTTTGAAGGAGCTGTATGACCTCCGCCAGTAAGACTTTTTACCTTACATAATAAAAACCACAGAAAATATTTTAAGCAGGGCCTCAAAAACTAAGACATGAGCACAGATACCGGACAAGCTGGAAGAAAAATTACCTGATGTTCACAACTTGCAAAGTATCTGCAGTGTGTGCTGCTGCCATTACTTCTGGCCTGCTTCTAGACCACACCAGTGTTGGTGCTCTACTTTCTCCCCAGAGTCAGCCATATCAAATGTTAGCCTAGAAAGCTTACAACAATTTGCACCCCAGCGTTTAGAGTTAGGTAAAAGCAAACACAGATAATCTGGAAAATAAAAGCAAAATATTTCCTGTAACTTACCCTTTCTTTGGATGTCCATGGATGTTTTCTTAGCTTTCTCAAACTTCAGTTGGGTAAAATGACACCTAAGCTGGGAAAATGGTGTCTGGATCGCTGGGATGTAAATGTAGAGCCCTTTGACCCAGCTGAACTGCATTAGCAGGGCCATCGGGACAATGACCTGGTAAAAGCTCAGACTAACTCCAAGCCTAGAGGGCAGTTTTGTAAAGGAAGCACCTCCACAGGCAGAACAGGCTGTTGAGTCTACATGGAGATAATACTCTAGAATAAATCACAAATCCAAAAAGAAGTTATTTCTTGGCAATTCAAAAGATAAGTGGATCCTTCAAGCTGCCAAAGGCTTGTGAAAATACCAGCCTCCAGCATTGCTTTGTCAATTCTGAAGCTTGTTCCTACATTAATAGTGACAAAAGTTACAACAGTGGAGTGCTGTAGAAAAAATCAGTGTCAGAAAGTACTGCATGGTACAGGGAGGCAATGTGTATTTAAACTTACATTATAATTTAAACTTGTATTATTCAATCAGTTTGCCTGTAACTTGAAACTGTTAACGAGCTGCCATTCTGCCTAAGCTGTGAGCTTAGTTCGATGGCATGCAAGTCCTTACAAACTGTTCTGATTACTAAATTGACTGATTGGTTAGTGTAATGGCCCCTGTTAGTGCTCTGAAGTGTGTTAGCACACAGTTTAAATATGTCATTAGTTACCCAGGACAGGAAAACTTTAGGTGTGGTCCGCTGTACTTCCTATGTTTGATAAACCTTACTTTGTTTCTGCAGGTATTTTGTTTATGATCACGTGTTTGCAGAAAAGATTACTTCGATGGATAGTCAGCTGAGTCCTCTAGAAGAAGAAAATGAGAAGTTAAAGAAGGCAGTGACAGTTCTGCAAGCCCAGCTGAACCTGGAGAAAGAGAAGAGGGTAACCATGGAAGAGGAATACAGTCTGATGGTGAAAGAAAACTGTGAGCTGGAGCGCAGGCTGGTTGATACAGACTTGTATCGGGCTCGTGCTGAGGAGCTGGAAGCAGAAGTAGCTGAAATGAGACAGATCCTTCAGTCTGAAAACACACTCCATAATGCAGAGAAATTGGTGCCAGAATCCTTCTTCTTTTCATTCAAGGAATCTCTAGACAGGGAGCTTGCTCAGAGCCTGGCAGATGATGGACTTCTGACAGTATCGGAGCTTGAGAAGAAGGCGCTGAAACGGAGCAGCAGTGAGAGCATCCTGAGCAGTGCTGCTGGGGCAGACATTCTCAGGGGCCACGAAGAAACGTGTATTAGGAGAGCTGAGGCTGTGAAGCAGCGAGGAATCTCTGTACTCAATGAAGTTGATGCTCAGTACAATGCTCTGAAAGTGAAGTATGAGGAACTTTTGAAGAAGTGTCAAATGGATGAAGATTCTTTGAAACACAAGGCTGTACAAACACTGAAGCAGTATTCCAAAGACCTAAATGTGGGCAACACCCAGTATGATCTTTCACCTAGCAATCAAGAATTCACAATTGCTGAGCTAAGTGACTCTTCCACAAATGCTCTTCCTGAATACAAAGCACTCTTCAAGGAGATTTTTAGCTGTATCAGAAAAACCAAGGAGGAAATAGATGAACACAGGGCGAAGTACAAGACACTCTCCTCTCAGCCATAACCTTATCTGTTAGTCAAGAACACACTTCATCTGAATGTCAGAAGAACCTTTAACTGATGTATTTCTTGAGCACTCAAAATGAATGTTTTGAATTGGCTGGTAGCCCTGTAGGTAACAAGCTAGTTAGTTATCAGCTCGATTCCCTGTTCCTATGTAGCAGTAGAATTAATGTTTAGCACTGTCACACAAACTAGTGGTTGTAAAGAAAACAAACATCATTGCTTAATGCTACACTATTACTTCATATTACACTTCATCTCGGGCCAGAGCAGTGACCGACACTTGTTTCCTTAGTCCACTCAGAAATAACAGAGCTGAGAACTCTTAATCTCTCACAAGAACCAAACTGAAGCTTTCCTTTGGTTCACAGGGATGATCTAGCCCTGGGACTACACTCATGCAGAAAATGAACAAAAGCAAAGACCTGACCAATCCCAGGGGCAGCATCTCCTCAGCTCCAGGAGGAGGGGAGTGGTCCAGCTTTGGCAGGGTGGTGGAAAGCTGTGCTTGCTTTAAGCCAATACCACGTTTTCACAATCACTAAGCTCTCCCACAGATTATTGTAAATGTCTTCCTACTAAGAAAGGATTTGATGTAAAGTTTGTGTGGCTTTTTAGATACGGTTTACTTTGTAGGGCACTTTGTCTTAAGGCAAGATACTGTGAATTGACTCTATGTGTTATTTGGGACCTACGGTTCTCCGGTGGAATGTCTGCAAAGTACATTTTTATGTGTATTTGGTAAGTTAGAGAGTTGTTATTTAGCTATTTAACTTTAGAATTAGTATTGGCATAGTGGAGTAGCTTTTAATGTTGCATACCACAAACTCCAAGTGCTTGAGGAGACAGGCCAGGTAAAACCTTTCCTTGTTTTGTGTGTTGCTTCCAGTGTCGGCCTCTCTGGACCTATTCCATGCTGCCTCGGGGGTGGGAGGGCGGACACAACTCTGCCAGCACATATCCTACTGAAAATGGGACCACACTCTTGTTCTTCCTCTCCTTTTCCACTCCCTAATAGTAATTCATACATACTTAATTTCTGAAAAGCAAAGAACATAGAGAAAGTTGTTCTTTGGAAGACATAGAAAATAAGAGGGAGAAAAAAAGGCACAATGAAAGGTGACATCCTTCGCCTTGTAAAGGGTCTCATAGCTTAATGTGGCCAGCAGTTCTTGTGAAGCAGCTTCCTGCTGAGTTGCTGCAAGGTACCAAACCCTTGACCCAGAATGTTGAGTTTCTCAGCTTTAGTCCAGCTGCTGCTGCTGCAACTCTGCTGCCTTACGCTGTCCTCTGTTCAGCTTGTCCTTCAGGTGCAGTATTATGACTTCATGTTGTGGGAGTTTCTCTAAAACTTGTATTGCAGTCTGAAAATTATTTAAAAATGGGAACTGAATCTTCTGAATATTTTTCTAAGCAAATAAATAATCCAGTCAAGCTGCATGTGTAAGTAGTAATTATATCCATCTGTGCCAACGAGGAAACAACTTGGTGCAGATGGCACCTGCATTATCTAGTCTTGCCATCTTTCTTACAGAGCTCAGATGCAGTTCCCATAAAATTTGTGTTTTAGAAAAGTTATGCTACATGGAAAAGAACAGGTCTGTCTAAGACAAATCCAGATGGAAGTAGTTTTTCCTCATTGTTGTGGTTCTTGTCAGTGCTGTTCAAAAAACAGGGGAGCAGGGGGGGGAAAGCAGAAAAGCTGCTCTGCCATGAGGTTTCTGTCCTGTCTCTGTGTCCCTGCCACCTGCACCTGTGTCACCTCAGTTCAGAGACTGGAAAGCAGTAACCTGAGAAAGGCACTAAGTGGTTCACTACCAGTATTCCTTACCACTTTAGGGGCAGGGCAAAACACACCTGCTGGGCAGAAGACATTCCAGATTTTTGGTTAAATAGGTGATCTTCAGTGGTTTACTTTCGGCTAATTTTGATCACTTTGATAGATAAAATTTCTATGCTTTAAAAATACCAAAAATATTTCCTCAGAATTACTTGATTTTTGTGTACTGTACTTCCCCTTAGCTACCTGTGCCATTGCTGAGCCCTGGCTGGCCTGCAGCACTTACCTGGGCAGGCTGTGCAATAATTCCCTCCAGGCTGAGCTCTTCTTAGAGCTTCTCTTGGAGCACAGTGCTCCCAGAGCTTTCCAGCCACAGCCACTGGGTCAGTGCCAGCCAGGGCTGCCTGAACATAAAACACATCCCAGTTTTATTGATGTAATTAATAAACTACACTAGCCTATTAAATGAGGTAGAGTTCTAGCAGTTCAGAAATTGCCATTTTCCACCAAATGTGAAATGGCATAAGTATGGTAACAATATTCTTAGCCAATCTTATCTGGATTAACTACCTTAATCTGCTTATTTTAGTCTACAACTCAACTCAGCCTTTTCTGAGCATAAGTAGATGAAATCAATAGAATCCCCTTGAACTTCTCATGTGATGGAAGCTGCAGCAGAGAATAGGAGCAGCAGTGCCCGTGCTGTGCAGTGCCCACAGCAGATGCCCCTGCTGGCACTGCAGGTAAGGCCAGTTCAGGGTGAGCCACCAGGGCTGGGTCCCTGTCCCTGCACAGGGAGCTCGGGGACTGCCCTGCACCTCTGTCCTTCCTCCCCAAGCCTTCAGGATGTAAAAGGAGCAAGTGCAGCTTCTGTTTCTTCATGGACAAATACAAGGTGGCGTAGAGTTGACCTTTGAGATAAAATTTTATTTAAAAATTACACAAAATAGAGGTTTTACATGGTTGCCGTGTGGTAACTACAGCTGGATGCCTTCCAGAGGGTGCCCTCAGTTACTTACCTCACTCTGTCACACACAGTAATGCACAAAGTCCCTCAAACCAACCCCACACCAGCAGAAGAAATCCAGTAGTTGTTCCCCATGTTTCAGATGTAGGTACTTTTCCAAATAACTCATTTCACAGACAACAGGTGAGAACAATTGCTATGTATTACAGAGTTCACAGACAGTGATTTTGTTCCCCCCTCCCAGGCCTGACATTCCCATGAACACGACTACCTGCTCTCTACAGAGAGGGCTGCAAGGGCTATGACAATGCTCATACTAAAGTATGAGCATCCAGGGATTTAACAAAAACTGGGATATTTGTAAACAAATTTAATTTATTGGCATTACTTACAAAATAAAGTTTTAGACCATGATTTTCCATCATGTCTGTGTCACTATATGGTTTTATTTTCTCATAAGGAAACAGAAGGAGAATTGCAATACATTAGAAATCCCAGATTAATCAAGCTGCACAGGGTCCCACGGTGCCTCCCCGGCGGCTCCTGCCCTGGGAGGCCATGCAAGCTCTGAGTGTGGGGGAGGCAGTGGCTGCCCGCAAAGCCTCGGGCCCAGAGCTCACACCCCGCCCCGGCGGCCAGGCCAGGCACTGCTCCGCCTGTGCCACCCTGCAGGCTCCTCTTGTCTCCGAGATCACCCGACACTGCTGCCACCGCTGTCAGGACTGCACCGTCCCCTTAAGATACCACATTCCACCATGGCTCACGCAGCAGTCCTGGGGAGACACGGAAAGGCTCTGTTAGGCTGCTCAGGCACCATCCCTGCAGGAATGTAAGAGGTGCCTGGATCTGGTGCTGGGTGATGTTTCATGGTTACAGTGGTAGTGCTGCATTGAGGGCTGGACTGGATGATCTCAAAGGTCTCTTCCAACCTTGAAGATTCTATGATTCTAAAGTCCATAAAGTCTTGGGACCAACTGGGTGGCTCTGGGACAATAAATGTGATCAGGAACAAGCCCTTCTGTGCACAGGAGAGAGCTTGAACCCAGAGCACGGGGTATCCCCACCTTGAAGGACAGATGGCTTCAAGGGAGGTGGGGAAGGCTGAGAGCCACAAAGGGACAAGTGATGCCAAGGCAGTGAGGAACAGCCGTGGCTCCTTGAGGAAGAACCTGAGGCTTGTGCAGAAGCCAGCCGAGGGAGGGAAGGACATGTGAGGGCTGAGGAGCAGGGCAGTGAGGAGCGGGGCAGTGAGGAGCGGGGCAGTGAGGAGCGGG
>JAHLSL010000037.1:5602381-5629470 GCA_025920805.1 Petroica traversi
GCGGGGCAGTGAGGAGCGGGGCAGTGAGGAGCGGGGCAGTGAGGAGCAGGGGTAAAGGGGCTGAAGCTCAGGGAAGAGGCTGAGGGGAGCAGTGGGACAGAGCAGGAGAGTGAGGGCAGTCACTGGGTCTGAAGCCTTTTAAGAAACTCGTTCTATGATAATGAAGTGCCAAACCTCAGAGCCCTGCAGTGACCACATGTGTGCTATGCCTATGGCAGGAGAGCACCTCAGCAAAGCAGCACAGAACTGGCTTGTCTTGGGGCTCATTTCCTTGTTTCTATTAGATGAGCACAAAGTCTCTGGAGTTCTGAGCTAATAACGGCTTCCCTTTCTTTCGCTTCAACCTCCCTCTCAGTTAATTCAACACAGGCTCAGGTACTGCTGTGGAACTGAGGCTGTGGAGCTTAAATGTATCTTTGCTTCTGAAGTCTTGGGGCTTGTCCATCACAAAAACAAACCCAGAGGTTAGAAAGAGGGTTTGCAGACAGATCTGCAGGTGCAAAAATACAAACACTGCCAGTCTGTTCCTCTGTGTATGAAAATGAGCACAGGCAGATGGGGAAATAGGAGTCAACAAATCCAATTTTACTGGAAGAGGAATCCAATCTCTTGTGGCTTAAAGAAGCCAGAGGATCTTCCCATTCCATTAAATCATACTTCTAGATTTCGATTCAGAAACAAAGGTAATTTCCCCTACTCCTGTGACAAATGTACTCAAGGCAATAAAGCCTGCCACAACACAAGGCTGGTCACTCACTGACTTAGTGACATACAGAAAAACAGTGGCTGGTGACTAAGGGACAGGTATTTCTTATAGAAATAGGTTATCTGGTAAATAGTAACAGCATCATGAAAAACTAATGCCAGTACATTGTCTAGATGTTCCAGGAGAGCTGATACTTGAGCTCATGTAGTCGCTGACAAATCCCCCAGCACAGGGAGCCAAAGGAAATACTGTCTAGCAGGCAGAAATGTCTGAGCTTATTTTACTGCTAAGACGACCAGGTTCTTTCAAGCAAGACCAGTTTGCTTATTATCACAGCAACAGATCTGTAGCTCTTCAAAGATGCCATTATTCATTTGCAGATCACAACGTAATAAAGTACTTAAGCACTTGTCTTATTGAAGTGGGTGACAGTGAGCAAGGGCCTAGCCACAATGATGTAAGTATTACATTAGTTGGCAACTTTCTGCTTGGCCATCCTGCACCTCTTTTAAAGTCATGGCCTGTGTGGTCTGTACTTTATAGCTTAAACTTCTTGAGCAAGTAAATGGTGCATCTTCAAAGAGAGATGAAAGGATTCAAATAAACATTCACAACGAGATGCGTTAACTGCTCCTCTGCCTGCTGGTTTTGGCCAGGGTTCTGCTCTGTCCAAAGCTGCACATCCTGCTAGAGAATGAATCCATTTCCTTCTGAACATGTGGCACTCGTGCTCTTCAGCACAAACCAGCAGCAGCCAGCTGGTAACTCAGAGCACTGGGCAGAGCCCTCCCATCTCCTTAATGTTTAATTCTGCATTATTTAAAAATGACTCAAGTATCACATTTGCTACACTCTATTCTCTGCTGCTCCAAGATGAGAGATTTGCTGCAATAATACAAAATAATGTTTGAGCCATTGCTCCTTGAAGGAAAAGAAGACAGAACGAGACAGTGCATTTTTAAGAAAACAAGCTGAAACACAGGCTTTGCCCATTTTCCAACAACTGTTCTATCATCCTTATCATTTGTCAGTTCAAGGTAAAATATAATCCTTTGCTCAAATCAAGCATTACAACTCATGTAATTGGATCAAACCCAAAGTGAACAGAGCCTACCTTTAACACTCTATCCACCTCCTGCTTGTTTAGATCCTCCCCACACTCCTGACTCAGCTGGTTCTGGATGACGTTCCTGCGCACTCGGTAGTTTTTCGAAAAGATTTCAAGCAAAACTCGGCGATGCTTTAGAAAGAAATGTTATCATAAGTACACATAAGAGAAGTTATCATAAGTTCTCATAAGAGAACAATTATTCCCATCTTTCTATCAAAACTGCACATGCCTTAATCTGTACAAAGCAATCTCTGAACAAAATTAGAGGATTCTTGCTTCATAATCCTGAAATCATCCCATATATCCCTGCTCTCCAGCAATGCCTTATCCTCCAAGGGCTCTACAGGGGCCCTACAGATCCTGTGGTCTCACCTGCACCTGTCCTGTGACCTGGGGCACCCCCAAAGGTACAAAAACACACTGAAGAAGGGGTTGCAATGTATTCCTCTCCAGAGCTTCCATGGGAGATCACATCACTCCAGACAAGAGGCTGGCTAGTGCTTGCCTCTTTCCTATAAAAACATATCCAGTTCATGGAGCCAGGAATTGCACTGCCCATCCAGGTCTTCAGGCACCTTCTCTTTCACCTCATTTACTCTGATTGCAGTTAGAACTCAGGAGATGCTCACATATGCTGTAATAATTTCCTACTCTAAGTACAAACAGATACAACAGATACACCTGTTAATCTCTGCCTAATGTTGCATTAGGAACATTAAAAAGGAAAAAAAAACCTTGGACTGGATCCTGATCTGAGGCCTGTATTGGAGAATCCTTTCTCACAGGCTCAGAAATAGCCACTGATCTGGTTACTGACAAGATTACCAACACGTTATGAGCTTCCTTTCAGCTGGAAACAGGTTGGTGTTGAAAACACCAACAGAGAAAGAAGAAATCTACCTGCTGTATCAGTTCCAGAAACACGGCTGCAAGCAATGCCAAATGCTCAATAAACACATAGGGGGGAATGCAACTTATTTTATTTTTACCTGATCATAAGTGTCACCAGCTTCCCAAAGTGCATAGACCTTTAGTTCGTCTGGTGAGGCAGCAGTCTGTGGAGGAAACTGAGAACAAGTGGCTCTTAAAAATAACCAGCTATTTAATGAGTTCTGCTTAATGATTCTATGGCACTGTATCCCCGGACACCCATTACTGAATCAAAACTCAGGCTGCCATGGAACAACTGCTGAAACAACCCAGCTGCTGTCCCACCCCACTCTGGAAGGGGTTCCTTGGCTCTGGCAGCCCTGTGCCTGCTCAGCACCTTCTCACAGCCCTGATGCCAGAGCAGAAACATGGTCTGTGTCACACCTGTGACCCAGGGAATGGGATGAGCACCATGGCACCCTGAGGCGCTCAGGTTTGACTAATGGCTCTGGTCAGGGTAGGACAACCTGCACAGGACACTGGTGCTGCATTTGTCACATACCAACCACATCTGGGCTTTCAAGGGAACTGCTGGACACACTGGAATCCCATGAACTGTGCATGGGGACAGTTTCCCACTGGTGAAGAGCCAACCACCACGTACCAGAACTATCTCAGGGCTTGGACCTTGATGGAATCCCATGGCAAGGCATATGTCGATTTTTCCTGTCAGCACTGTTTGCTTCCAGACCACCCAAAACCATACTCAGCTGAGAGCTTCAAGTACATTGCAGGATCTTTCTGAAGGTTTTTACCTTTACAGTGGCAGGTTTCATAGATTCAGACTCTATCCTGTAGTCACCTGCTTCACTAATCCCAAGTCAGTGGTACTGACAAGCAGGTGCTCCTGCTGTATTGCCATCTCTCTTTTGGGGCAGACTGAACACTGATGGACAGTGAACCAGATACTTGCTCATTTCAGGCTCCAAAAGCAACAGTGGTTTTGTTTTTTCCCCATGTGCCAAGCCAGAGAAACCCATTAATTTTTTCTGAGGCAGAGGCCTCACACCCCTGCAGACAGGAAGGAGCACAACTGCCTCCCCTCCATGCCCTGAGCTCCTAAAAAAATAAAATGCCATCCATTTGCCTCAACATTTCCCCTTGGAGCAGTGACTAATGAGCACTGCTGGAATATGCCTTCACCCTGACAAGTCTCTTCCTGTCTGTCACTAACGATTTATTCCTTGCTAACCACCCAGACGACCTAAAATCAATCATCTATGAAAAGCTAACAAGCCAGTCCCAATTGTTCCAGCATCCCTCAGTCCTGGTACAAACCAAACCTTTCTTCCCAGCCTCCCTCACACCAGCCAAAAGACTTGTGCATCACAGAACGAAAAGATCAGCATTTCCTTTCATGCTCTGCCTCTGATCTTATTGCAAAGGGGAAGGGTTTTGTCCAGTGGGAGCTGCCTAGTGGGATTAGCAGCTTTGGCTTTCAGGTTAGTCCAAATGACTGGAATATAACAAGGTTTTACACTTGGTTTAGAGCCAGGATTCAGGTTGATTAGGCTCACAGCACCTGACATAATTCTCCTCCCATAAGGATGCTTGCTTTTGAGGAATAATCTCTCTTGTAGGTTTTCAGCAGAGATAAAATCAAATACTCCAGCTTCCCTCCACAAAACAGCTGCAGCACGAATGGCAAAGTGCAGGGCACTGGGAGCACCCAGGCACAACCTGCTGGGCTTGACAAAGTGAATCAGCACAGCCCTGGAGTGCAAACTCCTCCTGCTCAGCCACAGGGCTGAAACACAGCTGTGTTTATCCAGCCATTCTGCGAGGAAACGGCTTCCAAACAAACACAATACTTAGTTGGGACGAAATACACACAGAATCTCCTCCCAGCCAGCCTTCCTCTGCAAACTGCTGCAAGCACTGCTGCCAGCAGCTCCCTGCTGGCCTGCTGCTGTCACACAGCCTGCCCACGGAGTGGGTCATGCAATCAGGGATTCTTCTGAGGGACACACAGCCCAGTCAGCTCCACTGCCTTGCCATCTGCTGTCCCTTTGCTGGTTTATGTCACCTTCATCTCCCCACCCTCACCTGGACACAGCTCTCTGCTACCTTAAAATCCTTTTAAATATATTTGCTCTGTGCCCCTTCCTGCTGTAAGACCCGGAGCAAGTGCAGGGCTCTCGGGAGATGAACTCCTGCTGCCCCAGGTGCCAGGGCTGCCACGTTCCAATGGAACCTCTCAGGGAGGAGCCCTGGGCTCTGGGATGTGCCTCACTCAAGCACTGAGCCGCTGCCAGGCGGCCTCACATTATAGCTAAACCAGATGGAAGGGGCTGAGTGTGCCAGAAAAAAAACCTATCAGCTGGAGCAATTCTAAAGGTAAACTGTTGATCTCACCTCTCAGGGAGCCTGGCTTTGGTACCAGCCTGCAGGGCTCTCTGTGAGTGCAGGGCTGCGATCCCCCCCCCGTCAGCCCAGACGGGCAGGACGCCCACAACAGTTACATCATTTCCTGAGGCCTCAAAAATATCCTCAAGTTTTGGGCAGAACCTTGCACTCCACGGGCCATGGGACGGGAGCCACATCAGGAGCCAGTCACCCCCAGCCTGCAGGAAATGAGTGTAGATCCTCAGGAGCCAGAGTCCTGCCCAGGGACGGGGCAGGACAGCAGTGCAGCCTGAGCAGCTCCAGGCACAGGCAAAGTCCTACCTGCCCAGGGCTCCTCTCCTCGGTGTCTGTCCCCTCTCCTCACCCTCTCCCATGGCAGCACCAGCCCAGGATTTGCTCTTTCCCGACCTGTGCTTTTCCCTCCAGCTTGCTGAGGCTCTGAGGCACAGCAGGCACAGCACCCTGCAGGCATCCCCACGGCTGCAGCTGGAGTGGCCTCTTCTGGCTCCCCAAAATGCTGTTTATCTCATACCCCGGGTGCTGTTGGTCTGCTCTGTAATAGATCCTGCATTCTCCTGCTAAGGTTTCAATTTTCAGCTGCATGTTTTCTATAATAGGTAACCACTCAAGCCAAGAGTGTCTTCACCCCCCCACAGAACATCATTTTAATTACCTCAGATCATTGATTTTTATCACCAAAGCACTTTCAATTACAGAAAACTAATGAGTAACTATGAAATCCCACGCAGAACAACCCTCCAGGCTTTCCCCAAGCTCAGGCGCCCTTGTTGGGTTCTGACAAAATTGTTCGGGGGAACAATCAAGAAATACCAAAGTGTCCGAGCCCATGCAAAGAGCAAAGCCAGCCCCAGCACCTTTGCCATCTGCACAGAGCATCAGGGGAGGCTCAGGGGCAATGATTTACATTGCTGACAGCAGTACAGGCTCATACAGGCTCAAGTATTGCACTAAATTCTGAGTCAGCAGAACAAAAACTTGTAACAGTCTCATCTAGAGACATTCCAGGGACCATTTCTGCACCTCTGCAGGTTTCCTGTGACAGGGTTTTCCACACAGAAGGAAGTCCCTGATCAAGTCTCTTCAGCAGGATTTTCTTTTGCTTTTTGAAAAGAGAAACAATCTCACTTTCACTCTTTGTGTGGATTTCCAAAATCCCCGAATTTCCAAAGCACACAAGTCCCAGTCCCAAGTAACAGAGCAGGGATGACCTCAGCTGTTTCCCATCAGCCTGGCACAGGCACACATTACACCAGGTGCAGGAGAGCCTGGCCAGCACTGAGAGCTCCAGGCAAGCACCACCCCAGGACTTGGAAAGTGTCAGGAGAGGAAGCAGAAAGCACCACAACTGATGCTCTCCCCAGTGACATTTCCAGGCTGATACTCAGTTCCCAGGTGCCACAACATGTACTTTGCACACGACTGAACACGTTCCTGCTGCCCCCCCAGCAGCTCCCATGCTCCAGGCCCTCCCAACCCTCCTGCTTCCTGCTCTTCTGAGCAGTTCACACGTTTCTTCTCCTCTCTCCCCAAAGGCAGTGGCTCCCAAGTTCCTTCTGGTTGTAACCCAATCAGCAGTGCCAGATGTCTTGTAAAATTAATTTCCTTTTAGGCTCTTTCCCATGATGCCAGATTCCCTTTGCTCTCCTAAGCAAAGCACTGTCTCCCAGCCCTGCTCTGTCTCATGCAATCACACACGTCATTTCCATACAGACAAAGAAACAGACACCTCTGCACAGTCTAGGAGGAAACAGGCTGGCCAAGGAAACCTGCTGCACATGGGCTTTGTCGCTTCCCAGAGGCCCTGCTGGGTGTGCCCTGCTGCTCCCAGGCAGTCAATGTCACCTTTCCTCTCCCAGCTGGGTCCCTGTCCCTGAGGGAAGGAGCTTGTGCAACTCCAGCAGAGCTGATGGGAATCTGGGACTGCCTTAGATCACATTAACAGGAGCAAGCTGGGACAGCAAATCACTGTGGCCCAACACCTTGGATGTGGAAACAGAGCCCCAAGGACAACAGGGCAGAGAAGGCAGAGGACAGGACCTGCCAGAAGCAGGACCCCAGACAGAATTCCAGCAGCTTCAACACATCCAACACTGGACAGTTACTCCGAGCACATCTGTCCTTCTGGTCCACCAGCACAGGACAAAAATATTTCACAGCTCAGATGTTTAACTGCCCCCACACCCCTTCCCCAAAGCACAAGAAGGGAAAACCATACTTACAGGCACCGAAATCTGTTTGCAGCCAGTGTCCAGCACCATGTCCTGTAACATTTTGTCCGAAATGCCACTGAACAAGGTATGTCCCGGGGGCAGACTGGCTAAGTGCAGGTTAAATAACCGTTTAAGCTCACTCAGGGTGAGTACAAATTGTTTCTTAAATGTGGATGACACAAAGGCCTTCAGTTCCTGGGTGACCCTGTCGATGCAGCCCCCAGGCAGGTGGCCATTCACAGGGTCTGTGGAGCCCTGGGCTGGGTGCAGCCCATTGACCAGGCCGTTGTTCAGGCCCTCGTGGGCCGAGGTCTCCATGGGCTCCTCTGCACTCAGGGGCTCCTCTTTAATGCAGATATTGGGAACGTCCATCTTGGCTGAGGGGTCGTTCAATTTCATCTCTGCCTTCTGCTTCTGGAGCTCCTTCTCCAGCTGCCCATAGTTCTGCTTGACTTTAGCTTTAGCCATGTTGACCCTTTGCTCCCCAGAAACCAGCAACGGATGAGCTGGTGAGAAACAAAAGGTGCCATAAATCTCAGGAGGGCTCTTAGTGAAATAAAACCATGAAACATCATCTGCTTATGAAATCTAAGGCACAAACCCAGTCTGTTGATTAGATTTTACATTGGCTTTGGGGGGTTTTACTGGTTTTTTGAGGGCAGCATGTGTTTCTTTTCGTAAAGCCAAATGCTTGGGGAAGGATGTTCCAGTCAAGGAACCCGAAGCAATGGCAAAATGTGTTTGTTCAACCACCAGGGCCTTTTTCACAATTCAGGAAACCAGGATACAGACTGCTTATACATCTCTGCTTGTGACCCAAATACTTCTTTGTCCAACAACTCTTCTTTTTTGTCTTTTAGATTCTCCAGTGGCTGCCCCTGCCAGAGGTAGCACCAGGACGTCAGCAGGCCCAGGGAGGAGTGTGGAATGGCTAACAGTAGACCTGAACACCTTTACAGCATGAGGTGCACAGCACGAGAGGCTGAGACCCTCTGCTTGGTGTTATTACCCAGGAATGGGGAGAAAGGGACAGGAAGGAGTTCTTTCCCATGGAATCCTGAACTTCTTCCCCTCTCCATACCCAGCCATCCAAATGTTGAAAGGAAGGGCAGTGTTGGCAGCAGAGGAATCCAGTCCTTGCCAAAGCAAGGAGTACAGTGTTTAAGGCACAGGCATGCCCAGCACACATGCTGTTATCTTCTCTGCTGTTAGGCTCACTAATCCTCTCCAAATAACCCAACACCTAATCCTTCCTAGGAGATCACACACAGGGCATTGAAATGGATTCATATGCTCCTTTGTCACTTCTCCTTACACCCCTCAATTGCTCCAGTGTCTGGCAGTGAGCCAAATGTCCAGTTAAAACTCTGGAATCTCAAGTTTTCACAATCTTTTAGGACTTTGGACAGCTATTTTAATACTCTCACTGGCATTCATAGTGGAGAAGGATGTCAAAAAGAGACAGCTTCACACCTCCTTACAGCCTCCTGCCATTGCATTCTCCAGTAATTGCTTGGCCCTCAACCACACCAGAGAGCCCAGTGCAAATCAGGGAAATAAAAAATCACCTCGTTCACATTAAGTTGCATTAACATTAAATTGAGAGGTGAGAATTACTTGTGCACTGGCCCTGTCTGTCCTCCCTCCAGGAGCTGCTTACACCCCACAAGCTGCCTTAAATGAGCAAGTGGGTAAGAGAAGCAGCTGATTTTACAGTGTCAAACAGTGAGTCCCCAGGACCACCGACTCCTTCCAGATCTGCTACAAGGATGTCACAGTAGCTGGTGCCACCCCAATATCAGTGACATAAGTACAGACCAAGGTCTGTCTTAAACTTCCCAGAGGGAATAGTAAGAAAGAAAATACATTAAACAAGACCAGTCTCCACCACATTCAAAACCAGGGAGTAGCTCCAAAACATCCCTCAGGAATATGGATGGGTGGATGAATAAATGCAAGTGCTTCAGTATAATGCAAGCACAATTCCATTTACCTGATTGTGCGTCTTGTTTCTTTGGTGTCAAGTGCTCCTTTACGAGATTATAGACCTTTTCTAATCTGAAAAACAAAACCACAATATTCCAGGACAGTTTCAGCTGTTATGTCTGCATGCAGCCATGCCAGCTTTAGCCATTAGCTGCAACATTCCATCTCTCCAGGGAGCCAAGAACCAGGAATGACTTGAGTGATGCAGTAACACCCCCCACCACACCACTGCCTGGGCACTGCGAGGGACAAACTTGGAGGCAATACAGATGAGATTATGTATCAGTGTCCACTGAACCTTTGCACTAAACTGATGCCGGAATGATTTTTGTCTTTTCTTTTATATACCTTTTACACAGTTCTCTGTATCCACAAGTATCAGCAGTATGCACACTTGCAACCTTTTACTTAGTTTAGTGCTCAGTGTTTTGTAAGCGTTCTGCAGGCCTGAGACTGAACAGCCCAGAGCTGCAGAGCCAGGGACACCAAACATTCCTACTATCTCAGGAACCCAAGGTCTCCTGACAGGAGGATTCTGTAAACTAGGGGTTAGCCCACCCCAACCTCATTATTGGGCTCCCTTGTTAGATCTGCTGATGTGTAAAGTCTAGAACTGGTGTGTGTGATTGATGGGGGTGCATTTGCCACACTGTCACCTGGGTGAAGTGGATGCATCAAACAGGATCCTGTTATTAAAATACTGAGGTAAAGACCCCAACCCCTTTAACCGTGTCTAGTTTCATTTTCCTAACACCAGGAAAAAGGCATCAAACAGGTCTTTGCTTTTAGCTTATTCCCCAAAATACAGTAAACTATTTACTTGGCCTGAATGCCCATCCACAGCATCTGCTGCCTCTGAACTATATCTGGATGCTTCTTAACAAAATCTTCATCGTAAGGGAGCATGAACTCCCAACCTTTGTTTATTCTTGCCACAGACATGTGCTCTAGGAAGTCTTTCACATCTTCTGGGCAAAGCTAAAAGAAAAAGAAAAAGCCTAAATAACAAAGTCAGTTTACACAGGACAGATGCAGAAATGAGCATTATGCACAGACAGGAGAGCTGGGCTGATTTGGTGTATATGGGGCACTCCATGGGCACCTCCATGGACACACACCCAGCTAAGTCACAGATGCTCATCCTGCTCTGCAGGACCAACACTTTCACACACTGTTAAAAGCCCAAGACTTCAAGGAGCAGTGGTGATTAATCACCCCAGAGTCAAATAGCTCACGGCATGTTTTGTGAAGAAAAGGGAGTTTCCAAACTGAGATGAAAAGGCTCTATGGGGAAGAGAAGCATATTTTACAATGTTATTCTTATTTTAGAGCTGCAGGCCAGACCTGCTGCACCTGCACAAGCCCAGCTTTTATGCAGCACTGGTTCTTACATTCCAAAAATAGATGGTCTGTGCATAAAGTGACTTGTATTTTATCATCTTACTGCATTTTAAAGAATTTGGGTTTTGTCCTTTTGACTTAATGTTTCTCATTCATTTGCCACTTTTATCAGTATGTTCAAGTTCCTGAGTTTCTTTAAAGTTTTTACTCGATATTGCAACTGGCAAATGCCACAGAAGAGTTGCTCTTAAAACACACAAAGCAGAGCAGCCACTGTGGGCTGTGTAAGCACCTTCAGTCAGCTCACTTCAAACTGTGCCCAGCTTTCCACTGAAACACAAGAGGGGACATGATGCATTCCAGTGGCTCAGCTACACGGCCAGTCCTGGAGTTGTGGAAATGGTGGGAGCTACTCAGAATGTTTTCCTCTAGAAAGAGTATTATCTGTACCTGTTCCAAATGGAGAGCAAAGCAGGCACTTGGAAAGGCTGACAGCAGCACCCACTATTTACCGCCACACAATGCCCAGCAGCATTTAGCCAACCTTTATCACCACCAACATTTATCACCACCTTCAGATTTAAGAAAAAGAATTCACTCACTTTTGTAACTGCTGCTACTTCCTTTCTCACAACCCAGCGATCCTGTGTGAACTTCCACATCTAGGAAAGGAACAAAAGAGGAAAACCTGATAACTTCAAGTAGCAGTGGCTTTACTGAAGTGGTAGCAACAATCCTGTTCAACGATGTTGCCAGAAAAATAGAGCCCCCATTTCTTTCAAGAATGTAGAAGTGAATGATCCTCAGCCAGGTAGAGGGAAAACATTTTCTGGCTCCTTCTGTCCTCAAATGGCCATGACCAGAGGACCAAAAGCTTTGAGAGTCCGTGGTGTGCCTTGGCAAACCTACAACTACAAAAAGTCTGAGGAATCTCTTGAACTCAAACTCCATTTAGCTTCAAAACAAAAAAAAAACCAACAAAACCACTGCAGTGATGCTTGGACCCCAGAAATCACACCTGAGGCTCAGCTTCTCACATACCTCTTCATCAGCCTAGAAACACAGTCCCTGCACTCTTACACAGGGGCCTGTGGAGGCTAATGACTGTTGCCCTTCAGCAACACAGAGCCCCTACAAAGTGCCTGTTCCCTTCTTCCAGCCCCATCACAGCCACTTACAGTTCTGCCAAGATGTCCTGTCACTCACACACTTGTCCCCAGGTAGGGGACAGCTGGGTGCTCTGCACAGCAGCTCCTGAGGTCCAAATCCTGAGAGGCAGCTGCTGAGGGCAGGCTGACAGGACTTGGGCAGAACACTGCCTCGACATGACCTTTCATTTCTTCCTGTCTCCATTTAAATAGGCTACAGCCTCTTTTAGTCTGTGTGCATTAATAATGTTGTTAAGAATCCAAAATCTCATTACTGACAATTTCTTCCTGCCCTACGACGTCATCCATGCCTCCTTCTCTCCCATTCAGCTTCTCTCTGCCCACAAACACACAAACCCACCCCACTCACTTCAGGGCACAGGGCATTTCTGTTTTAAAGCAAAAGTCCATAAATGTTTTTTGAGCTTATTAATTACTTTACACAAACATATCCAGGGAAATAAGTTCACTTTTTAAGCTAGAACACATTTTCTCCATAGATGCAATACAGCATTACATACTATTTCTGAGTCTTAAAACCAGACATTTCTCTTTGTCTGAAAGCCAGAAATATTCTTTCTGTTTTCTAACATTTTAACTTTTTCCTTGTTGTAGTACTAATCAGCAAATTATTTGCCTTTAAAATCAACACAGATCCATTTCTCACAGAAGGTATATTTTACATAACTCAAATGAAAATGATGTATCTTTTCATCCTAAGTGTAGAACAGTATCCCTCACTTAACCGAGCATAATAATTCTGAACTTTACGCACGACGTGTCACCTAATCTGCTGTGTCCTAAACACTTATGTCACTGGGTCACACCTGAATCCAGGTCTCCATATGGCAGTGTCTTGGGCACACATCAAGAGACAACAAAAAGTCAGCTTCAATCACCATCAGTTTGATCTTACAGCAGTACTGTAATACTTTTAAGGTCTCCTGCACAGCATTCTCCTGTTCAGAGCTCAGTCTCATGAACAAACTCTGCAGAAACTGTCAGATCTAAACGAAACAAATGAGAGCTGTGCACTCATCAGATTTGCTCTGGTGGGGCGGAAGCCATAAACTGATTATGAACTTAGGAACCACTTAGGAACCTAATTCTTTCCATAGTTAGTGAAAATAAACACAAAGCAGAGGTTGTTCCTTTTTGCTGTGGTTATATGTGTGTGTTTACAAGACCTGTATTCATTTCACCTTCCATGTGCAGCCACTGCTCACAAAAGGTCCCTGGGAACAAAGTCCTTTCACTGATTAGCAGCCCTGGGGAATAAAGTCCTTTTTAAAGATCAACAGTGCATGCTCAGGGAGCACAAGGCTTACCCACACCACCCTCCTGAGCCCTCAGTCCTGAGCCCATGAAACAGAGCTGGAGAAACAAGCACTTTATTATCCAGTCCTGGCTGCTCTGCAAGCCCCCCATTGTGGGGGCAATGTGATAGTGGCTCTACAGCATGTGCTAGAAAGGGATAAATGCTGCTAATGACAGATGATCTGAACCTGCCAGCCAGGCACAATGTCAGCCTACACCAGCACTCCCACGGCAGACTTGTAACAACACCTTCAGGATTAAAGCACAAACAACTTCCTTGGAGGAAACACCTCACTGCAGTAGAGCAGAAGAGTTTTGCAATGCTGTGGCTTCCAAGGCAAACTTCACTTGTGTTTTCCTTTAAACCAACAAACAATTTTATACTTACTACAAAATCTCTTCCTCTACAGAGCACTTCTGCAGGAACTCCACTATGGGGACTAGAAGTATCTTTTGGGTAGAGGACATCACTGTTAATTAAAAAGGAAGAGGAATTAGTTACTAGGTACTCAGAAAAATGGCATTAGTGAAGATTAACACAACAAACATGCCCTCCCTGTTCTGCAGTTAAATTATACCTTTACCCAAAGCGTGGTTTTCATTAAAGGCATTAATATTGGTGTAATTACACCACTGCAATTACACTAGTGCAGAAAGGCTTACACCAGCAAAGCACAGCCTTGTGGCAAGCAGGTGTGTGCAACACAGCTACAAGCTCTGCTTTGTTCTTGCAAAGCCTACCCTCCCTTGGATCCGTGTAAACAAGACCAGAGTGATCCTAAAAGTGCTTAGGCTAACCTGGTATGCAGCCTTGAAGGCAGCATTAAGCCAAAATGGTGATGTATAGGCAAGAGAGTTTTTTATTTCCTTCCCAGCAATCAAGGGTATAACAGAGCAACATTACAGAATGTCATACTTGAACCAGCAGCCCCAAGACCAACATTACTCCTTGTCTGGGCCAGCTGATGACATGTGTTACCAGGCTCTCCAAAGCCCCACAGTAACTCAGGTTCATGATCTTGATCCTGCCCAGGCCAAAGAAATGGGTTCCCACTCTGTTCAAAGCTCTGATGTGTGCTGCTCTGTGCCCAAACACCACGTGCACTACAGATCCACACATCCTCCTCAGACTAGTAGCAAAGAATCAGTTATAACCTAAGAACAATCTGAATGCTAATATACTGTCTTTTAACTTGCTCCCAGCTTCCTCCTGTAACAGCTGGAGGGACAGCAGGGCTGCTGTAAAATCTGCTCACATTGCTAACACAGGCCTGTACCACAATGGCTGAAACATCCTGCTGGCACACTTGGATTGGTGGCTGATAACATTCATCTTAACTCAGCTATTCCAGAGATTGTAATTATCTGCATGCAGGGCTCCACCCAGCTAAAAAAATTATACTGCATTTTAGACTTCCATTCCCAATAGGATGCTTTATCCTATTAAACAGAAGATGATACAGACTCCAATTCATGTGGTACACTCAGGACCCCCACGCTTGATTAATTAAGCGAGTAATGCCTTCTAGAAGGTAGTTCTCAGCTGACAAGAGCTGCATTCACTAATGAACACCAAGTGCACTGCACAGAGATCCTTATAGGACTGAATTTTGATAAGAAATACTACAGCTGACATTGGCTTAATTTTCTGTGTTTCCATTTGATGCTGATCTTTGGAAGAATTCAGAACAGCTCTCTCACAAGAGAATGTGAGCGCAGATAACATCAAAAACCTGTCATAACTCAGATGCAAACACAGATTACATCACTGCTCAGCCATAATCCCACTTGGGACCAGTACTAAGGCATTATCCTTTCACAGCAACCCTTTGGATATGGAATAGCTGACTGCACTGAGATGCAGACAATAAGAAGCCAAAGGTTTGCAGAGCCGCGAGCGCAGGTGCTTTGGGACGTGAGGATGGGCGCAGAAAGCCCGAGGTCTCGGTGCGGTGCTGGTGCAATCCCAGGACATTCCTGGTGCAATCCCAGGACATTCCTGGTGCAATCCCAGGACATTCCCAGAGCGATCCCAGGGCATTTCCAGAGCGATCCCAGGGCATTCCCAGAGCGATCCCAGGGCATTCCCAGAGCGATCCCAGGGCATTCCCAGAGCGATCCCAGGATATTCCCGCTGCATTCCCAGCGCGATCCCAGGATATCCCGCTGCATTCCCGGCGCGATGCCAGGACATTCCCAGGACATTCCCAGGACATTCCCGGTGCGATGCCAGGACAAAGGCGGCCCGTACCTTTTCACCACCCAGTTTCCCTGCACCAGCAGCGCCACCTGCTGCACGCAGCGCAGCACGGCCGTGGCGTCGGTGCCCGAGCCCAGCAGACTCATCAGGTTGGCGAACGGCATCACCTTCACTGCAAGGCAAACACAGCGTCACGCACAGCAAACACCACCCAGGCGCCCAGCGACGGGGATTCAGCGTGTGCACGGGCAAAAATTATCTTGGGAAAAGAAATGAAGCCTAGGTTTTACTCGGTTCTCCCCTGTGCTACAGGCAGCATCTGTTCTGAAAGTATCTACCAGTGTTGCATCAGAGTTGACGGGCTGGTCATAAATTCATGTATTAATAAAATAATAATTAAAAAAAAGAATCTGTGCCTTTGGAAATATATGTAAGCAGAGATACCGGACAAGGCAGGATGCTCCTGAGGCAAAATCCTCAGGATTTGCTCTCATCAGAGAGTAAACCTGAAGAGACAAAATAAAATGCCTAGGTAACACTCAGGAAGTGTGTACTGTTAAAAACTTCCCAGAAAATGCCAATGGGCAGGTTGTATATGCTCAGACCCCACATTCCAGGAGACATCTGCTGAAATAAGTGTATCCAGAAGTTCTCATCAAATTAGAAATCTTTCTAAGAGTAAATTGACTGTAAATATATCAGCTGTCGTTGTTCTTCTTAAGGAAAAGCTTAGGATTTAGATTCTTCAGAGAATCGGAGAGCCAGACAGTCTGTCTGGTGGGGTGACAGAACTGGTAATACTGGGGAAGATACCTTATACCAGGCAACTAGAAGTCACAAAGTGCAAATGTATTACAAAAGTTACAAACCGTTCTTCATCAGGATCTTTATCTGATCAGCAAGGGGTAAAGTTCTCAGCTGGGCCATAGAAAGCACATTGCTTGGAGCCATTGGTTTGTCACTGCAGATAAACAAACAGATTTGCAGCCCATGAAAAAGAGCATCCAGCCAATGTGGACTTTGAACATTATGTACAAACACTTACTTCTCTTCCTCTACGCTTGGAGGCATCAGCATCATTAAATATTCACTAGAAGAAAAGGAAACATATTCTTTAAAATGCTTGTCTTGGGACTTACCAGCTTTAAGTAATTTCTCACTTAGAGTAAACCTGCTTGTGTGAATCCACAAAACAAACATCAGCTGAAAAGAGCTCTCCCATCTTCTCATAACTAGTAAAAGCTACTAACATTCATGTGCCCAAGAGAAGGTATGAAGTGAACGTGAGTTAGAATCTCAGCTCTTTTGTACAGCAGAGGTGTCCTACCAGAGGATCTGCATCAGGAAATGTATTAAACACAGGTGCTCTGACAGCAGTCAGTGGGGTCATGTGAAACCCCACAGAGAATCAGGCCAACAACACACAAAATTTCTGTCCCACCTATGCAATTACCATTGTCTGTGAGAAAGAATCAGGTCCAAAAGACTCTTCAGAACACTTATCACTGATCCACTGATGTTAAATGTTAAGAAAAACATGAACACACCATTATCCAGAGCCAGACTCTGCCAGTTCACTATTACTTGGGCTATGGCTGTCTCAAATGACAGGGAAGCCATGACTGCATTGTGGAAGGCTCCTGTAGAGCTGCAGTCATCACGAAACAGGCAAACACCTTTCAAGTAGTTTCAGTTGTCCCCACAAACCACAAAGAGAAGTTTTATAAGGTTTGCTAACAATGGAAGTTATTGGCTTCAGAGTATAAATTTATATTAACCACAAAAAGCTTTTAATTTTCCTTTGCAGTATGCACAGTCCAAGTAATGTAGGGTTGTGATAATGTACAAGAAGCCAGAACCCTGAGTAAATACAAGAGGTTTTAGGGAAACAAAGAAAGCAAACTCAGTAAGATGAAAGCTACTTGTTTCTGTATTTTTTGTAAACAGTTCAACTTTTATCATGAATAGGATTTTCAAAGAGCAGATTTTTAAAGAATGTACCTGCTACTCTGAAAACAATCCCAACTAATCAATGCAATTTCTGTACGAAATTACCAAACCATTACCTGGGAGATTTAATTAATTCTGTGTTTTCAGTAAGGCCATGACCTTGACTAAATAAATACTGGCGCTCGTGTTCAGAACGGCTATCCTGGAGATAGGGAAAAAACAAGAGTCATTATCACATATTGAAACAGAATGCCAGAGAGCTGATTCCAAACTACGACCACCACTCAAGTGTTCCACCTCACTAACATGTTCTGCTTTCACTTCCTTGTAAGATGCTCATGTGATGTGGGAGTATTTCCCTTGCTATGCCTTTGAAATCTGCTGACGGACATGCATAAGTCAGCCAAACAGGATTTCTCACACCTGACTGAATGCGTTTCCCAAGTCTTTCACAAAGTCCAGTTCATAATCCAAGACCCAAGTGATTCTTACACTCAGATCCCCCTTTATATTTGTCCAGCTCTCAGTTTTAAAGTGTGGAGACCCCAAAGCATTATCCAGCAGAGGACACACAGAGCACTGCAGGGTCTTTTCCAGCCTACAGACCTCCTCTTCTTCGTTATCTTTTGATGATTCTCTGATTCGCCAAATTTAAAGCAGCTCTGGACTTGGCTGAGCCTTGAGCCCAGGCAGCCTCATCAGCAGCCAGCACACACCCACCTTCAAGCCATAATAATGTAGGTGAACCCAGTGCTCTTCTGCTTGTCTCTTCTGCAGGAACTCATAGGACTGAACACGTCGCTGCCGAGCTTGTTCAGTCTCAGGGCGGGAGAATCGGACCTGCAAGATTTGGGCATCATTAAATACAGCCCCAAAACCCTTGGAATAAACCCACCTGCATTATTGATTTGGTGTATCAGTAACAAGCTAGGGGCCCTGGCTGCAATGAATCACCCCTTGCTCTCAGTGCCATCTTTATGCCCGTGCAACACGGACGAGATCACCTGGCCTCCCCCTCCCAAGCCCAGGGTCAGCAGGACCAGCTCAGGTTTGCTGTCCTTTCATGTGGCTCTGAATTGTCAAGCTTTCTTGTGAACTGTTGCCTGAACCAGCATAAAAAGGAAAATATGGACATACAGTAATTTGCTTAACATCATCATCAGCTTCATCCTGGGATGAATCACCACCTGCCAAAAAAACACAAAAAATAAACACATCACTGCAGTGAAGAAACCAAAGCCAGTCTGGGGGCCCAGGCAGGAAGGAAGCACACTGGGAACTCCATATCCAGGGGTTCAATCCCAGCCTGCCAAACAATGCCATGTATGACAGGACCACACTGCTCCTGGGATAGGACACCCTGGTGCCATGACCTTTCCAGTGGCAGTGGTGACACAGTCCCCACCACTACCCTTTGTCACTACCCAGCACCTCCTATCCCTCTGCCAATTCCCCCCAGTGTCCATAAAAACAGTTAGGTAAAAAGACCAAAATCAGTCAAACAATCTGAGAAATGGCCTAATAATGACTGTGTTGTTAAAATAAACACCTTCAGAGCAGAATGACTCTTATCTGCTACATTATAGAGAGAATTCGTATCTCACCTCCCCAAAGAAAACACAACTGTGGAGAATTTACCTTCATTAGCAGCTTCTCTTTCTCGGTGCTTTGCATCAGCCTTGTCCAAGTAGGTGAAGCTTGGCCTCAGCTGAAGAATTCCATGTAGTGGAGTCAAGTGAAGTTCACCTGAAAAAGAGAATTAATGTTGGTTAAAATTGATTTTTTTCCACTGCACAAGGACACAAGTTTTCATTATCTCCCTGTCTCTGTAAAGCCACAGCTTCAATTGAGCATAAATATTTAATACAGCAAAACGTAAAAAGGGATTGAAGTGAAAAATTCATCCAGTGCTCAGGATTTCCAGGGAATATAAAAGACCAAGATCTGTTTCTTATATTTTGCCTTTTGTGTTGAAACCAGATTTTGTAGAGAGAGCCACATTCTAGCTCAGGCTTGACCCATAGTCCTGAAGACCCCTAGTAAAATAGTCATCTCTGAAAGCAATTTACATATTGTCATATCAAATGACCACCAGAACAAAACTCTGCGATGGCCTGGGCAGTCAAGAGAGGGACAAAAAGTGCTGAACAGGAAAATGAGACAGACAAAATTAGATTAAGAAAGCAATATAAATGATAATGATAATTTCATGCTACAAATGTGTGTTATTTCAGATCACCATGAACTGCTAACATTCTGGAGACATCTACAAACCCAGGGTGTTCTTATATGACATTTACAGTTTTGCTAGATCTACTCAAGGACTCTTGGGACATTGATAAGGGAAAATTTTCCTTTCTTTAAGGACCCATCAGTCAATTAAAACCTAGGCTGAAAAAAAAAGATCAAATAGGTCTTATCTTAACACTGAAGTGAGTATGTTTCACTGATGTGAGGATTAAGCAAAAGAAACTTACCTTTTTTATAAACAGCAGCTGCATAGCGGGAAACATTACTGGCAGCTTGGGAAGAGCAGAAAGTTTGCTTGTCCATCAGTTTCCTGCAGACAGAGGAGGGCAGTGAGATGGGATTCCCCAGGCAGTGTGGCATGCAGGTGCCAAAGGCCTGAAAGCACCAATTCTCAAAATGGACTCTCAACAACTGCACCAAATAAATATCCATCACTTCTGCCTGCAAATCCAAATTCATGATGCACTCCAAAAAAACGTAGGTTACTCCCAAGAACACTTGCTACAGAACAGTGTCCAAAGCAGCCCCCATAACTGTACAGCCAATGGTGGACACACAGATATTGGTGCTGACCCCAAAAAAGAAAGGAAGGCAAAGAGGACACCTACGAGGAATAGGTGCTTGTTTCATCTGTACATGTGCCATCCACGTTGAGAGCAATCTGTTCTCCCTTGCTGCGACAGTAGTTAGGATTCAGGGTATCAATGGCCATTTCTAGTTCAACCTAAAGAATACCAGAGGGAAGACTGCTAATTAGCATGGCACAACCCGAAACAAATGAATTAAAAACTAACCCCATACTTTCTAACGTTTCCACAGGTTTACAGCAAATTTAACTACATAAGCAGCATCATTCAAATCCACAGGGAAAATCTCACATGCAGAGATGAGCAGCACATAGATGGGTTTGGTACAATGAGGTCATTTAAACAGCAAGCTGGAGATACATAAACTCCCATGTAAATGGATGGGATCAGGAGTTCTTTAGGCAGTCCTGAAATACAAATTCACTTTGGTGGATACCTTCCATGACACTATCAGTGTAGTTTACTTATCAGTTCAGATCAGGTGCACAAGCAACCTCCTTTGAGCCTCCCCATCACCAAGGAACCATTCAGAATCTCTCATAAAATGGATTTCCTTCTAGTTTGGCTATCAAGAATGTAAAGCGACTCTGTCCTCTTCAGAGGCAAAGACTTTGTTTCTGCTAATTTGAGACTGCAGCACTTAGCACTGAGTTCAGTTACTCCTGACTTTCACTTGCCAGAGCACTGTAACAAGCTCCACGCCTTTAGTTACAAGGAGAACTATTCTCCCTCACTTCAATTTTAAATTTCAGACAAATGTCCAAAAATAAGCATTCTCCTGCATAATATTTCTATTTATATACTATGACAATACAGTACATATTCTTCTTCAGGGTGTGTCAAAGCCCTTATAAATTTGTGTATTGCAGCTGCTGTCTTATTTTTTCCTTTCCCTTTATTTTATTCATAAAGTGAACTAGTTTCAAGTCCCTGGATGAGAGCGCATATTTACAAAGGCCTGCACAGGGCTTACAGTGCAAATGTTTGCTGAATTTAATAAAAGACTTCCTGAACACAACATACATACTAACTCCAAAGTTCACCAGAGCACTTCCCTTAACCATTTCCCAGAATTCTAGAAACACAGACATGTACAGCTGCAATTTTTAAATAAGGTACTGTAAAGTAATAGCTAGGGTACTGGGATACATTTGCAAGCAAGTGCAATGACTCAGGCTTTGGCTATACTTTACCTGTACTGCTCCAGTGATTTCAGAAGGACTCCTGATGATTCACTGCCAGGCAAGAGAGAAATCAAGACTTGCACTGACACTGAAAGACAGAGGATGGCTCCAAGGCTCAATCCTTCTTCAACCCTTCTTTGAATACTGTAAAGACCTTTTCAATCAAGCTCCATTCACACAAGCATCCACAGCATTAGTAACTACGTTTCCCTGAGTGATTCTGTTTTCTATTTCAATATTGGCTTTCCCACCATGATTTATAAACTCCTTTTATTCTAAACTCTACCTTACAGACACAATAAAAGTCTCTTCATACCTTCAAGCACAGAAATCTGGTCCTGCAAGTAGCTGCATGGTTAGAACAGCTCAACAGCACAATGTGCTTTTCTTAAGTACATTCTGCACATCATAAAACAACTTTTAGAAACTGGACTCATATAATGACCAACCTTTTGCTGCTTTGGCTTTATCTTCGCTGATAAATGTGTAACATCATCGTAGGTCATGGATGCTGGGCGAATGGGATACTGGAAAACAGAGTATTTCATACACCCCTCTTCTTTTAAAGATTAAAGAATTTCACAAAATTAACTCAACTTCCCCTGTCCCCTGACATGCAGATCCACTTGCCAGATCTCAGAGGCAAGACACCAAGAAAAGAAATTAATTGACTGATTTGTGAGTCATCAGGGGATTTGGGAGCATGACCTAGAAAGTCTGTTGTTTTCCTCCCAGCCCTCTGCTTTTGTCACTTCACAACCCCCTTCCTGCCCCTCACACACCACAATAATCTGTAACACAGGAAAATAGTCCCACACATTAGTCCAGCAGAAAAATAAAACCTTATCCCTCAGCATTAACTCTCTGTAGAGTTATTAGAAGTACAATATCTGTGGGGTTTTCCAAGTGTTAGCTTAGAAAGTACAGGCCACATGTTGCTGATCAGGAGAGCAGACCCAGGCTGAGCTACTCAGGTGTCTCTTCTGAGCCCTCTGGGAGTGCTGAGAAGACAGTCTGGTACCTCAGTGAAATCTCCCAGCCACAGCAGCATCCTGCTAGAGCTGCCCGGTCTCCAGCACACCCACAGGCCCCATCACCAACCAGCCCTCCCTCCTGCCTCCAAACTGAGACCCCAACAGGCTCTCTATATCCAAGACCTTGGCAGACTGAAGCATTAAGGAAAGCTATGCTCTTTGCATTTATTTTAAAACAAACTATCACTGCATAGAAGTTAATTGAAATACCTGAAACAGATAGAGCTTCTCCAGTAGACTTCTGGCCAGATACACATCAATCTAAAAAGCAAAACAACTTTCATCAGATGCCAATTGTCATAAAAGTATAACCCTTAAAACTCAAATACTGACAATATTAGTTTTTCATTACAAGCTCTAATATAAAACAGATTCGTGACTCCCCTGTCAAAAGTTTCCTCTCTGCTGACTTTGACATGAAATTCTGCAGTTGGCCTTCTTAAAAACCAAACCTAAAAATGCCGCTACAGAGACGCAGCAGACGGTGGCTCTCGCTGTGTTTGCCTCTCTAAGGAAACTTGGCAAACAAATGGGAAAGAGGAATTTATTTTCTCCAAGGGTCTGAAGCAAATCTGTTATCACAATTATAGAAAGAGGAGGAAGTTCTTACTTTGGAACACGACTGAAAGGTAAGCTCGTTACTGGTATTTTGGCAAAAAATTTTTCTAAATTTTACAAGAGACACCCACACCCTCAGTGTGGCTCAATACTTGCATTTGGCCATCAGAACTGAAAATGCACAGATGTTTCATGAATAAGACATATGGAAGCTGCCATTTTAGATAACACTCCTGACAATTGCCACTCCTTTTGTCATGGCTTTTCACCTTCTATGGACTTGTCCTTCCTTGTACTTCTGGTGTGTAAACTCAGATATCAAGTGACAAGACACTGTGGCTACTTCTTGGGACACAGCATTCCTTTAAAAAAGTCTCAGAACACAACTCCTTAGTTCAGCAGAAGGCATGAACACTGTAGATTCATGTTTAACAGATACTAACTCCTCAAAGTCATTCCAATTTTTTCAGCTCCCTGACACACGCAGTTGAGTTCACTCAAAGCACACAATGGTAGGAGTAAATTCTCCACATTCGGTTCTGCCATGGACAGATTACAAAGGGTGAAAAACCTGAGCTGCATCTGCCAACATGGACAAGACTATTCTCATAAAATAGATACCATAAGCCATATACTTGGCCTACACAACGTAATTCTTTGTAAAGAGCCAGGCATTGGCTATAAGACAACCACTGATGTTGATGACACATTGTTTCAGTGTTCCCAGTAACACTGGGAACTGTAGTAATAAAAATAATAAAAAATTCTCATGCACAATCACTGCTGCCACAATGCACTTTTACCTCTTGTATAATTGGATCATCTTCTTCATTTGCCATGCTAGGATAAAACAAAGCTTTTTCTTGGCTTATTCCTTGGCACAACCTGAAAGGAAACAGAAATGTCATATGAATCATTTCATCTGTGTCACATATCACATGCAGCTTAGAGTATTGTTCAAGTTAACTTGGTTCCTTTCAGTGATAATCTGTTTAGTCTGTATTGTGAAGGAATGTATGTGCCTGCATGAACAGGTCCCTAACACTCAACAATCTTGATCGAAGGCCACTAAGTTATGAGAAAAGTGAATGTCTCAAAAATAGGTAAACTGCTGTAACTTCTGTGGAAGCTGCAGTTATTAAGAGAGCTCTGAAAAAGCACCCTGGGGAGGGAAAGACAGGCATTTGCACTTGCAGAAAGTGTATATTTTTTACCGTATGTAACAGTAACACAGAGGTAGCAGCTGTTTTCCAGCCACAACCGGCCCTGCAGGGTCCCTGTCTGGGATATTCCAGTTTGGGAATACCCTGAATTTGATTCCATGTCCCTGAGAAGCTGCAGCCTTATCTCCTGACCTGCCACTCTTCAGACTGTACTGCTGAATGAGAGCTCCAGATCACACTGCTCAGCCTTCCTTGGAGCCCTCCAAAACCAGCAGAACACTGGATTTTTCTTCATAACCACACCAACTCCAATGAAAATAAGACTCTGATATTAACTGAGGACTGGATACTCTGGAACAAAAGTTCATTATGTTTAATCCAGCGCTGGAATCAGTGTCGTGCTTGGTTCAGACCCCTGAATAAAAAATGATCACTCAGCTAAAGCAACAATAGTTTTTCCCTGCTGAAATCAAACAAAAGAATTTCCAAATTATTTGGGATGCCACTGCAACAATGTTAAGACATTGTTAATCAGCCAATACTGGTCAAGACTGGCATAAAAAAATAAGACCTTTCACAAATTGACCCAGAAAAGTTTTAGCAACAAAGATGTCCAGGCAAAGAAACAAGATTTGTGTTCAGGCACTCTCCCTCATTGTCCTTGCTCATTGAAGACAGCTTGCTTCTTTGCTGGGATCTCACATGGAGGAAGAGAAAGAGAAAGAAGCAGCATCCAGGATCAGCTGGGAACCAAGCAGTTGGGAAGAAGGAACCCAGCATACATACTATATCTAGGACAATGGCATTTTTTTCAAATACTTAAGCCACCACACAATTTAGGCAGTTCAGTATATTTCAGCTGACATACAGGCTTCTCAAATATCACATTAATGTACACACAGTTATCTGAGAAACCTTTCAGAAAGGCTGGACATTCAGGATACGAGTGTCATTAACATCCATTTAGGCTTACAGTGTTTCTGCCATTCCACCTAGAAATATGATTCCACATTTTTCACTTACAGACTCTCTACTACTAAAAAAATGCCCCTCCCAGTTCTAATTTGACATTTTCCATTTCTTTATGCACCAGCATATCCCTGGGTCTCTGTACCAAACATATGTATTTGAAAATTTATGACTTAGCATATCAGATTTTTGTAGAAATGCAAAACACCTTCACAGTGAAAAGCCAGTGAACAAAATGCAGAGTGTGTGATATCTGACTGATATCAGTGTTCCTTGTGATCAGGCATCCAGTTCTTCCCAGAAAAACACACGAGTGTTTTAAAGAAATGATATTTGTCAGTTCCATTTTTTCTTGCCCTGCTCACATTCCCTGAGTGGCCTCAACACCTGACAGCTCTGCAGACATGGAACAATTGCAATTTGCACTCTGCACAGAGCTGATGATGGGAGGATGCCCAAGATGTGTGAGGACATGTGGTAACACCCAAAAGGTGGGACATTTGGGTCCAAACCCTCCTTCCTCACAGCCCTGAAAAAACTGGGAACCACCCTTCCCTTCCTGACAGCCTGTATGCCAAGTATCTGCTAGGCTTGTTCGCTCTCTTCTGAGAAAGTTACTTCATTTTTGAGAAGTGAAATTAGGATTCCCTGGGACAAGGCGGGACAGAGAATCTTAACCTGAAGGACCTGGTCTCTAGACCCTCACTGTACACTGCTTATGCAATTATGCACAAAACCTCTTGTGAATCCACCTGTCACTATGCAGGGAAAATGTTGTATTACAGAAACTACATTTCTTTCCTAATCCTGTAAAGACAAAGCATGATTACAGATCCTTTTACTGGAAAGTGAGAGTGGCACATCTATAAATAGGAAGCAGTGTGTCCCAGCACAACTTATAATACTCATACAACTGGAAGAAATCCTCTGAATCACACTGAAGGCATGCAGACACAATCCTGTGTCTGATATATATGCACCTATAGAGTGGTGTTCATTTCCACATTCCTCATATAAATATACTTATGATACCACAAGAATTACAGAATGGAATCAAACACTAAGAGACAGCAAACATGGTCAGCAGATACAAACTTCTTTTGGTAGAACTGTTTTCTAAGAGGAAATTTCCTTTAAGGTGCAAATCCAAGTATAATGTGAGTAATTGGTATGTTATTAGTTTCCAGGTGGGCAAGAGATCTAAATCTTCTAATTTCTCCTGCAAAGTGACCGATGCAAGGACCAAACCATGAAATTGCTCCTTAGCTGCCCATAACACCATCTATTTAGAATCAATGAAGAAAAAGGTTGTGGTTAAAGAACCGTAAAAATCAGTGATTAAGTGACTGAATCCTGCATCTAACTCAGAGCTTAGAAGGGCATTTGAGTATCAGAGATTTAATTTTCTTCTATTACCAAAGACTTATATGTAACTGTAAGAAGGTAAATTGTAAACTGCACACAGACTTTTAGCCAGGCCTGTAAGAAATGCTCCAGTATTTAATTTTTACCTAAATTTGTCATTAATAATGGACCCCCAGAGCGCTAACACTGAAACCTGAAATATTTTTCATACAATCACACAGTGCCAAGGAAAGGTCAAGAATTCCTGCTGCATCAGTGCCTGAAAGTACAAATGCTGAACCAGCACCGTGGGAAAAGTGCCATCTCCTGAATCACTGGCACAACTAACTCAGGCACCCGGACACCTCCAGAAGGGGCTCCCAGCAACCCTCTTTCTCAGGGCGGCCTGTGGCAGCTTCCACAGTAAAATGGAAGCTGCAAAAAGAAGCTGAAGCACCTTCCATACATTCATGGTAATTATAATTTTGACCCAATTACTTGCTTCATTTTCTCCTCGTCTGCAAGCAGCTTTGCACAGTCATCTTCTGGCAGTGAACCCGGGAGAGCTCCCCTGCACCAGGACTCTCTCTGGAGGTGATGCCACTGAAGCAAACCTTTGGTGTTTAACAGACCACCTCGACACCCGTGTAGCGCAGGACGTGCCAGGCCCGTGCTGCCCGGGGCAGGGGTCACTCCCGGCGCCGTGTGACCCTCCCGGGGCAGGTGGCGGTGCC
>JAHLSL010000037.1:5634470-5663432 GCA_025920805.1 Petroica traversi
GCCGCGCCCGCTGCCACGTGGATGCCACGGAGCAGCTCAGCCGCCTGCGCGGTGCGTGCGGCATCGCCCGGACACCCTCTCTGAAAGCCTACAAACAGTTTTGAAATTCTAACTTTCCGTTGCAAAGCCACAATTCACTTAATTTGCAAAGTCAAAAGTCAGCAGTTTTTGGCTGGGGGTTGTTGTTTTGCTTATGGAGACCAGCACGGCAGTAACTCGGTACGCTTGTGCAAAGGGGTGGTAGCACACCTCAGCTGCTGGTGCTCCATGAACGTGCCCCTGGGAATCTCGGGCCGCATTTTGCCTGAAAGCCTGGTAAGTTTTCTTAAAGAATTAATGTTATTTTCACCACTTAGCTACAACTGAAGGGTTCTATTTGGAGAAAAATTCCAGCTTCTCTAGAGTAAGGCCACAAAGCCTTAATGCATCTTGATTTAATTCTGTCCTCGTGGCAGTTCTTTTAAATAGGATAGAGAAAATAAACCTGCTGGAGACCTGCTGACAGCATAATTAAACCCTTTCCCCTGGCACCTGCTTGTGCCACCTCTTCCAAGGGAGCTGCTGAACATGGTTTGGTTGGAGTTGGAAGTGTCTTTTAAAGGTCCGATCGTCCAACCCTCTGCAGTGAGCAGGAACATCTTCAACCAGTTCAGAGCCCCTTCCAACCTGAGCTTGAATGTTTATAGGGATAAGGCATCCACTACCTCTAAGAGGAACCTGTGCCAGTATTTCACCACCCTCATTGTGAGAGGCTGCAGCATTGCTCAGCATTGCTAAAAATTTAATTCACTGCCTACAAGTGCTGAGGAACAAGAGCACACACTTGTAAACATGAATAAACTCCTTCAGTGCTGCTGCAGTTTCACACCCTCAGTTCAGTGGCTTTTCAGGATGTGAGGTTTTTTAAGAGCAGAGGGAGCTGACTCCAGAGGAGCAGGAGAGGTTCAGAGAGGAGAGAAGGTAGGCAGAGCTGAACTGGCTTCACACAGCACATCACCTGTAACCTGCTCAGGCAGAAGAGTTTAGGTAGTCATTTTAGCAGTCTCCCAGCATGTTTGTGTCTGTGTGTGCAGGAGGCTGCAAGGAACACTTATTACAAACTGTTCCTTACTGTGTGGGCTGCTCAGCCCCACAGGTCCTTTTGCCCAGGCACTGAGAGGAACCAACACCTCCTAAAAAGTGTTGTTCTGCCCTGTCACAGCTGAGCTCAGGCTCTGTCCCTGAAATGTTTCTGTGCCTGGCCACAGAGACATTTCTCCTGAGCACCAAAGGAAATCTTGTACCCAAAATTATTCGCATCAGCATGTGTGACACAGACAGGGGGTAAGACCACAGGCTGCCCCTCAGGGGTGGCAGTGGGGTCACCAGTTTTTTCCTTTCACTGGTGCAACAATAATTAACACAGAAGAGTACCCAAGCTATAACACAAGCTACCAGCCTCATTATATTGTTTTCCTGGCAGAGGAATTAGCCAGAGACCAGCAAGGACCCAATACTTGTATCAAACACTTCCAGAAAAAGTTCCAGGCCCACGGGTTACAAACCCCTGAGCTGTCCCCACACAGGAGTCAGGTCCATCAGCAGGAGCAACTGAAAGATATCCCTGAACTCAAACCTGAAAATACCCTGACTCATCCCTGGCAGCAGTGCCCTGCGTCCATCCTGAGAGGTTCAAATGAAATTCTGCCTGTCCAAATTCAGATGAGAAGTCCTGGTTTGACCCATCATAACTGCACCTGGCTCTGTCAGCACTCATTCTGCTCTGAGTGAAATTACATCTGTGGGGAAGAGATGAGATTCAAATCAGTCCCACAGATCAGTAATTAAGAAACAAACAATATTCTTATTTATATCTCTTACTTGGTAAGAGTTTGCTGTCTCCATGGTTTCTGAGGAATGCTATTCTTATTTTGCTACACTTGCCAAGCACTCCATCCCTGTGACAGCAGCTACATCTAAAAACTATCCAGGCTATAAAGCTACAGCAGTGCCAAATTTCACTGTTTTTCATCTTGGTGATTTCTACAAAGCAGAGGCCTAAATGGTGCTTTTTTGCTAGGAAATACTGCTATTTCAGAGTGCCTTTGCTAAAGGATAATTTCACAGGTATAAGAAGTTCCACCTGTCTAAATAAAGCTATAAAAAAGCAACAGCAAGAGCTCCCTCTCTAACAGTTTGAAAGGGCCTGTATGAAACAGATGATTCTGGCACAGAAAGGGAAACAAATCATAGCAAGATGACAGTGTATCATTAGATGTTGTAGGCAGGACAAAAACCTCTCCACCTCAAATCACAGAGCCCAGGAATTTCCAGCCCATTCTGAGGACTAAACAAAAGCTAAAGGCATAGGGAGGCCTCTGTAGCCTCCTGCAAATGAGCCCTCCTGCTCTTACACTTTATCCTCCATTAATTACAGACACCAGATGTGTAATCAAATGCAAATCAGAGCACATCAACCATTTTGTTTTCTGGAGGAAAACAGATTTTGTTGCTACACATCTAATAATTTCCTCCCTGTTAGGTTACTTCTGACTGTTGAAAGGGAATGAAATCAGGAATGGAATAATGCAAATAACTGAAAGGATTTCTGGAAGCTTTCAACAGTAGGATTGAATTTTGGCAATTTATAAAGAAAAAAAAAAAGCAAACACCCACAAGCAATGAGTAAAACTCTGAGAAAAGTGATGAAAAAACCAGTTTTATTGACTAACCAGAATGAACCCAGACAAAGTGAATGAGAGGACTAAGTGATGCAGGCAAGCAGGATTTGCTTGTCTGACATACAAACAAAGGCTTCCATCTCTCTGTCCTTACCCAAGCAATATTCCCACTGACATGTGGAAATACTGAACCCAGGTAAGTTCTGGCAGGCTGAGCCCAGATTTATTTTCATGTTTTTAAAAAATACAGATTTTTATTTATTCATTGTGAATAGATTAAAAATACAGCATATAGCAATATCATTGCAAAAGTCTTTAAAATACACAGTTTTTCCCTTCAAAAGAACATCACAGAATAAGTTGTGAATATTTCTGTAAACAATTTCCATTTTCAGATTATTGACAGTCCCATTTATTGCAAGGCTAAATCGTATGATACACCTTAGGACAGAAGGTAATCTTCATCACTAAAAAGTAGTATTTGCAAACAAAGAATTAACCATAATAATTTTTGCACTGAGTTGTGTGCACATTTACATACCAGATCTACACAGAGCTGTCAGCCACTTTAGCAACTACTGAATTTAGCAAATTAAACTAGACCAGAAAGTGTCAACAATTACACTCTACATCCTTTGCATGCACATTTTGGACAGGCACTTTCAATCTCCTCCCTGCATGGTTAGTGGTATTGTCACACATGCTTCCTTCTCAAGGAAAATCTCAAACATTTGGCATCAACACCTTATGAGGGAAACAAATCCTTCTGTCTGAATTTGCTGTAGTCCCTACACTGTATAGGTTCTGCACAAAATATATTATTCAACCGTCTTCAGAACTGAGTGGCTTCACATTTCATTGACAGCTGATACCTCAAGGCTATGAACTGAAATAGCAAAAAAGGCCACATCCCAGAGAGGCTTTAGGCATCTAAAGCAGAACTTTGGATAGGCACTGAAAACATTCATCCAAATTGCAGTCCTCTGGTTCTATTTCAGCATGTTAGGTACAAAAAAATATTAGGTTCAAAAATGTGGTCATTTTAGTACCTTACTCCCTAAGATCAACTGAGATCTAGAAATGAGGCATTCCTCCATTAATGCATGAAGAGCTTTGCCTTGATTCTCAACACAAAACAAAAAAGGCCATGGGCACCACTTTCCCACAAGCCCTGCAATCTACAGCCAAACAACAAAGATGTTGCCATGTGCAGCAAGGCTGCTCACAGCTACAGCTGCCTGCTGGTTACAGCACCAGCCAGCAGCACAATATCCAAAGGTAACTTTCCCTTCCCTCTTAGAAAGGATTCAGATCTTCCTACCTCACTCCCTTACCAGGAGTTCACCTCTTTCACAAAGTGGCAGTTGTTACTGACATCATCCTTGGATGCTGTCTGAACAGTAATTCAAGATCCACTTGTCATAAAAAAGAGAAAAATGGGAGCACAGGCTCTTGCACAGGAAAGGAAGAATTGATTTCTGTTCCCTGAACAGTTTCTGCATTTTATAAGAAATTAATATTCCTTGGCTATGCATAAGATAAATCCTAATCAATCCTGCATCATCTCACAGCCTGCTTAGGTTTAAGCCTGCTTTTAAGAGCTTGGCTGAAGTGGTGAGCATTACAGGTCATTCAGCCTGTCACAGGGGCTGCCCCTTGTGCACATCAATTTACACCTCAGGAGACTGCAAGGCCAAGGAGGCAGAAGCTTCCATATTCAATCTCCTGCAAAATGACTGTTAACCACAGCCAAGGAAAAGGAACAGCTCCTGTACTACCCACATAGATGGCACAGCAGCTTTGGAACAGAAGACTGAATCTGGGAGAAACTTATTTCTATGCAATAATAATTCTCCCCCTCCCCTCACTGTTTAGGATTAGGCAAAGAGGACACAAACTCATGTGTTTGGGGATAATACTGTTTTCCCCTTCTAAACAGCAACTCTTCTCTAAATGGCATTTAAACAATTTGCAGATAAAATACAATTTTAAAATATACTTCAACCATACAAATTATTTTCTGTACACAGAAGTAGATGAATCAACATCTCCTAACCTCTTCAAATATCCATCTGGAAATGGCAGAAAATGTGTTCTTGTTTTAAGTGAGATGTTCTAGCTCCACTGAGATTTGAGATGCCACTGTAAAAAAAACTTGACATTACCCATATATTACAAATCTTAGTACTGTACATCACTGGACAAATATAAGATCAGGAGAATTTTATACAACTGAACTTTTATATGGTGCAAAATGTGAAAATGAGTGAGGTAGCTGGATGCCTCACCTCATCAGCAACATGAACAATTTTCTAATGGTATAATATGCAATGCTGGTAATGAACAAAACATTCCATCCTGAATATCCTCACTGCAAATCTGAATCATCATCCCTACCCCTCCCCAAACTAAGGATTCAATCTGAAATTCATTTGAGAATAAGTGTCCAACAATGTCAGCAAAATAGAACGGGACTACTTATTAACATCAGTAGCTGCATCCATAAACTGACTATTTACATTCATGTGCAAATTTGGTGAGATACACCAAAAATGATAAAGAAATGCTGAGAATTTAGGAAAATGCTTTTCTGTATGTGCGGAGGAGAAGAAAAATGTAAACACACTGATCATTTGCCATGTAAAAAACAAGACCATGTAAAAACCTAAACAATAAGGCCTCATTTTCTTTGTTAAAAAATGAGGCCTCTCAGTTCTAACAGTAAAAAAAGTACAAAAGGTCCAATTGTGTCTGTATTACAGCTTTAAAACACAAACAGAAGTATGCTATGGCACCCTACATAATACTCACATTTAGATTTCTACCCTCAAAAAATTATAAAACTGAAATACAAAAAAAAACCAAACCAGTAACATCACATAAAAATACATCTTTTTTAGCTGCAAATGCAGCAAGTCTATAAAAGTTATATACAAGAACTGCTTAATTTCAGTGTCATTCTTCCATCATTGCCCAAGCCTCTTCTGCTTTTTGGTAGTATTGATTTGCCAGTCTTCCCTTCATGGCTTCCATGGCTGCTTCTGCTGCTTCTGTGTAAAGCTCACCTAGAGAGGAAACAGTATCAGTTATGCTGGCAGAGCAAAGAAAGAACACGGCTTTAGCCTGAAGCAAATAAAGGACCAAGGGAGAAATTGAGGTCAAACTGCAGTGCCGGATGTATGGGTGTGTTTTAATGGGTCAGAGTAACATCAGCTGGGGATCTGGCTTCTGCTCTTCACCTTATACAGTTGGCTGCTGCTGATGGCTCCTCAGTGTATTTGGAAGGACTGGAAGCAGGACCAGCCTGTAGGAGCCCCCCCAAGACAGACATCTAGCATGTAGGTTACACAGCAACTAAGAGAATCTTGTGTAGGGCCTGGGAGTCATGGGTGTAACTCAAACTACAAGCAGCAACCTGCAGCTCAGGGGAGTGACCCAGAAGAGCAACCTCCGAGGGAGTGAAGGTTGCCTGGCAGTGACTCAGTGTGCCACAGATTGGACCTGGCACCACCCGCTACCCATTCCCTGCCAAGATCTCTCCTTTCACTGTTACCAGCCTTGTCATACCCAGCATCATTAAATCTGAAGGTACTGATCCTCTTTATGTATCATAACAGCTGAAGCAAGAAGTCTATTTTTGGGGTACATGCTCGGGGAGAAGGGATGGAAAAGCAAGATAATAGATAACAAAAGCAAAAGAAGGCCTCACCTGATCTCTGTGGATCCTTATCCAGGTTGAACCCTCCCATCATTAACATCTCTGCTTCCCTGGCCAGAAGCAGATACCGGGGCTCATCCTGAGTGCCATCGTATTCACCTCCATCATCGAAGTCCGTCATGTTCAGCGCGGCGTTGTACCAATGCAGGGCCTCCTTCCAATCCTGGGCTCTGAAGTCAAAAATAATTTTTGAAGATGGTTCCCTTAGGAAACAAATGTACTCTGCCTTGGAGATTGAGCATCCAATTTTTGTATTGGGTTCTCAGAGTCCTGATGCTCTCCAAGAAAGCAAATGTTTTCATGGAGACTCACTAACTGCACTGCAGTATTAGGTCACTACAGCAGAATGAGGCTGGGGTCACTTTATGCAGGAGTTACAGAGAAGAAAGTATCAGACTGAAGTGTTTTGCTGAACTCCAGAGTCTGAGTTTCATTACTAGTTGTATTGTTTTGGTCTGGCATTTTTATTTGTGAAAGTAACTGATTTAGAAAACAACCTGAAGTTGCAGTGTCTTGTTTCACACTTTAAAATCAGTTATTTTCATACTGAGGCTGCTCAGTGAACTTCAATTAGAGTTTAATGTTATTTGACAGTGATGAAATTTAAAGACTTTCACTGTTGTGTAAGACAGAAAACTCAGATAAATAACAAGGACATGCTAAAATACAAAAGCAGAAAAATCATTGCCCCAGCCTTGCCTCAGTAAAGTACCACCAAGTTAACTTACTCAGCCATGTACAGTACCTGTCTGCACCAAGATTTACACCTGTATCATATGCTCTTGCTACCAAAATCATGGAAGGCCGATCCCCAGCTTCTGCTGCTCTCAGCAAGTAATTAAATCCTTTATTTCTGTTCTCCTTTGTGTCCTAGTAAAGGAAACAAAACCTTTAACATGCATCTTTCTAAGTAAAACTATCCCTTCATGCCTCTACCATTAAATACAGTTTCTCAAAGTCAGCAGGGATTTAATATGTCTGAGGAATTGGCATAGGCACAAGAAACAAAGCAGCTGAACAGCCAGGGTGGTTTCAAAAGCTTCCCAAAGGCATGCAGTAATTTGCTGGCAAAACTAGAAAGAAGGAACATTTTTTGCTGTTCTGTCCAAATCCTTAATTACAAAGTAATCTATTTTCTCTGAAGAGGCTACAGAATACCTAACTACAGGTTTTCATTTGTCTTCATTTCCCGCTATTCTTATGTTACTTTTACAATGGAAATTCTGCTTTTTGGCATTCTCCGTACCTCCAGAGTGACCTCGGAGAGAATGTGGTGTGGCAGCTGAGAGCACATGAGGCCCAGCCCAACGATGGCTTCCAGCTCCCCGCAGTCTGCAGCGTGCTCCAGGTGGAACAGGGCTGACTCCTGGTCCCACTCCTGGTCCTTCTCACAGAAGCGCCCGGCTTCGTGATAGCGAACCATGGCCAGGTGAACCTGGGCACAATGGCACAGGAGAGACACAGGGTGATGTAGGGATCTCATCCTTCAAAACCCCTCTGCTCGTACTTCAACAGGTCTTAGAGGTATGGCCTGGAGTAAGAGAAGGCTCAGGGAGAACCTTAGCACTTTCCACAATTGTCTGAAAGGAGGTTCTAGCAAGATGGGGGTCAGCATCTTCTCCCAAACAGCTGTGACAGGATGAGAGGACATAGCCTGAAGCTGCACCAGGGGACGATCAGGTTGGACATCAGGAAGAATCAGCCCAGGGAAGTGGTGGAATCACTGTTACTGAAGGTGTTCAAGAAACAACTGGACGTGGCACTTAGTGTTATGGTTGGGTTGACAAGGTGGTGATTAGTCAGAGGTTGGACTCAGTGATCTTAGAGATCTTTTCCAACCTAAATGATTCTGTGAAAAATAGTTTTCTTCCCACACCAAAGGTTTGAGAATACCAAAGGCTCCCAGGATGTGCAGAAAGATTTACACCATATTTTAGGTGTGGGCTTAAAGCCATACATAACCCCAAACTTAATTCACATTTGCATTATCTGGAATAGCCTGGAGTAAAAAGAGTCAATCCATGCTACCAGTTTTCAGGATCTCAGCTTTGTGGGTCAGGCACACCATATCCATCCCACTGTATCTTCCACAGGCAGAGGATACCTCTGGAAAGGCAGACTAAAAAGCTAGCAGGGAATTCTTCCAAAAATAGCCCAGATGTTGCAAGGCCAAAAGCAGACGGAATTCACAGGTTCCTGAACTTAGATGTCCCTTATACAACAAGGGTAGATGACAAAAAGCTATGGATGTGTTATTGTCACCTGCACAAATAAACACAAGCAGGGCAACACCTCTACATAAGTAATAAATACAAGATCTATCTTGTTGGATAAAACAGTATCAGTAGACCCATCCTACCTTTCCAAGGACTGACTTCCCAATTTTTTTTTCAAGTTCTAATGCATTGAGCCTCTGAATTTCTTGGGCAACACAGGACGGTCTGTGGATGTGGACTCTGGAAGGGTTGTAAAGATTCCATTTCTCCACACTGATCTGAAATACAAAATATATTATTATTTACATTCAAAATTAAAATTCCCATCCATATGGATTACCATTGAGGAATCAAAGTCACCATTAATATTGTTACTTATTAGAAAATACTGTATTTTGAAACACAGACGTGTTAATAACTGTAAAATGGTTATTATTCTTCATTAAAGAAATGAAGTAAACCCCTCTATTTCTATTCAGAACATCATCATTTCGAAGAATCACCTTCAAGTTCTGAATCAGAAAATGTTACTTACAAAAATAAGCAACTGAGTAGTCACAATGCAAACACTGAAGTTATCCATGCAAAATAAATGAAACCCATACTTTTCTGTCCCGAATTTCAATTCACAACACCTTAAAAGCAGCTGGCATTCTAGAACTCTAAAAAAATTACACATAACAATAAGATGATGAGAGGCAGATACATGCATTGGCATTTCTCAGGAGGAGAACCCAAATAAGAAGAAATGTTTGAATACAATGAGTCAGTGGGAAACAGTAGCTGACAACAATCCTATCACAAAGCTTTTGCAGGTACACAGGGAAAACTCAAAAGGAGAGGTTACTGGCCCAGAACTTCAGTCTGATAAAGTTGTTTCAATTTTCTGAAACAGGAGTATATAATAATTAAAAGGAAATTCTGAAAAGTGTATCTAAATAAATTATTAATTGTTGCCAAAGCCCTGTTTTTTCTTTCCTTTCACAGCAGTTATTTGTTTAAGTTTATACCCAAGACAAATTATCACAAAAGTTGCATTTTGTAAAAGCATACAAGGTCTGGTCTTTCCTAACTCAGTTAGGTGACAGTAGTTCTCTTCACTGTGTATCTGTTTGAAATACTCCATGTTTTTAAGAAAACATACAAACACGTACAGGATGCAATTCCAAAAATAAAGTGCAGAAAGAAAATATAATTTAGTTAGGTAGAAAAAAAAAATCCACAGAGTGGTAATTTTTTTTTTAAGTGAGAAACCCATGCATAATCACTAATTTATGACAGGTCAGCTACAGAGGTGACAATTTGTTTCACAGCACTTTAACAAGAAATAAAGACAAAACATAAAAGGAAATAACAGAGTGGTAAGTTGATATTAATAAACATTCTCTGTAGCTGAAAAGGAAGGGAAACCAACATCCGGTTTAGTGATGTGGTTAGGTGGCAGACGAGTGGAACAAAGGACAAGCAGAGCAGCAAACTCAGTCTGTAAACATTTCTGCTTTATTTACCCTTGCAGAGCTTCCCAAACTGTCTTCATCAGACTCCTGCCTCCGGTTGTTGTTTGAATGCCCCTACGTTAATGTAAAGATTTGCATCATTCAATTTGCAGCAACTCATGTGTGTCAGTTATGCCTCTAAACTACTCCTACCCTGCAGAATTAATAGTGACAATGACCAAAACTGTTTCCACTGGATCCTTTTCTTTCAGTGATATCACAACATTAAGAAACATACCAAAATGATAAAGAACTTGGCACACGTGGGCTTTAATCTTGTAAGCCGGAGATGCCATGACAAATACCTTGCCAAAAGGAGGTGACAAAAGGAATGGAAACTTTGGAAGCAGCATCCTCTTTCCTGTTTTCTAATTAAATATCTTGTTAAGCTCACCAGGTTTAAAAGTATTTATTTAAAAATTTGTATTTTAGAGGAGTAGCCAACTAACTCCCAGGAATTCTAAAGTTCCATGTTGTTACCTGACAACAGTGTTAAGTTCTGTAATGTTTTAAGCCATACAAAGTAGAGAGGGTAAACGAGTCTGAAAGCAGATCATAAGCATGGATTCCACATGACAAGAAGATGGTTACACCTCCTAAATGCAATATGTAATACTTAAAAAACCCACACAACAACGTCTAATCAAATACGATATTTGAAAATAAGCCACTTATCACAATAATGTTTTTCCTGCAAGAGTGTAATTCCCAATATGAATAAGTAATTTTGCAGGAAGGGGGAATTTCTTTGTTTCCTCTGTTTTCAAAGTCTAGATCAGGATCAGATCTGGATCAGGAAGGATAAAAAAAGGATTCTTCTACAAAAACAGTTTAAGTATGAACAGGCCCAACTCTGCTATACCAGTCAGGTTCTTACCCTTTCTCTATGATCCAGATCTTCTGTCTCACTTCTCTTTTCACTGGGATATCCACTGTCTCCACCATTTTCAAAATCCTACAGGAGACAAGAACAGAATAGGAGGGCATTAGCATTACACTTCGTAAGGACCTCAGCTTGACATTTCTCACAGAGCAAATTTTTCTCTGCTTCAATGAAAAATACTGGATGGTTATACTGGATGAAAATGATTGTGCTACCTCTGTCAGAAGGAGCAAGACCTAATGATACAGAAAGTACTGTCTAAGATTGTCTTCTCCCTGACATACATTAAAACTAACTAAGGACTTGCATATTTTATCAAATCAAGAATCTACTAAATACAGTTTTCAATCTTCAGTGATAAACCAGTAACTGACAGCCCCTGGCACTAAAACTCAGCACTGGAAAATGCCCACTGCAAACTTCTTGCATCTCCTCAGGCAAGGTTCTCTAACATCCCATGGTACCAGTATTTGCAGAGACCTAATCCATAGGATTCTTTAGCTTTCATACCCCAGCAGTTGGCACAAGCACCCAAGACACAACAAGCAGGCAGAGGAACAGGCACGTGCTTTAAGCACCTGTTAAAATATACCAGATGCAAATAACTATCTGGTGACAAAATAATGAATACTAAAATATTCAAATAAAACGTTCTTCCTTTACTAGAAACAGCAAATGACCAGAGGTAACATGATCTGCAACAACAGAAATAGGCAGAGCACCTTTATGTGCTATAAAGTCCTATAAAGATATTTCGTTTAACAACTGCAACTTTATTTTCTGTGGGAAAGACACTCACTCTTTTGTTGTCAAGCTGATCCAAGTTATCTACTTCACTGAACACAGGCCAGTCTACGAGAAAAAAAAAATGCTATTATTATAAGCATAACAAGCTTGAGGAAAAAGCTCTAGATATCATTTTATTGCTGTTTTTATTCCACAGAAGTGCATTGATTATCTACTTAGAAGACCTTTCAGTTTTATTTCTGCTCAAAGAGGAGCACTAGACAACTGTTCTGGACTAAATCAATGTTGTGCTTAAAACCAAAGTAAGACAAAACTAAAGTAAGACAAGTCCAATGTTCAGGAACCCCCCGAGGTGATGTATGAGGCTCACTCACTGAGCATGTCCACCTTGTGGCTGTGAGGGGTTGCAGAGGAGGGAGAGCAGGGCAGGGAGTCAAATGCCACATCACTCATGCTCTCATCCCCAGAGTTTTCAGACAGGCGGAAGAGCAGAGGGGGCCGGCTCCCCGACACCGTCCTCACCCGGCTGCTGCCGCACTTCTCCTCCGTGCCACGGAGAATGGTTTGAGCAGATTCCTTGGCAAATCAACAAGAAAGTCCTGTGAATAATCCTTCTGGGTATTCCAAGCATGCTATACAAGCCAATGTGAATGATTAGGAGTCCTCGACAAAGGAGAGGGTATAAATATATACATATATACAGAGGTATTTGCTTTGAAAAGTTCTACACTGCAACAAAATATCAAACCCTGACATTTTTACTGTCAGAGTTTTGTTTGAGTTTCATTCAAAGTGATTCATCAAGTCCCATTCCTACCAAAATCAGCTGAAACTGGGATCAGTTTGCAACAAGCATCAAATCAGGTTTGTGAGATCCAAAACTTTTAAATTATTTCAGCATTCAAAGATCTACATGGTCCCAAATATACACTGTGTTACAAGGCTCTCTGTTAGTGAAAGCTACAGCTTAGTTACACTTTTTCATCAAACACTTACAAGCAGTTTTTTATTGTAATCCAAGGCATCTTTCTCTTTGGATGAAAGATCAAACGGTGCAAGCCCCATGCTTTTGCAGATTTTGTTGCAGAAATGAGAATGAAAGAATAAGGCCATGCCTCGAACACCTGAGGCATTAAAAAAAAAAGTCAAGAAAGGGTTTACTCAAATTTTATATTACAGTTCACTTATTAAAAGCTGAAAGTCCAAAAGCTGCTTCTAAAATGTCAAGAGACAAAATGCTTTGTAGCACACAGCCTAACCCACTTCCACTTCAACACCTCTAAGAGCTTTTCACTCTCTCTGCATGAGAATGAAAGCAAGTCTGAAAAATCTTGAAAAGCTATGTATGAAAAAGATTTAATAGAAACCTAATCCAGCTGCATCACTGAGAAACATGCCTAAATTTGATCCTGCTTACAAAACCTGCAGTGTCCCATGAACAACTTCATATATAGACACTTGGAACTTCAAAAATACACAATACCCATCTCTCTGCATTCAGCTGAACCCATTCCTGCAATGTGGCAAGAAAATCAAAGGCCATGATTACTGCCCTCACATTTTAGGATATACTTAAATACATTACTTGTTTACGAGTAGGCCAGGACACATGAGCCAAGATCAGCTCTCATTTTAAGACTGCCTTTATATGACAGCTGACCTGTACAACACTTGTTACAAAAGGACTTCCCAGCTGTTTTCAAGGCCCTCAGAAATATATCAGCTCAACCAGTGCAGTTCAGCAAAGCTGGGAAGAAAAGAGAAGCAAACAGAATCATTGATTTTACCTAGGTTGCCATCTCCAAAATCTGTACCACTCTCTGTATGGATCTGAGGGTCTGTGTAAAGATCTCCAACTCCCTGGATATCAACAACAATGAGTTGGTGTCCTGAGCGCTCAAAGGTGAAGTGACTGAAGGCCTGGAAAGAACCACAGAAGATGTCTGAGAACACTCTCCCCTTGATCTACTGAAAACAGCAACAGATATTCACCTGTTATAAACAGGAAAAGAAATCTGATAACCTTATCAGTGAAATATAACTGGTATAAACATCATGATGAAAGCAACAAGAGAGACTAAAAGCATGTAGTATCCTGTCTCTCCATCCTGCACCAACTCGCAGATAGGCTAAAAAAGGCAGGGTGAAAAGCAGTAGTGGGCAGAGGCAGGGGAAAGGAGATTGTTTAATTCCTCATTTTTGTACTCCAGATTGTTTTTATACTACAGTCTTCACCTTAGGTAGTGGGAAGATGGCTGGCAGAGAGAGCAACAGTGGGCTCTGACACCAGTGCAGAAAAACTTCTGTATAAACATTCTGGCTGTGCCTGTGAACCTGCAAGCTCTGCATCTCTGGGACACTGCTTCCTTCTGCCAACAAGCATTAGCTCTGCCACAGTTTGGAAAAAGCTCCACAAATAAATGTGAGCATCCCCACAAATTCTTCTTCCCCTAAAAGATCCCCCTGAGTGACTGCTCTGTGTCTACATTTGTGTACAAGATAATGAAATGCACATTTGTGCTCTCCAAAAAACACATTTCAAGAATCAGGTATAAAAAGCCCTTCTCTGCAGCATAAAGCTGAGAGGAATCTTCTGGGAAGGCCTCCAAAAAAGCATTGCCAGGCCTAGGGGAGGTGACTGGTGGTGATAGACAAACATTTTAACTGCAGAAAGTACCATGGAACATTTTGTTCCCAACCTGTGAAAGCACAGTACTGGTTCAGTGCACAAATGACAGCCCAGAACGTAAATTCTCTGCTTACATTAAACATTATGACAAATACCTTAAAAATACTGGGAAAAAATGTTAAGAACAGAACTCTCAAGGCCCAGTAAAATACCTCTTTGTTCCATTAACCAGTTTTTCAATAATATTTTAAATTTCTTTTACGAGATTCAAGAATCACTTCAAATCTGTACTTGTATTTCTATATGCAATCTCAGATTCAGCTATTCGGAGGCTGCAGCTGGAAAAACCTGTATTTTTATATGCAAATGGACTAGATTTATTTACATTAATTGGACACCTGCCACCTCCTTTTGTGTATTGCGTGAGGCACCAAAAGACTATTCAGTACATAGGACATGAGAGATCTCTCTCACTGCCTCAATTTGAAGAAAGTTTGAAATATTTTGATGCCTGCAGATAATTAGAGTCAAAGGGCTGAAGGTTTCTAAAGGTATTAACCCTGTTCAATTCAACTGTAATCAACTGAAACGCAATAAAGAAACACTCAGCAGGCCCCAAGTAAGGAGCAGACAAACTACAAATAGAGAAATTAATCTGGCACTGCACTGCAGAGCCTGCATTTCCTTTCTTGGCAGCAATGCAAGACCTCTGGAAAGAGCCCAGAAATTCCCTGCAGCACTCCATGGAAAGCACTGAATGAAGCCTCACTTGCGGAGTTAGACGAATGTTGTCGTCTCGCACAAATCCAGAATTTGAGTTGTACTTGATGTATTTGCCCTCAATGTAATGTTCCAGATGAAAGAGAGGCTTTCCAGGCCTGGTCTTCATTTCGATAATACAGGTCTGCACTATATCCACCTGGGGAGGGAAAGGAGATAAACAATGACTTACAGAATACTGTCTTCAGATCAAAGTGTGTGTGAATCCTCCAGCTGTGAAAACTTTCCCAATCCGAGAATCTGAACAATTGCAAAGATCCTTCTGTTTAACTAGAGGGTGGGGAAGAGTCATGTGCTTCTTGAGTTATTGGAGGAATTCCATAAATTAAAAGCAGTTCCTTCAAAACAGCTCACTTCTGCAACTTCTGCAAACCCCTCTGACAAAATTCTTAGCAAGTGCTGGCTTTCTATTTTATCTTGTGGGTACCTTAAGAGTACTCTGCAAAGAGTCTGCACCCAGAAAGCAAAACATTCAGTCACCACTCCACAACTTGAAGAAATGCCTTTTCTGAGAAGGACTGAGGGTATCTGCTGTATAGGTATCTCTGTATTCTGCCTCACCCTCTCACACATATTCCCAAAGCAGAAACCGTCACAACTCTCACTCATATTTTCTCCTTCATGGCATTTAAAACTTCCAGATTTGTAGATTTCTCTCTGTGTGCTTCACTGCTTACCTCACCTTGCTGTTACGAGACAGGTAGTTATTAACTAACCCTCATATGGGAGGCAAAGCATATATCCCACATATCAAAATCAGTCATTTTGGCCATGAAAATTGTTAAGGTTTCCAGCAGGTTTCCAGCTCTTCTCAAAAAAATCAATGCTAGTTATGTATTTGGATATCTGTGCAAGATTTAAGCATCTACCTTCCTGGAGAACTAATAATTAAGTGCTTGCTGAGATTGCTGCTGGCAATAAATTCTGTGACATCTCTGGTTATCACAAAAGCAGCTGGGCACACATCAAAGAAAGCATAATTTTATTTTGGTTTCCAGTCAACAGCTGAGAACAGTCAGACATTCACAAACACACTGCCCCTAGTCCTGGAAATATAAAGCAATTTCTGTATTTAGTCCACTCAAAATCAGCTATCATTTAACAGAAAACACAGAAGGGCAAATTAATCTATCTAAGCATTTAAATGTGATAGAATGTGAACAAGTAATTCCGTCTAAATTATGCCTGAAAACTAACCCAATAAAGAACAATACTGCATTTTTGCTTAGCAAGATCTTTGAATGCACCTGTTTTGGTGGCTTGTGCCGGTTGTACTCTTCTCCCCAGAGTTTTGCTTCCATCTGCAGTCGAACATCCTCAAAATAAACATCCCTGCTCACACTTTCTATGTATTTCTTGGCAACATAATTATAGGCACCTTTCCAGTTCTGAGTGTGTAAGAAGTTGGACAGCTTTTTTCTGAAAGATAAATCAATTGTTGGTGAAAGGAAACCCAAGGATTTTAATTCAATCTTTCCAATTTCCCTGCCTGCATGGACAGAGCCAGGCTCCAATATGAGCATTACCCTCAGACATTTACCAGGTATTCTACCTGAAATGTGAAGCACAGGAAGGGGACAAGGGACAACAGAATCTCATGGGAATGGCTGGGATGCAGCCACACTGCTTGGTGCAGCTCTGAACTTTCCCCTTTTCTCAATTCCTTTCCCTCTCTCCTCCTCTCAAACCGAAAGTATGAAAGGTTGGAGTCTCCTCAACAACCTGTTCTAATGTCAACAATTATTTTCTGCAGAAATTTACAGGGAGTGGCCTTTCAAACATGAACTGAGAAACCTCTCCTGGGATAAAAGCAATCTGCTGCTTCTCAACACACAGCAGTGACTGCTCAGTAACCCACATGCTCCCAGAAGGAAAACTGCACCTGACAGTTGTCATGATGCAGCTTTTCCCTTCTGTTGATGTGCAAATCTTTAATCCACAGATCCCTCCAAAGCAGGGGGGCTGGGGGGGAGGGTGGCGGGTAGCACAGGAAAACATTGATAAGAGAGGATCTGCTGGCTGCTAACAAATGCATTAAGGAGGTACCTTAATTAGCAGCAGCACTCAAACTCTCAACCCTTCCCCCTCCTTCCTTTCCTCTCCCTGCCAAGACCTTGGTGCAGAGATCCTGGTACAGGGGACACTCTACAGGCAAATCAACTTCATGCTGCCTGTCCTCCTGCAGGGATGGGTACACAGTCACTGCAACACAGGCCTTGGAAAGAATGAACAAGGAAGCAAGCTAAGAATTTCAGCCAGACCCCAAACGTGTCCAGTTCAGCCAGACCCCAAACGTGTCCAGTTCTCTGCACAAAATAAGCCAGCTCATGTTTCTCTAAAGGCAATATCCTCACATTGGTTCATTGGGCCATGGGCAGCTAATGCTTAGTTCCTGTCTTAACTAAACACTTGCAGAGTTACAAAAATCTAGGAGAGGGTTCCAGATGGAAAATATCAGGGTACCACTGACATGTATGGAAAACCCAGCAGCAGGAAGCTGACATTCAAGTTACGCTTTCTTAGTACCAGAGGTTAAGGCAAAACTGCTAACAAATTTCTGTTTATGGCATTAGTCAAAACATTGCGTAATGGGGAGTCTGGGAAGTAACAAGCTAAAAGCAATGTCAGCAGGATGAGATTTGTTACTTCATTCACTACTGTATCCAGCTGGCTTCAGAGGAACAGAGCCACCAACATGAACTGATAGTGAAACCATGACAAACTGGAGTACTGAGGGGTTGCTTTTCTTCCTTTTTGCTCAAGTTCGAAACAACACATTTCTGTCTTGCAGGAATATCTATCTTTCCAGAGTTGAAACCACAGATGAAGTGCAATTTCTCTGAATTCCACATAAGGGAAGAAGGGGGAATGGTTTTAAACACACACACGTTTTCCAGGAAACATTTGTTTCCAGAGCCTGGAAGGGGTGGGGTAATCTCTTAGCACATATCAATTTATAGCTGGATGCTGTTGACCACAATAACATTTGATAACACTCTCTAAGGAAAGAAAAGTTCCTCCTCTGCCTTCCGCACACTTTATCCTTCCGGGAAGCACAACTGTGTTCAAGTTGTGCCTTACTCAGAACATTATTCTGCTATATGTGATCCAAACTCTGGGAGGATAACCTTCTTCACCAATGGAGGCTTTTCCAGTTGAGTCTGTACCATCCAATTATTCTTCCTTTCTCTTTGCTCTGTCTAACTATAGGCCTCAAGTTGGTCTCCAGACTGCACACACTTACGACCTCGTATCAAATTTTAAGATATTTTAGCACACAAGGGACACAGAAACAAAGCAGATGTTACTACAATTCATGAATATTTTGCCTCCCAGAGACGGTTGAAGTGGAACAATCAGAGAACACTCTCCTTTCTGAACTCCACTCCCTGCAGGTGGAGTCACACAAACAGGGATAAATCCCTCAGCAAAGCCTTTTAGAAAGGAGTTGAGCTTTACACCATTTCCACGACAGCTAAGTGAAATTCCAGTCACCACAGAAAAAAATACTGCAGGGAGGCCAACAAAGATGAAGTGGGCAGATACTCACGTTCTGAAACACTCTCGCATTGCTCCACGGCCAAATGGCTGGGGAAAGAAAAAACAAAAACCCAGCATTGCCATTTCCACAAAGCCGATTTCTAATCAGTAAGTGACACGACCATGACATCCCCTTTATATCATGCAGAAAGTAGTGTTCAAGCAGGCTCTATAAAAAGATTTCCTCAAGGAAATGTGAAAACCCACTGGTAGTCTAAGCAGGTATCTGGGGAAAAGGCATTTGAATAAACTCCCCCTCCCAATACCCCATGGAGAAGACATGGTATGTCTTTTAAATAAGTTATTTAAATTCTCTCCCCAGATGGGAGCCAACTCCATGTGTCTGCCTAAAGAAGCTTCACAGATCTCATGCTCTCTGCATTTAGGCTTCCATATAGGATGTGCCAAAGAGAGCATCACCTCCCCAGATCCCACATCTGTGCCAGCAGCACAGAGCAAGACAAGCCCAACACACAACCCACCCCAGGACTTAAATGGGAAGTGACAGTGCCTTCTACCCTCACACACAGAAAATTCAGTTGGTTTTCATTCTGAGAGCAGAAATTATTTGGGAGCACACAAAATAGTAAGACTACTGCCAGGCAGGGAAATTATGCCAGAAGGAAATGGGAGGGGCGACATGGAAGGGAAATCACTGGGAATGGAACAAATGTCTCATGTTGCTGACAGGGAACATCTGACTCCATTTTCTACTCTATTCAGGAGAGAATGACACAAAGAAAAAGAGATAGGAGAAAAGAATGACACTGAGACTTCAAAACTTCTGTGAGGAAAACATCTTGCTGCCACTATTCAGGAACAGAAAGAAAATTACAAACTTGCTGTTAGTAAAGATGGACAGTGTGATCTTACTTGTGAAGCCATCTTGATAAGGACTTCATCTTCAACCCAGTCCCCAGTAACTGCATTGTACCTGCAAAATCAGGAGATATGTCTCAGAAAAATGCAAAGGGAACCCAAATCCTCCCATTCCCAGTTCCTATCCTTCCTTATCAGTAACGGACTCTGAAAAGTGCTGCTGCCACACCCACACAAAAGCTTCCAGTAATCCCACCACACTCTGGCCCTCCTCACTTTGGGCAGGCAAGCAGAAACACAATTTAGCTCTTTGAAGAGACACTCAACCCTCCTGTCAATGAGCAGATTCCAAAACAGAATCTGAACTTCTGCAACACAGCAAATCAGGCTTTATCTGAAGTTAAACCTCCTCTGTGAGGCCTGGGCAGCAGAAATTGCCTCACCAAGCTCCACACACTGAGCAGGTTGTCTCCACCAACCCTGAGCTAGCATAAACCTGCCTCAGGCCTGTGCAGGATATGAGCAGCACCAGCTGTGAGAAGCAGTGGGGCCAGGAGCTGCCCAACACTGCACTGAGGGAGGAGCAAGTCCCTGCACAACCCTGTGATAAGCCAAAGAGTACAACTGTGGTTTCTCCCCACCCCTTCAACTCCAACATAGTGAAAGCCAAATTGAGAACCAGAGCAGCTGAGTCACCAACACATGATTGTTTCCTGCCTGGTTCCCCCAACCTGCACAGAGTTATTCATGCATGCAGACTCTCCATATTCTCCCTGATATACTACGTATCATCCCAGTCTGCAGCAGATAAAGAGGGAAAAATAGCAGTATCAGAGCCATCTCTTTTTAGCAGGATATTGAGTAGCCCTAAACCAAAATCATCACTTATTTGTATTTTAAAATATGCAAACTATTTCAGGACTGTGTGGCTGAGCATGGACAGATGCAGTCTATGGGGAAGAGCAGCACTGCATGACTGGTGTGGGATTGGAATGGATGCCACCCCAGACACCAAGTGGTGATAAACTGGCCTCTAACCCCTAACCCTTCCCCCCAGAAACCTGTCAGTAGAGTAAATATTTTCACAAAGCTCATGTTAAAGCACTGAAACCAGTTTCAGGGCCAAACTCCCTTTTAGCACGTAGATCACTCTGAGCTATTCTAGGCTTTATAAGGACTGAAATTCCAGCTAATGCAACAAGACTGCATGGACCCTCAACACTGGAACTGCTATTTTGGGAAAGGCACAGAAGGTTATGTTGCTTTCTTTCCTTAACTATTTAAACTAAGTATGCTGCCTCTTCGTTGGGATTCATTTCCTTAATAGATTAAATTTATGGCATTAATAAATCAACTAGGAAATATTTACAGCCTCGTTTCCTGTCCACAGAGTGAAAGTCCTAGATACTGTTTAGATGGGAGAGAAAGTGTTTCTAAAAGCTTTATTTTTTGATTATGTGCAGTATTTACATATTCCTGGGAGACTGAGTTAAGACACACTTAATGCACTTGGGGCATTATGCAAGTTCTTCAGCCCTGTAACTACAGATATTCTGCACGACACAAACACAGTCCTTGCACAAACCAGCAGTTCTGTTTAACATCAGCATCCAAAGCAGGAAGATACACAGACCTGTAGCGAGTGGCGTGCTCTGTCTCAATGTCCTCCAGGTGAAATTCTGCCCAGGGATCAGGCATATGCTTGGCTTTCTCAATGGCATGTTTCCAGGTTTCCTGAAGAAGTTAGAGACTGGTATTTTATTTATAATCAGCAGCACCTCACAAAACCAGCACTTTCTAGAGCACATCAACACTCCAATGCTATGAAGATGTGCAACTACACCAGCCCTCAGAGCACTACTCAGAGGAGGGACCAGGTAGTACCAAAGACCACTCTGACCTTTCATAGTTTCAATTATAATGAAACCCAGCTCAGATGCATAAAGCACAGATTTCAGTGCAATTTGCACCACTGTAAAATTACTGAGAACAGGCTCTGGCACAGTATATACCAGATATAATTTATAAAACCTGTGGTAATTTGCAGATACCTCTAACATATTCTGCAAATGGCAATAAGGCACACCCAAATTATATTAATTCACTTTTTAGGTTTTGATTTTTAGTTTTTCATACCTAACAGCATATGCTGGTTTTGTATGCATATGAGAAAGTATAAAAAAGTCCAAATAATATGGATAAAGTAAGAAGTTCTGTGAACCCCAGGGTCCCAGACTGTGCTCAGCATGAGAATGAAGAAATCAGAAAATTGTAAAAATTGATTATTATAACAATTCCAGACAAGTAGCTATTTCAATGTTCACCAAGTCAAGAGTAAAATATGAAGGTAGTTTTCTGGAGTATAAACAGTTCTCTCTACCAGCCAATTTGGATGTTTTACTCTTAACATTTTGTTCTCCCTCTCTTTACATTGTATATTTCCAAGAAAACTGGAGATATGACCCTGTGATGTGCCAAATGCCTTCTGTAAAGTGAGCAGGAGAAAAAGCACTCTGCACCCTGCCAATAAAGAAGTACTGAGTGCTGAGATATTATTACTGCCTCTCTGACTGATTCCAAGTGTGTGGAAACAGTAACTTTTAAAAATTTGGGATTTTTTGTTTTTATCCTCAGGAATTTAAATCAGTCTTTTTTTAATTAAAAAATATACTATAAAATAGTGTCAGCAATGGCATCAAGGAAGTTTATGAAGCAGCTAAGCTTTAAATGTTAGTTATTTTGAATTTCAGCTTTAACTATGCATACCTTGCAAACAATTTAAATGCTCCCCTTTCTGACAGTAAGAAAACAAAATGAAAACAATACTTACAATAAAGAAAATAAGTTTAAAAGACGTGTTGAGAAAGATTTCCTACATTCTTCATAAGAAAATGAAGTTGCCTCAGGTCATGAAATGACAGCTATATGGACCTGAGAATTTCCATACTTAAATACCTATGACAGAAATAAGAAAGAGGCAGAAACAAGAACTGCTTGGTTGATCAGCTGTATCAAATTGTTCTTGAGTAGACTCCCTCTCTGAAATGTGATTTGTGTTCATGTTAGATGATAATTTAAATAAGCTAATTACTTGTGCTTGATCTCCTGAGGTGCTTTGTACAAAAGCTGTATTCTTATCTTCAAAGAAGCACTAGCTGGATTTCATGGAAATGGTACTAACAGTGCAGTTTTCCTCCTGCTGGAGGCATATGGCAGCCATACAGTGACATTTCAGGGTAGAGAACACAAGATGCCTATTATTCCATTTAATAAGTACCTCTTTTAGTTTTGACTTGATGACTTTTATGGGCTGAGGCAATCAGTTCTCCCAAATAATAAAATTATGAAAAAAAAGTCCATAAAAGGAAAAAAAAAAACCCAAACAAAAAAAATCATAGTGCATCTATTAGATATGGTGTTGACATTTTCTTTTTAACCTACCCGACCATGGTCAACCACAGAGCCATGCTTAGAACGATGCTGAGTGTCATTCTAAAGGATCCATGAGAGACATGAAAGTAGGAAAATACATGTGATAAGACAAATTATTGACAAAGAGTCTTGGTTCTCTTTGTTAGTAAAAAAAAAAAAAATCCAGTTAAAAGCCACTCTTCAATTTATAGTCCCAATTTAAGTTCATTCTTAGAACACCTGTGAATAAACCTATTGAGGTAAGTTGGTAATTTGTGTTATTGGAAAGCATGTCTTAAAAGAGTCTTCCCTATTAACTAGCTAATAAACATAGCCAAGTCCTGTTTAAAGCAGAGTTAACATCAACTTCTCTATCTGGCTCTGCCTTTCATTTTCAATGGCCCACACTGCCTTTCTTTAGCTTTGAGGTCTGACAGGCAGACTCTGACAGGCCAAGCTGTGGGATTTAGGATGTCACCAGCCCTGGCTGTCTGCTTCACTGTGCTGGAAATCACCATTCCTCCACCTTAAACAGGAGGTAGATACTTCCTTGCTCCACTTCTCAACACAAAGCAATTTATCTGTGATAGGAGCTACAACTCCAAACCAGATATGTGGAGAGGAAAATACGGTCACAAACATTCTGCAGAAGCAAAATGACAGCTTAGGAAGGAGGAAATAACTGCAATTTCTGAGTCATCTGGTCTGAGATAAAATTGATAAGAACTTCAGAAATTGCACTGCAGACCCAGAGGCAAATGTTTAGTAAATGTTAAAATGTATACACAAATGAACACTAAGCTCCCTATCAGGTCTTAACTTGCTTAGTTTAGCATACACCAACATCTGTCCCATTCTGTACGAAGCTTTCACTCCTCACCTTCCTTAGGAATATGCACCTTTTAATGTTTCTGTTAACTAGCTTTGGTAAAAATCTTCCTGCAAACAAGCCAGCTTCACTTTCAATGTGCTACTCACTATTTTATCTGACTAAAATAACTCCCCATGTTTTCACAATTAAAGCATGCATGAGGCATAACCAACGTTTTAGAGTATCTATTAAATAAATGTTAATCTTTATATTAAGAAATGTGTTAATAAAACACATTAAATATAGGAAAATCCAAGAGACATGCCAGCTTAGCACAAACTGTGTTTATTCAGAATATCTGAGCTACAGAGAGGATGTCACTTGAGGCTCTACTGCCTGGCCTGATCTTTGTGAAGGGAGCTGAGTGAAAAAGGACACGTAGCCAAAGAAGCACCAGCTACAGCTCCTCTGACCTCCCTGTAATGCTGTAGCTGCTGTTCATCCCAAAAAGGTCAGATACTGCTCATATACACTGCCAGGAACTACTGCCAGTGGGACACTTCATGCCCAAGCATGAAAGTTAACATATCAAAAGCTCCCTACAAAGGAATTATAACATAAAAACTTACCCTTACAATTTTATAATTTACAATTTTATTTGTCCAACTAAAAATGACAGACTAGCAAAATTCATAAAAAAATACCTTCTGGCAGGCCCCAATTTTTCTTACACCAAGTGTATTATCTTTTGAATCTCTCAACCAACATACTGCACTGTAAATGGTTTGATCCTTATGGCAGTGAATTGTTCCCCTGGATTGAATGGAAGAAGATCCCCCACTGAAAAAGGGAAAGCAAGCAATTCCATGGCAGTGTCAGATTATTGGTTTAATGCAGGTCTGGAAAAAATAGATGAGTATCTTCATTGAAAAGTGTTAGGTGCAAGAGATGAAGCAGTTAGAGAAGGTCCCATGCCAATGAAGTAAAACCAAAACCTTAGTGAAGACTGGAGCCAATACTTACCTTAAAGCTAAAGCTTCTGGGAGAAGAGCTTGAACTGTACTGTTCAGTTTTTGTTAAGCTGCTGTAATAATTGTCTACTTTGGTATTGGCAGACTTGTTAGAAACTGGATCATCAGTTATTGGACAGATAAAATAACTGTCTTCATCATCACTATCAGCATCAAGGTAATTCCCAGAGTCTGCTGGAGTTGTTCTGGGATTATCAATCCCTTCCATACGAAAAATCAGGTCCTCATCTGCCATGTTTGCAGGAGGTTGGTGTAACTCCTGCAAGGACTGCAACACCCACTACTTCAATACACATGCAAACAGGGGGAAGAAGCTGGGTGAGAGAGATAAAAAGGAAAAGGAATGTTATTAAAAGAGTAAATAATTTATGACACTGATGTCAGCATGCTGGCAGAAAAGAAACATATTTGCATCTGGCTCTGTAAGTAATCCTCAAGTACCTACACATATTTTTGAACACCTCTGCTAGAGCTGGGTTTCCAGAAAGCATCCTGGTTTTAAACTGCTACAGGACAGAAAAGATAGCTCCTATCTATCTATACTTGGTTATCTCCTCCTCCAAATGTTTTTATTCTTCCTTACATAAATGCTGAGTTTCACAATTCTAGTCTTAGAAATTCGTTTTACCTTGAACACTCCAGTCAGGTTTTCAAATATTTTCAGGAAAAGTTTTCTCAATGATATTGTGCACAAAGTATTAATCAAATGAATTAGAGAGTATTATATAGTACAACAGAGAAAAATTTTTGCACCATCCACAAGATTGATACTGACTTTTATAGCTCATATACAGCCAACAGCCCACAGTGAAAAACAGGCGGCTGGAAATGTAGCACATTGCAGAAAAATGAAGTGGAAGAATGATCAAAGCCACTGGAAGAGATGGAGGCTTACAGATACTCTGAAAATACTGGCATATACAAAACAGAGAATTAGGGAGAACATTCAAAATTTGGCCCTGATGCTGGCTGAGCAACAGGATATAATTTAAAACAGGCACTTTTAAGTGTCACATTGTTTAGTTCTTCACCCAACCAGCAAAATCAGGGATTTTCACACACCTAGTCTAATAAAACAACCTCAAACCAAGGTTTTCAGTTATATTTTAGTTATTCCTCAGCCCTTTGCATTCTCAGGCTTCTTTCTGCATGAAACAGGAAGATGAGTACACTCCTACAGAAGTAGCTGCAGACCTTACTCCCCAGTTACTGAGAAACTGGTCACCACAGAAACAGTGCTTTAATGTGTGGCAGCTTTCCCCAGCAACATTATCTTGTTGGTTACTGCTCTTCTGGCAGGGGCAGCATTCCCACACCTCAGCCAGCAACGCAGGTAACTCCAGCACTCCATCTCAATCAGGCAGCAGCTGCTCTGGAAAGCCACGGCTGGAGGAGCTCTCAGCCAACTCAGCTCACTTTGCACTGGAACAGCTCTGAGTGCTCACCTGCTCCTCCAGCAATGACCACACGGGAGCTGTCGATTCTGGAAAGGGGCAGCACCTGACAGGGGAAGGCGTCCTCAGCTGCCATTTTCACTGTGATCATCTTAGCAGAGTGCTAAAGAACCTCTACTGCCTGTCACACAGACAGCAGCTGGCAAATGATGCTTCAAGGACGTGACTAATCCAGGACATACCAGAGCACTGGACAGTCCCATTACACCCAAGTGCTGTCCTGCACTCCCTTCTGCTCCTGCTGGCACACACGAGAAGATCCATGGGGTTCAGGACAGTTTGAGAAGCAGCAGCAATGCAGGAATTCAGGTTTGTGCAGCAGTGAATGCAAACACTCTGATTTCTGTGACTTGTGTAAATGAAATATAACACATAAATCAGTTTCTATTTAAAGCTAATGGTGTTTATAAAAGTCTCTTGGCTTTTCTTGGAACCATATTTCTTGTAAAGTACTTGTGACGTTTACTTTGGAAGTGAATGTACCAAGAACCATACTCATATAATGCTCTTTAAAACAGAATTTGATAACCACACTTTAAACTGCACAAATGCTGCTCTAAACCTCACAGTTTGCTTGACAAAAAGCCTTATAAAAAAGCCTGAACTTTATCCCAAGGCTTACATTCTGTGCTTTTGCATTACAGCACAGCAGTTATAGTATCTAGGAATTTCTGTTACGACTGCTGTTGTGTTTTGATCATTTAATCTTTAATATCCATTACAGAAGTGTTCCTAAGGCTAAACAATAAGGAGAATGAGACTGGACTGAACCAAGCCTGCCAGCCTGCATTATCACACACAACCTGTAATTTTAACTACCCACTCCAACCCACACTGAAAATTTATTCAATTTTTTAATCAGCCTTGTACTCTGTGATTCAACATGCAGATAATTTAAAATACAGTTCTTAAATTTGCTCTAGTCTGTATTAAGTTTTGTTCTTCCAGTGCCTGTTTCAATTTTTTTTTTCTCTTGCCTTTATACTCAAGAGCCACACGACCAGGAGGGGAAGGTAAGTTGCAAGGACAACATGCAAATATGTGAACACAGATAAACAGCAGGGAAAATTCACATCACAGGGCTGTTAAAGCATGACTTGTTTCTTGTAGGTATCTGATGTTACAAAGCACTCCTGGGTTTGGTGAGACCCTTTACCAAGGTTCTACGGTGGCCTCAGCATCTAAACCTGCCTTAATTTATCCCAAAGAGCTGAGTGATAGGAATGCCCCAGTCAGCAAAAGAAGGGTCAGCTGGAACATCTCCAATTGCTTCTAATTCACTGTTTCAGCTCAGACACAGCCCTCTGCAAGTCTTTAACACAGGACAGGGGAGCAGGAACTGCCCTGTAACAAAAGTCCCAGCTTGTCTTGTGGAGAAGCACTAAAGCAAGTACGACTCAGCTCTCCCTAGTATAAATACTAAATCCCTTTTGGTTTAATACCACATCAGTTAAAGCCATTTAACAGCATACCTCTAGGAATAACAAGCAGTTTTTTCTTTAAAAAGTCACCTTTCAGGTTAACATTCCTTTAAAATAAAGATTCAAAATTTAACCTAAACAACTATACAGACTGTGCACCTTAAGAAGTGTTATCCCCTTCATGAACAACAGACACAAAGCTCATAACATTTTCCAGAACAACCACAATAGCTATGTCCTGTAGCAGATTACTAACTACTGTGCTTTCCAAACACCCAACTGACCCCTACAAAGCAAATGTGTATTCTCATCTGCACCACAGACTGCAAGAAAACAGGTTTAGTGAGTCTAGGTAAGAGCTGTGATAAAAAAACAAGATTAAAAACCCCAGAGATAACTCACTGCCTACTTCTGAAAACCTCATCTTACCAAAGACAGATTTTCTAATGAGAAGCCTTTACACAGATCCCTTCCAGTGTGTCACTACTGCAAACACCATGGCACAAATCACATTCAGGTTGCCAGCAAGCACAGCTGGGATAATCATTGTGTTAGTCTGAATGTTAGAGAGCAACAATGCAAAATTCATGAAGCAAAAGGGTGAGTTCATCTGCACCAGCCCAGAGCACGAAGCATTTGAGACGAAACCCGGTGCAAGGAACACAGCACAGCTTCAAACACACAAATGGCTCTGAGAGCTGCAGGCAGTGAGGCACAAGAACAGCCATTCCAAGCCAAGTCCACCCTGCTGCCAAACACGCAAATAAACACTATGTCAAGTGTATCCAAAACAAGGGGGCTGAAAAGGACAGAAAAGGAACTTCCAAGATAACTTCAAAATATCCTTCCATTGCCATTAATAGACCTGTCATTTCAACTGGCTTTAAATACACAATTTAAAAGCACAATTACCTATCGCTGATTTTTCGTAAGCGCTTGCTCAGTACCCCACGTTGTTAATTAACCTCATGCTTTATGCGTATCGAGGTATTTGAAGAATTCTCCAAACGCGAACCGTCCTGGAGCAGTCCCAAGCCGTCAGAACGGCCCTGCACACAGCAGCTGCTCCACGGTCACAGACAGCACTTGGCACTTTCAAACAGCGTATGCACCAAATTACGCGCACTGTCGTGGAATCATAAAGGGACGAAACGCTTATGTTCAAGTGTGAGTGCAGCAGTGCTGCCCCACACCACAAATCAGGTTATTTTTGGGCCCGACAAGAAGCTTGCCCGCCGGCCTTTCGCAGGCTCTCTCCACCCCACTGATCATCGTTTTCCGCAATTAAAAGCGCCCTTCCCGCGCTTCCCGCCGCGGGCGGCGCTGAGGCGGCTCCCACCGCCGCC
>JAHLSL010000037.1:5668432-5680468 GCA_025920805.1 Petroica traversi
GGGCACACTCGTTACAAACAGCAATAGAAAATTGTTATACGTGCTCGGGAAAAGGACTATCCACTGTGTGAGGCTCTTGCTTTAAGAACGAAACGAGAAACGCTGTAATTTTCAGGGCTTCTCCCTTTCCGCGCTGCTTTTGGGTTACAGCACTCCGACCTCCTGGGCCTTGTGGCCTTCTCTACACTGAGGGGAGGTGCCAGTGTTCGCACCTTCTCCGGAGTTCTCAAATCAATCCATGATTACTCCCCTTCAGACCATGATTCCCAAGCTCTCCTCCCTAGTCCTTTCCCAAGCTCTCTACTATTTGCATCTTGCTCCTGGTTATTCCCTCTTCATGTTACAGGTTGGAAAGATGCAGATGGGAAGGACATTTCTCTGATAAATTCCCACCGTGAGTGGTGGATGGGAAGGAACTGGAACCTCCCAGACCATGCTTTTAGGTCCAATTTAGGTGAACAGTAATTTGAAAAGCACATTGTTCACTTTAGGTGCTGCAGAGATTTGCTCAGTACAACTGCTGCACTTTAGAAATTTGGTGCCAAAATTGTGCTTTAAGTTTAGCTGAGGAGCAACTGAGCTGTGTTAGTTGTTGCCCTTAAATAGAGGGGGTGAAGGAAGCTGTACAAAGATCCCGGCAACCCATAGCAACAGATTTCTCTATTGTGACATAAATAAACTTAAATAATGTAACTTATTAGTAACTTCCGATTTAACTAAAATGCCCAATTTTGACCCATGAAAAACCCTACAAGCGCGTACCCCCCGCTCTGCACCAGGGGCAGGGTAGGGAGCAGTTCTGGGACATTGTGCAGAGGCATAGCACGGACTTCAGCAATGCTTCAAGTACACTTTTATTTTCCCTCAGATTTGGTGCTATAGCTAATTCTCAGAATCACACAGTGTGAAATTTCTGTAGGCCTGGTGTGTGTTGTTTACAGTAATCTGTTCTGTCTGTGCCTTTGCTTGCTCCTCTGTTCACCAAGGCAGTGAACCATGGCAGAAGATGTGGTCGGTCTTTCTCCTTACTTTAGCCATTTTTCTTCACTGGTGAAGCACTGCAGGCTGTCTGCAGCTCTTGTTCTTTCTGCAGATTCTCGTTTACTTCAGCAATCAATTTGGAAAGTAGTCGTTTTGGTTTGAAATAGAGGCAACAATTTTGACTCTGGTTGTGTTTCAGTGTTTGGAAATTATTGTATTTTAATTTCTCAGGTCCAGCCACTGATTTGCTGAGTTTGTTTATAAATTTAAAAGCAGCTGCCTGTTTGTTGCACTGTGCCAGTAACTACTGTGGAGGTTAGAATGATCTGGGTAGCAATGCTGGGACTGTGCAGTTTATGCAGGTCAATGTAGTTTTCCTTTAAAAAAATGAAAAAGCTTATCAAGTTGCCAAGAAAGAAAAAGCAAAATTGAAGTAACAAATAAAGTAAGGAAAATGTTGAGGAAGAGTTGATAATTCGAGGGTTGTGGTCTGGATTGAATGTAGTGGTCCACAGAATCAGCAAAGTCAAACTTCTGTGGGCGGTATCCCAGCTGAGCCCGGGCCTTGTCTATTCGAAACGTGTGAGTTACAGAAATGTTCTGTACCTGCAGGGCAAAAGAGTCAACACACAAAGCTATGAATTACACAGGCAACTGGAACAAACTGTAAATGGTAGCAAACACACAGTTAAAGGAAAGGTAGAATATAAAAAACCCCACAGCATTATATCTGTGTCTGAAGAGTATTGCACACATTATTTTTAAAATTGTCCACTCAAAAGGACAAAGAGGCATTAAAAGATGCAAAGTAGAGTCTGTAAACATCCACAAAAAATGTTCTGCAAGTGTTCTCTTGCTTAGGTAGTCAAAGAGGCCGATCAAAGCCATCTCGTAGGTGCCTAAAGGCCCAGCCAAGTTGTACAGGATACTGGCCCTTGGAAGAGAGGAGCTGAAGGAGCCTCTCCCAGATTGCAAGCATAAACTCTTTTCAAAAATCATGGCAACAAGCAGAATATATTGCCTAAATTGTACACAATGCAACTCCCCTGGAAACGGGAGGCTGAAGTAGCACTGGGTGGATTTTACTTTCTACTGACTTAGTGTCCCCCATATTAATATGTATGGGAATTAAGGAAAATTTACAAACACAGACTTTACCTCATTTTTGGTCAGCAATGGGGGCAGGTCAACAATTGGTCTCAGAATTGCATGAAGGTGTTCCATGAATGTGGCTGCATAACAAAAAATTTCGACTTGAGTAAGAACAGTTAATTGCTTTGCCATTGTGATTGTGACAATAAATGTTTGTGAAGGATAATCACAGCCCTGAGAGCTCAGGGCACCATTACTGACACCATCAGGACTACTTGCTCACAAGGGGCTGGATTTCATCTTAATTACTGTGATTGTAGGAAAAGGATTTGGAAAAGGGAAAAGGTTGGCCACAGATCTAGTGAAAAGGTCATGAGGCTTCATAAAAAATATGGCAACAGAGAACTCAGTTGGATTCTGTCTGAGCTGCACACGGGGGTTGCTTCTAGAGGGAACAAGACATTTACCTGTGCAGCATAGGAGATACTCTTCAGCATATTTCATATAGTCATGGAGTTATACATTTAACTTTTTGTATGGTTTACTTCACAAAATTATACATCTGTTAGGTCCTACATAAATCCTGTTTTAGTGGGACTTGAATAAGAGATCATTCAGGTCTCAACATACTGCACAGAGGTGAATTTTACACTGCTGAACACTAGGTGAGCACACAGCATATTATTTTTAATACGTGAAAATGAAAATTGTGGGCAAATAAAACAAAACATTATTGTATTACAGTTAGGAATGAGGGAAGCATGGACAGGAAAGAGAAATATTGATAAAATATTTTACCTGATGCATAGACTAAGCAAGTAGGAATGCGTATCCATGGCTTACTGCAACCTAATCTTTCAAACTGAAAAAGATTTAAAAAACAATAAGAAACCTCAGAAACTTCAAACAAGTGTTAAAGTTTCAATATAGAAGATATTTATGGAAATATTTACTGTTAAAACAGAAAAAATAATCATGCCTCGTAGTATTTACTATTTTTCATTTTTAAGGAAATGCCAATTAAATGTCACCCATAGACACTGTGTCATTTTTGTATCTTAAAAGAAGGAAAAAAATTATAATAATTAATAGAAATGTCATGGTGTGCTGATACCTAATTTAACATCACGACATGTTTATGGTTTTGAGCCTATCATTAACAACAAAGTGGTAATTTTGAAAAGAATGAACAGATGAATACTTAAGACTTGTATTTTTTGCCCACCCCAAATACCCTTTATTCCTATCTGTGTGCCCCAAAAATTAGGACAGTACCAGCTCAGGACAGGGTGCTGGTGTAGATGGTCCTTTGATCTCAGGGAAGACAAGTAGCTTTAATGTAGTACTTTAGGTGGGCTTTGTTACAGTGCTAATCACACTGAAATCCAAGCAGGAATTAAACCCACATTCGGAGTTCCATGTGGAACTCTCACACCCAAAGCAAACGTACAAAATGTAGCATGCACACAAAAGCTGGAGTTGCATACAGTTAAATAAATGAATGTACTTGGAGATAAGTATTGCACGTACAAGTGGAGTTAGCCATTCAAAAAGGTTGGATTTTTCGCCATCATGAATGAAATACACCTGGCCACTCTGTTAAAGAGGTAGAGAAGACACAAGTCAGTAAAAGTAATACTGCATATATATAGACTTCTTTTTCTTTACCTCACTCCTAATGAATAGCTTCAAAATGCCAGAGCAATATCAAATTTAAGTGGATGTGCACACAAGAAAATCTGCTTGTTTCACTCAGTTGCACTGTTTTGTGAGTGAAATTGCTGAGCAGGTGGTTTGTGTGATTAATATGCCTTGGAATAAATGATTTATGATAGATGTGCCTGTTCAGAGTGGCTGTGCTGACTGTGCTGAGACACCACTGGAACAGCTGCTGGATCTCACTGGTGCTGCTGGCAGGTGCCCACCAAAGGGTGGGGCATGTTCTGCTCTGGGTCTAGTTAAGGCTCACTGGAATCCAGAACACTCCTGTGTAGCCAAGGTCTGCATTCCTGCTTTCCTTTTGCTTTCAGGGTTTTAGAAAAAGTAGTCTAATCTACTTTGAACCCCTTTCTAATATATACTCAGGGCAATGCTTCTAGGTGATTAAAAACCTGTATTTACAAGGAGGAAAACCGTTATTACTGATTTTGAAAGCAGTGAGCCCAAATGAAATGTGCTTCTGTTGGCACATGGTTATGGGAAGAACTGACCATCACAGTTCAGAACATTAAATCTGGTCCTGTACAGTGGAACAGGATGAATCTGCCTGAACTTCCAGTTTAATTTCCAACATAGCCAACATTCTTTGCTCATCTTCCAGAAACAACAAATGTTGCATTTTAAAAATGCAAAGATGGAGATATTCTTACAGAACTGAATATTCCATCTCCTAACTAACACCAACAGCCAACACTGTGCCTCATCCCACATTTCTCATAGCACATTTATCAGCTGAAAACACAGACAACAACATAAGCTGAAGGACAATAACTCTAATTACTGCAATGGTTTCTATAACACAGGATCCAGCAGCAGGATCCACTGTTAAATGAAATCTGTGGTGCTTTTTCTGTGTACTTACAGCTATGAAGTTCTTTTCAGGGGTGAGAGCTTCAGCAGCTAGAATATGAGCTTGTACAAAATTCTCTACATGTATCCAGTTCATTTTAACACTAGGGTCCCCAAACTTGAAGCTAAGTAGCCTTCTCTCAATAATCTTCTGTAGATATAAACAAAAATGAAACCAAAGCAAAATGAGTTTTAGAATGAGGTAAAGTGCACTTTTTTTGTCCAGCTAAATGTAGGTTTAGCTCTACTTAAAAAAAAAAATACATGAATCAATTAAAAATATTCAAGGGAACTGCACATGAGAAAATGTCAAAAGATGTATTGCAATATATCCTGAATTTACAAAAAATACAAGTCTGTTCTAGGGATAAGTAGAATATTGTATGGAAAGGTAAGGTACAGTTCTGAGTGGATCAAAAGTATTCACTAAATTGGATCAAATTTATCAAATAGCTTTGGCTAAGAAAAACTGGAAGGTACAATTTGGCTGGAAGGAAAGTGTCCCAATTTTCACTGAACACGTAAATTTTAGAAACTGCAAAACATGACAGTTGCATAATGCCTTAAAATTGGCTCAAAACAAATAAGCTCAAAATCAAATTGAAATTTTAAAATATTATATATATTTTTAAGGGGCTAAAAAACCATCTCAGATTTAACAAAAATGACATTATTTGGTTCTTAAATTTTTTTACAAGATGATAAAGTATATTTTGGCTGACTTCAATATAATTTCCTACCTCAGCCACAAACCAAAAATATCTATTATGCGGTCAACTTGAATCAATTATTTCCTGAAAGCCGTGTATAACTATATTACACTAATTCTTTTAAAATAACTGGCTCACAGAATTCTCCAGGGATCATGTTCTAAATGTCACCTGTTGGCCCTGCAGTCTAAAAGCAAGTGATAAAAAGTGTAAAATGTGAACACCTCAGCTGCTGCCCTTCAGTAACCTGTTGTACCAGAGGTACTTCCAGCTCTGGAACCTGCTTCATTGGACAGTGAAAGCTCTTAATAGTTGAGACTGGAAATAAGATATTTTGCTGTATCCCTTTTCATTAATATTTTAAACCATTTGGTGTAAGTTGCATGTAAACAGACATTTGAAATATCATGAATTGGCCTGAATCTTACAGCAATCACTCAATTATAAAGATGGATTTTCATGTGTTTGTATTAAAAAAAGAAAAGGCTTTTAAAATCTACAATCTTAAAGATAAAATGCTTGTTTAAAAAAGTAACAATATCCTCAGCAGACAATTGAATTGTTACCCAATAAGATCAGTCAGTTTATAACACAAATAAGTGATGCTCCTTTCAGCTTTTTACCCATATCATAGAAAACTCTGCTGGTTAAAATATTCAAATGACATACCGCTAGCCTTGGCAAGTGTCTCTGCTCTTCTGGTCCATAGATTCCTGGTGGGCGAAGAACACATGTATGGAGTATTCCACCTCCTAGAACATGGGATAAGACCATTCTTAAAAGACCTTCACATCACTACATTGTATCTTTGTTTGTATGAACCAAAGGCTGGGGCAGCAGAACTTACTCTGATGTAAATTCATTTCATTACCTTAAAAAACAATACATACCAAAAGGTGCTGCATTAATAGTTGGATATTAATATAGGAGAATCAGAGGATGCAAAATAGCAAGATAAAATTCAGAGAAATCCTAAAAGCATAGCATTCCAAGAAAATACCAGATATTTAAAAATCTTTCTAATCAGATCCTGTCCCTGTGCCAAAGCAGTGAGGGAATGTGTTGGCTGTGGTGATGAGTTCACTGAAGTGAGCAGGTTGTTAAAAAATATATTGGATAGTGGAATTAAACCAACTAATCCCCCACAAAATTATTGATGGGAAGCAGTGACCTGTTAGCAGTACAAGGTAGAGCTGAAAAGTTCCCTCAACAGCAGGTGCAGTTCCCACTGGAGTGAGGGAAAAGGTCTTGACAGTTTCAGTGGGATCATAAAAATCGAATATTCCCGAGTACATCAGTTGGCTGTTCCATCATCTGCTAATAACTATTCTTAATAATACTTGTAAACATATAAAATACTCAGTCCTGCTATGGCACAGGACCTATTTAATTGACAAATGCAGAACTGTGCATTAGTCCTAAAATTAGGAGTGGCTTTGATGTGAAGACCTGCAAAGGAAATAAAGGGGAAAAAAAACCACTTTTCTTATTTTAAACAAACAAACAAAAAAAGTTGGAATGGAGTTCCCATCATGGACTTTCTACCTCTTATAGCCCTCTGCAAGTATCAAGTGAAGAGGCTTTTCTGTAAGTTGTCCACAGCTAAATTTAGCTCAGTATCACTTGGTCACATAGAATCATGTTGCACTTTACATTAATTTGTTTTGCACTGGCAGTTATAGTATCTCACAGGTGAGCTTAAGTATTCAAGTGTATAACTGGCTTCCTCAACATGGAAAACTTTGGGAAGCACTAATGAATAATTCCAGGCTCTAGGCTCAGGTGACTACTTCTGATTTTAATATATAACCTGAGTGGGTTTGTGGTACGTAACAATTTAATCAGCTTTCATGTTTTACTTATGTTGCATGAGACAATGACATTAAACACTTGTTTTTCTTTCACTTATAGCTGCCTTATTATTTTTCATTAACATACTGAATTTACTGCTACCATGCTAAAATCTTTTACAGACATTATGGGAACTTAAAACCAATTAAATGTAATTTTTAAGTGAAAACACTTTAATTTGTGAGAGGAACTTGGTAACTTGATTTCATAAGTGCTGGGCAATCTTATCCACTAAGGATTGGTACAGACACGGGATTTTGGGGAGGAACAAGAAAGGAGGAGTAAATTCTACTATGAATTCAAGCTCAGACAAAAGTACCTGTTAGTGGAGCTCCATTAGCTCTTAGTACCATCTGTTCTGCAATGGATTTGGTTCTGGAATAATGGTCAACGAGCTACAGAGAAAAAGCAAATACATTTGTATCTGTTCCTGAAATGATGGGTCAGAGAGGCATCTCTGCTTCCCTAGTTTTTACCAAGCAGATGACAATGAATACCTCAAAATACAGAAGTTGTGGGGTGTTAGGTTCAGCGTAAAACACATGAATATTTCTAGGGTAAGGAAGTATTTTTATGTATGCAAAACTGGTTAATTAATTTCAGCACATTTGAGAAGCAATAAATATATGTATGCTTTGAATGCTGCCAGGAATGTAATTGATCACTACTTTGTAATCTGGATTTCTTCTTCAAGTAACGGAAAAGTCAAAAGCCAAGTTTTGAAGTCATTACACTTGGTCTGAAGTATCATGCTCACTTCCATGGGGAATAGTGCCAGAGAAAATGTTATTCAAAATGTTATTAAAAATATTATTTGTATTTTATCTCCATCTCTATTTCTTGAAAGACTTTGAAGTACTTGATGGATAGAGGAGGGACACAAAAAACAACTGTGTATGCAAAACAGCCAGAAGTACTTTCTCTTTTTTAGTTAAATGCAATAAAACCATATGAAAATAGGCTGAGCTCTAGAGCAGCTCTACATTGAATATATGTCATCTTCAATAAGGGAAAACCAAAAAAAAAAAAAAATTATACTGATATTAAATAGCTAAAGAGAAACCAAGCCGCATAACAGAATCCTCATGTCCAGGTGGAATATCCCTGATGTTAATTCAACACTGTGGGAGTTATTTTCCAAAATCAAGGCCTTAATAGGAAAACAAAGAAATATTTACTTTTATGAACATAAAACTGTTGTGCCAAGGTTGTGAATAGCATCTTCAGAGAGTGTAAAGAGTTTTCTTTTTTCTTTCATAGAATTAAAGAATGGTTTGGGTTGAAGGGGATTGCAGAGATCTTCTCATTCCAACACCCTCCTCCATGGCAGGGACACCTCCCACTAGACCAGGTTGCTCAAACTCTCATCCCACCTGGCCTTTCTTGTGCCTGGATTCTGGCATCAGGCAAAACACCTTCATAAAAACTCCAAGCTTTTTCAGAAATACAGAAGTAAACAAGGAAGAAATTTGAAAATACAATCAAAATACCTTGTCAATTGGGAAATATGGCAAAGATTCCTCATCCCCATCTTCAATAGGAAGCCCTCCAAACACCACATTCACTGAGCTGGTGTAGACCAGCCGAGGGATGCTTTGTTCTTTGCAGGCTGTGGCAATGTAGAAAGTCAGTTACTGCGATGGAAAATTGTATGGCAAAAAAGTTTGTGTGGTGTTTTTTCTAAGAAAGTGTCAAACCTTAAAAGAGAAAATCCTTCCATTCTGTGACTGGAAATATGCAAAGCATATTTAAAGGGAAGACAGCAGTGAAGAAGTGCTTTCCTCTCTGGCACATCCTAAGCTGGGTATCAGCACTGTGCCTCAGGAGAGCTCCTCCAGCCTGCTGGGCATCAGGACAGAAGTCCTTCTGCTTCAAGGGCTGCCCACTGCCTTTGCACAAGCAACCAGGTTAACTGCTATAAAATTCACAAGGAATTGGTTAACTCCTTCCACAGATTTTGACATCAGTCAAAAAAGGTATTGAAAAGCTGAAGTAGTTGAACTAAAGTGCTGCTTCTCATATCACACCTCAAGGCAGACTTAAGCATAAACCACCCCATGATGTGTTTCCTCATTTTCTGCCAACAATGTAAAGTAGCTAGTAACAAACAGAGTGTGCCAAAAGGGCCAACTGGCTTTCTCTAAATGGGATATGATATTTAATATACTGTACTAACACCCAATGGCACAGTTAAATACCTACCATCAAGGATGAATCTTGTTCCATTAATGTTTACAGTTTCAATCTCTTTTTTATGCAACTAGGAAAAGAAAACAAAAGTGCATTTTTTTTAGTAATAATACATATTGAATTCAATAGGGGGATTTATAAATGTCCTCAAATGAACATAAGTTAGTGCTTTGATTATTAAAAATGTCACTTAGACTCCTGTTTCAGACTTAAAGAAGTCTAATCATTATTTTTAAACTATACTTGTATTTTTCTTGTATTTTTACAGATTAGTCTGCTTGAAGCAAAGAGAATTGTGGTGCTTCTAAAAATATATGTCCAGTTATTATATGTCTTGCAGCAGTATGTTAAATATCTGTGTTTCAGTAGCACTTCAGTAACCAGTTGCCTCTGACCAATTCCAATTATACATTGCTCAGTGGCAAACAGTGAGTGAGCTGTTCTTTCCAGACAGGGTAATTACCAAAGTTCCTTTTATTAAATAATGTAAGAAAGGGGTGTGCTTGTGTGAGTGTGAGTGTGTGTGTTTGTAACTCAAATTATAAAATTGTGACTCATAGTCCTACATCAAGTGCATCCTTACAGCTTCTTACCCAATGGCAAACAATTAATGACTTGAGATACTGTTATTGTTAAAATTCAGATATATGAAATAATTTATCATTTAGTTATGGTTTCATTCCTCCTAGTGACCTTACACCTAGGAGCTCCATGTGAAAGTTTAGGGAAGAATCAGAGTTTTGGAGGGAACAAGCCTCCCTTGTCTTTCCTTTTGTCTTCACGGTATTTCAGAACTTTTCAATGCCATTTCCATCTGAAACACCTTCCCACTGTGCTGGTTAAAACTCTAATGGAGAGAAAATCACTCTGAAGCAGCCTGCTTGCAGCTGGCACTCCAGTTTGCACAGAGCAATTTACCAAAAGACCAGGGCAATATGAAGAGATAAAATCTGTCATGCAGTGTTACAGCTTCAAAGGCTCTCACCCTCAGCATGGGCAGTTACACGGAAAAAACCAAAACTGTGTGGACTCACCTGCTCTGTTCCTGACATTCCATATGAAGCTACGTGAAACACACAGTCAGCCCCTTCACAGGCTGCCAGTATGGCACTGTAATCCCTGATATCTGTCTGTAATACATAAGAAAAGGTATTTGGACTTGAAATCAAAGCTGCAGGTGAGCATTTGTCATACAGTGGGTTAGCACAGAGGGAATTCTCGTTTATAATGCATATACAGAATTGTACTTGCTTAACATCCTGCGACTCAAAACTGGGCACACCTCAGTACTTGCTGATAATTATACTTTTCTTCTACAGAACTCAAAGGACTTTAAAGACACTCATTAAGGTTCACAATACTCTCATGTTTATTCTACAGGTGGTTAAACTAAGGCCCAGATGAGGGCAGGATCCTGAGGAGTGAGGAGCAAAACTGCTGCGTGCTTTGCAGGTTTTGCTGGTTTCCTCATTTCAGATATGCTAAAATCTGCTCACCTAAACTCAGGTGGGATGTTCACACAGTTCAAAAGGTTACTGAAATTTGAAATAAGTGGCAACTAGATATTTCGATTCTGTGAAAACTAGTTAGACATTATGGAAAAGGCAAATGAACTAGCTTTGACTGTTGGGAAAATATTATTTACCATACCTGGATCCACACCACTCCATTGGGAATCGCCCACAAAGGCTGGTGTATGTCACACAGAACAACAGAAGCTCCGATGTTGGCAAGAGCACATCCCAGCTTGTATCCACAATAGCCAGCGCCTCCTGTCACCACGGCTCTCATACTGATTTTATTGAATGCTCCAGCATTTCTGTTCTGTGTGCAGTCAGAGATTCCACAACAGGTTATTTCTACGTTACTCATTTTTTGGTTTGCGTCAATGAAATACTGCCTGGCGCTACCAGATACATGTAACAATTCCTTCTACATGGTGAGAATTGCTCCATAGCCCTCCTGGATGCAGACAATTTCAGGGAGTTCCATGTTAACAAGAACTATTCACAGCAGCAAAATCTGACTTTAATGCAACCTGTTTAAGAGAGATAAAGACAAATGCAAAACAAAATTTACACTCCCTAATTTACTGCCAGGACAGACATCTGAGAGAAATGTTATTTCCAGCTTCTAAGTACCAGCAGCTGAACATAAATTAAGAATACACTGAGTTGTTGTTATTGGCAGTGCTGGAGTTGAGATAGATGAGGATTTCAGGAGGGAAGAGGGATGCCTGATCCTGATGTTATAACTTCAGAAGGCATATCAGGGAACAAGGCTATCAAATCCCTCGCTTTCGAGGGGAACTTGAATAAAATAGCAGCTCTACTATAGAAAGGGTTAATAACAGCATTAAAAAGAAGTAATAGTGAATCACTTATATTCTGAACATGGGGGTTCTTGCCATTCCAGGCCTTCCTCACCAGCAGTCAGGACATTTCAGAGGCTGTGGCTACCGACTCCCGCCGACACCCCCGTCCCTGCCCCGGCCGCAATTAAACATTCAAAGCCACCCGAGCCCCGCCGGGGCTCTCTGCATCTCACTTGCAAATCGGCCGGGCGGCAGCGCAGGGACTCGTGCTCGGGCCGGGCCCACTCCCGTCCCGCGGCCTCAACCGCCCCCCCCTGATCCCACGGTTAA
>JAHLSL010000037.1:5680868-5724441 GCA_025920805.1 Petroica traversi
CGCCCAGCCCGGCCCCGCCAACTGTCCCGCAGCATCCCCGGCCCCTCTCATCCCGCTATGTTTCTGGCGTCCCACTGCACCCCAAGCTCCCGCAGCACCCCTGATCGCACTCATCTGGCAGCAGCTTTGGGGTGCGCAGCTTTTCTGGGATTCTGCTCGTTACGCAGCCCACAGCATCCTGGGGATCCCACAGCGTGTCACGGTATTCTGGGTTGCCCGAGCATCTCTGGGATCCCGGAGCATCCTACGGTAGTTCTTACCTCCAGGTGTCTTCTCGCAGCTGTGACTGCTGCACAGAAGCATCCTGTTGGTAGTGAGGGCTCTGGTCACGCTGAGGTACCTGCTAAACAGGTGGTTCAGGAAAAAAACACCACCTTCTGCCTACTGATTGGACATTTGGTGGCGGGTCTAGTCGATGGGTCATAGAGATGCAGAACTTCTGAGACACCTGCCAAACAGCAGGAGCTCCCAAAGAGGTGTAAATAAACAAATAAGCACTAAGGTCCCTTTTCACCTGAGCCTCCCTGTGGTCATTTGAGCCTGGGAGGGTGTGAAAAGGGTCAGGAGCTGCAGAATTTCAGTTACCCATTCTAGGCAAAAGTTAAGCTTTGAACATGTTTACCTCTTTTGTTACAGCTGTGCTATGTCTGAACGTTCATATTAAATTTTAATCACTTAAAGACACACTGCAGTTATGTTAGAGTAGGAGTAACTCAAACAAGAGCCAGCTTAAACTGAGACTCAGTAAAGATCCACAGAAATAAGAGAGCTAGCTATTCCCGGCTGGTACTGAAGATTGTTTTAAAATGCCCAATACTGCATCTGTAAGAAAGATAAATCAATGTAAATCAATAAAGCCAGTTACTGTTAATCAGTGCTGTAAGTGATGTGAAAAGCATCTTACCCAAAATAAGAAACCGCAGGTTTGGTGTTACAGGACTGAATTGATGGGACTCCACGGGGACTTAAAACCACAGAGCCAGTGAGTTCCTTGGTTAGTCCTTACTGAGGAGCATCCGAACAAGGTCAGACAAGGTCAGAGCCCGCACTCTTGTGAAAAGTGTTGGTGAGATCTGGGATGCATCCTGAGCTATTAGGCTAGTAAAAGCATATGAAAGATTTATAAAGAACTAATTTAGAACCAAATTGAATGTTTGCATGCAGCTAAAATGCTCTCATTGGGAAGTAACTTTACACTTGTGGCTTTCTATTCTGCATTTCTAGGAAGTAAAGGCTTACATGGTTCTGCCTGCCTGCAGCACTTGCTGGGTCAGCTCAGTCATGATAAATTGTGAATTTAACTGGTTTTAGTCAATCTTGGATAAAGGTCTCATATATACAGAGCATCTTTAAGCGTCCTGTCAATTGCCAGGAATGGGAGAGGGCTGAGCAGTGCCCCTGCTAAAAGGAGATGTACAGTGGGAGCTCACTTTGTATGGATAAGGACAATTTCCAAATGCAAATCCATAATCAAACAGACCCTACTGCACACAGAACTATTTGTTTAGTGAAGAGAAAAAAAAATTAGAGTAAAACAAATCTTTGCTCACACAAGCTGCCGTGGTAATTGTGGTTGCTCACTCATTTTCCTGTAAGTGTATATTATCTTTTACCTGTAACCTTTATTATTCTAGAGTTGCTGTTGGCTCTCCTGCATACCCTATAGATTTAGAGTGAGAGAATCCCAATAAATTTACTGGTCCTAAAAATCCTGTAAAATGCTAACAAAAGGCAAAATGAATACAGAATGGACATAATCAGATGGCAGAGCTGTTCCATCATTGTTTTCCTTGACCCACCATGGCAAATCCAGCTCTCCTGCTTCATATGGGCTGCAAGAGAGGGAGCAGCTGCTCCCTGGTCAGAGCAAAGCTGGTTGCTAAGAAAAACCTTGTAACATCCGTAAGGTTTGTCTGGGCTACACCTGGTGTGTGCATGTAGCACAGGGAGCTCACCTGGTGCAATCCACCCAAGAAGCAACTGATATAAAACTTAAGAAAGGGGAAAAGAGAGAGTTTGGATTCTCACTCCTGTCTTGGTGCTTGGCTTTTGTGCTCACCCCAAAATGCATTTCCCTGAATATACAGTGTGTGCCAGCACTGCTACAGGGTTGTGTAGAATGTGATTCCAGGGAGCAGTAGGAGCTGGCTGAACTCCCCCTTCCTAGAAGCTCCTTAAAAACAGTATTTGTTTCAGTTATTATTTATTATTGAATTGAAAGGATATTATTTGATTTACAAACACACATAATGATATTTATTACATTTTTACAAAGCTTTAGAACAATAAAAGTATTTTACATAAATATGATTTTCATTCCTCTATCAACTATTATTTATAAATATTTATTTTCCACTTTTTTTTTGCACTGTTTCCCAGGTCTGTGTAATTCCTCAGGCTAACTGACAGTAGCTGTAGCTGTGGCTTCATCAGAAGAGTTGTTTAGTCACCCTTTCTTCACTGGAGCTACTGGACTTGTTACAGCACTGTTTGTCCTGTGACAGTTCCTCTTCTTCCACCTTCTCACCCCCTGATTTATCATTTTTAGAAAATACTTCCCAGCATGAAACAATCAATTAATGAAGATCCATTAAAACTATTCCTGCACCCGTTTGTGGTGAACTCCTTTGATGTAACACTGTGTTGCTCTTGGGGAACGTTTCCTGATATGTCCTCCTATATTTTCACTTTTGTAGTTGTTTTTTGTTTGGTTTTTTTTTTTCTTTCTTAATGAGGTCAGAGAGGCATCATCATAGCAATATGAATAATAAGTCCAGACTGGCTGAGGAATGTACTACGACCAGATCATTAATACTCAGAAGCAAAATGAGGTTTTCTGGAACAAGTGGGTGGTTATTTGATTTTAGAAGAAAGAAAGAACGATCAAACTTAACAAAGTGCCAAAAACAAACACCATTTTAAGGAATGTGTGATCTTCTTGGCAGGTAGGTCTTGTTTTCAGATAATGGTCCACAGAATCAGCAAATGAGAATTTCTTCGGGTTGTAACCGAGCTGATTTCGTGCCTTGTCTATTCGGAAAGTGTGAGTTACAGTGACATTCCACACCTAAAAGCCAAAAGGACAGTTATGGCAGTGACTTTAATGTCCAGTTTTTTAGAACTTGGATGAAAATATATCAAGAATGAAACTACAACGGAAACAGAACAGAAAACAGAGCTGTGATGCAGACAATCCAAAGGGTGTATCACGTCCTTGATGAGAATTTAAATCAGAAATATATAAACATGATCTCTTTATATATTTACCTCATTCCTTGTCAAGAAAGGTGTAAAGCTAAAAACTGGCCTTAATATCAGGTGCAGATATTCCATCACAGTGGCTGTGAAACAGAAATTACTTAATGAGACATCTGGATAACCATAAACTGAGACAATGCTGACATTATACATCCTTAAATTCCTACTGGTAGAAGACACTGCTTAATTTATAAAGTACATTATGAGTTTATGAATAGCCTTTAAACTTTATCTGGTATAATAAGTACCAAATGGCACAAGTGATTATTCTCAATTAAAATAATGTTAAGTAATTCCCACAGTTTGGGCCCTGTATTTTATAAAGCCACTATGTAGCTTCATAGGAATAAAAAAAATCAAACAACCCACAATAATTAAGAATGTATTTTATTTTTTTACCTGCTATATGAACCAGGAGAACAGGAATATGTATCCAAGGTTTCCTGTAGCCTAATTTGTCAAACTAGAAAGAATATAAAAGGAAAGAAAAATAGAGAACTTGAGTTTAATGTTAAGTAATTCAGTAATTTATGTGCACTGAACTTTATTTAGTTGGTCTGCTGTGTCAGTCAGTGACAGGACTTGTGCCCACGTGGTGCTGGGAGCTGCAGGGCTGCAGTACTTACCAGAGGCACGATCCACTCAGAGAAGATGACATTTTCACCATCATGGATGTAATAAGCCTGACCACTCTGTAAAGAAGCAGAGAAAAACAGTGACAAAACTGTGCACAGGATGGCATTTTCTGTCTCTCTCATACCTACCTACCTGCTATGATTTTGTGAGCAACACACCAGCATGCACAGGGTGAATGTAAACAGAGCAAACCGCCCTCACTGGGTTTCACTGTGGTAACCCCTCAGTGGTGGTAGAGCTCATGATGATTTACCATGGTGTGGATAAGATCTTAGCTTCCCCCAGTAGCTGTCCAGCTGTTGGAGCATTATGGTCTTTATGATGTACAGGGCACAGAATTACCTCTGTGAGTCCAGCAGAAGGGGCAGCACAAACACAGCTCTGAGGCCGAGCTCCAGCTGTGCTCTGGATGAGGAGCCTGCCCAGCTCGGCGTACCAGGAACACCTGAGCACCCGAGCAAACCTGGGACTCTGGGAATGACATCAGTCTAAAAGAGCTGCGTGGCTTCCAAGCACTGAACTAACTGAGAACACAGAGAGATGGTACCTGTGTCTGTACCTGTTGTCTGTATGTTCCTACCAGTGTAAATGGATTTCGGACCTTCACGAGCTGTGAATGCAGCAGCTGCTGCAACATTGTCAGTTCTGTAACGCTTCACAGTCCTCAGATTGCTGTTGCAATAATGACCAGTAGAACAAAACGAAAAGCTTTTAAAAATTGTCCATTAATTGTGTGCATCTCTTTTTGGAATTTTCAACTCTGAAAATTCAACTGGAATGCCTCAGAGTGGTTGCTCTAAATTTTATGCATCTAGGATCAGACCTATTTTCAAGAGAAAAACAGGATATATAGATTTGTGTAACGGTGAATATATTAAGCTAGTTAAAAATACAGTTTCCACCAGTAACCCAGGAAATTAGAAATGTATTTTCTAATCAAACAAAACCACCATCAAAATATGAGCAAAATTTATTTGCATTTGCACTCTCTGTGTGCTTGTGGAGCCACATGTTTTAGAGAATTTTGCATATGATTTTTTGGAGAGTCTTTGATCTCAAAACATCAAAAATTAAACCTATTTGAGAAAGCAAGCTACTGGGACACAATGATTATGTTGTTTACTTACAGCTACATAGCCCTTCTCAGAGGTGAGAGCCTCAGCAGCCAATAAATGAGCTTGCACTAGATTTCCTATGTGAACCCAGTTCATCTGAACTTTGTGATTCCCAAACTTGAAGTTAAAAAGTCTCCGCTGGATATTTATCTGTAGAAAGAGAAAATATGACGTAACCACATTACTCCTTTATTATGCAAACCAAATACTTGGAATGTGCTGTTTTTGTGTACAACTGCAGCATGAGAAATGTGTCACAAGAAAAAACCCAACTAAGTGGGTGGTTCTGGAAATCAAAGACGGTTGCACTGTTAGGCAGTGACAAAATGTAGTGACATTATATTGTTTAGCAGAAACTAAAGTGCATATTTAAGAGACAATATTTCTATTAAATAATAGGGATGGAAACCTACTTTCTTTTACTTCAGCCTTCCATTTTTTCTTTTCACTGACAAGCCCAGCTTGATCCTGGCTTGCAGTGCTGGTTTCCTATTTGTTGTGGTGCTGGTGGCTGTTTGTTACCCTGCACCACATCACCTGTCCCCAAATTTTCATCACATTCCTGCAGGAATGGTTAAGAACTGCAACCAAGGTGCTACCACTTGTGTTATGCCCTTACAACTACTTGTGGTGTCCTCCAGAGCTGAGTACAAAACACATACGGCTACTCGAGGCAGATGCCGCTGCTCTTCGGGTCCGTAGATGCCCGGCGGGCGAAGCACACACGTGTGGAGCTTGTCCCCTCCTTGGAGAGAGAGCAACAGGTGCCTGTCAGAGAGCTGTGATAGCAACACATGGCTGACACATTCTGGCTGAATTGTACACTGTCGAAATTACGGCTCATTTTGACCATTCTGTGTGGTTTGGCTTCCTGGGAACTTGATTTCATTTGTGTGGGAAATTGAATTCAGTAGCTGTGCTTAGTAGCCTGAAAAACCAAATCCCACAAGTTTGAATAGAAACAGGACAAGTCTAACTTTCCTCCTGCTTGATTGACTTTTGCTATTTATTACAGAGAGAAGTTTATCACTTGTATTTGTCCACTATAGACACGTGCAATACTGGAAGCATTTCACTTAATTTGCTATATCCTCCTTGCTTGCTTGCAGCTCAAGGGCACCATAAAGGAATAGAAGAGGTCTCCTAAACAGAGGCTTTCAAATGAGTTTGAATAATTTAAATCAAAATGAATACTCTAAGACTGACATGTGAATGAGTGAGCAGACTCCTCTGACTCCTGAGAACAGGCACAAGGACATCTTTCAGATGGCCAAGAGTAACAGGTGGCAGGCATTTCCTTGGTAGTTTAAAAGGATGCTAAAATTGAATTCTCACTTAACTTACATTTGCCAACTTTTCTGTTAAGAGAAATCAGTAGGAATAGCAAAATATGTATCAAAGAGCAAAGAGAAATATTTCCCATGCCAGTTCAGATAGATTTTTAGCCACAGCTATGCATGCAGGTGCGACTTTGGAAGTCAATATGCCCCTGATATTATCTATCTCTTTAAGAAACTGGGACTTTTCTTCCCCAGACACTTGTGAGCCTTGGGATTACAGGAAGGACCCATTGGACAGCGCTTCCAGATTGGTATTCTCAGCACAGCTAATTATCCAACAAAGAAAGGAACAGAAACAAATAAATCCTTATTTCAGTTAAAGTTTACCACTGATAAATGAGCAACCAGAGAAAGGGATGCCCATTAGCACTCCTAATGATAGAAAAGTCCCAAATGCTTTATGTACCTTTGAGTAAAGTTCCATTAGCAGCAAGAACCATTTGATCTGCAATTGCCTTGGTTCTGGAATAATGATTAAATTGCTATAAAGAAAGCAGAATGAGATAAATATTGAATCTGTAAAGGCAAACTTACTGTTCATGACTGACAACATTTCACTCTAGCCAACTCACAGATATCAGCTGAACCAAACAAAAGCAGGAATAGTAAGATTCAGTAAATATATCGTTTGTTTATGACAAGAAACAGACATACACTTTAGTGGCACAAGTTTAGCTTCAGAGTGAATTTAAGTCTGTTAGTATTCACTCTTTGTGCTGAATGTACTGGGAACATCTACAGGAAAACAACTTCTGATCTCAGAACAGCCTTCACGCAACCTACCCCTTGGAGCACGTAAATGCCACACCATCCCTTGAACAATGTACCTTTTCCAGTGGAAAATATGGAACAGTTTCTTCATCTCCTTCTTCAATAGGATTCCCTCCGAACACTACATTCACTGTACTGGTATATATCAGTCTGGGAATATTTCTTTGTTTGCAGACTACAAAGATACACAAGATAAATTATTTTAAAATAAAAATAAAGAGGGATCAATAATTGAACTGGCAGATTTTCTATTTAAAAACAAACATTACAATTCTAGAAAAAAGGTAATGTTTTAGTTTTAACATTACCTTATCATTTAATATAATATTATTTTTCATTCCGCTAGATTTTTTCATCCCAAATATCTGCTATGCAAATATTACACATTGTGGTCACCAAATGTTTCATGATGGGGTACCTGTAACTATCATATCCCTGGATTGCAGTCATCAACTGGGTAGAGGAATTATCTTGGTGGGGGAAAAATTCCTCCTTGAGAAACCTTTATTAAAACATGTTCATTTTACAAACTGAGTACAAAAGAGATGAGTAAGAACATTTGTTGTGGTTCAGCCCTTGGGGCAGTGCTGTGGGGAGCAGCCACTCCAAGGCTTTGCCCTCAGTTCCATGAGCTGCCTCTTGTACCCCACTTTGATGGAACATAAAGTCACTCAGGAGCACAGGCCAGCTCTTCCCACATGCCACAAAACTGCCTTTGTTTCAGTCTGTTCATGAGTGACAAATGATGTGTTAACAGGAAAACATACCCTGCTAGTGTATAATCAGCTGTGCTTTAAATACAAAGGAAATTAATGTTATTTGCAAAACAAAGACTTAATTATGGATTCTGGTCTTGTTTAGCTATGACATTGTAGCAAATTCTGCTGCATATCTGTCACTGGAGACTTGAATAATGTAAATTTCCTTTTCATTTAACAATATTCCTAAAGCTGAAGTGAATTAATATACAAAGTCAGGAATTTTTAGAATCTACAGAACACTCTGTCCTGCTGGTTCATTGGCTCATTTTGAAAATGATAAATGCTAATTATTGTTGTAAATATTTGGGAAAAAATACAATAATGTGGTGTATTATTAAAATGCAGATGAGCAGGCTCATGCCTCTTTGGTTTGCTGGGAGCCTATGGAAATTTGACATGACGTATTTCTGTGGGTTTGGAGATTGGAGTAGGAAGAAGGGAATATGTGGCAGCTATTCCCTCTATTTCCTTTAGAGTTTTCCTTGCCTACTATTCAATTTCTGCATTTTTTCAGTAAAAACACACAGGCAGCATGAAACTTAGTCTAAGTAAAAACCAATTTTGCCATTTTGCTTCCTTTTTTTTTTGTTTATTTGGCTTTTGAGGGAAAAACAAAGAGAAAGTAGCTTTGGTATTTACAGTACACTCGGAAAACATTATTTTTGGAATTGAATGTACTGAAAGAGATCTACTGGCATCTTCCAGAGACAATAGTTAAAAATCAGTGTATAATAAAAAGGGATAACCGATGTGCAGAAAATGTATTAATGTGATAAAATAATGGCTAAATATTCTCACACATCGATGGTGCCCGTTACCAAATGTTTTATTACAACTTTTATTACAAATGTGTTATTTCTATGAGGGAAGAGGATAAAACTTCTCCATTACATAAAGGGAAAAAAAATAAACTGTACATGGAGGAGAGCTTTAGTTGGACTGCCAAAGAATGAAGTCCAGGTTGAAAATCTATCCCCGGTTCAAAGCAGAGGCAAATCTACCACCTTTAATGGGATCTGCACATCATACTCAGACAGGAGGGAGATAAGAGCCTCATTTTACTGGCTTATCTCCACAGAAAACTTCCAGTTAGAAAGTTTTTAAATTCATGTTTTGGATCAGATGCATAGGAAGAAAATGTAGGTACCTACCATCAATTATTATTTTTGTGCCTCCAACGTTTATGGATTCAATCTGATCTTTCTTTTGAAGCTAGAAATAGAGTTTGCACAAGATTTAATTAATCAAACAAGTCACATTCACAATATGATGGTTACAATTGCCAGAATAGCTGAGGCCTTTTTGTGATACATGTTACAGATCTGTCTAACATACAGTGATTTCTGGCAGTTCTTCTTTATTGTTCTGTTCAGTGTAGAAGCAAAGAAAGCTGAAAAATGAAAGATAAAATGTATCTAAAAGGAAACAATATTACTTCAATATTTTGGCAACACCCCAGATAATCTATGATATAGAAACAAGAATTACAGGCAGGGGTTGTGCTCCCTGAATGCTTTCACAAGTTCTTGTTCCAGTGGCAATCTGTCCTGTTCCTTGAAATAAATTAGTAGGTTCATGACTTTTTTGATAACACCTTCTGTGACTGTTATGCAGCATAACATATTGGTTGGGGTCTGTTTCCTCATGACCGAGTTCACAAGAAGAAAATGCATCAGAATTAGCTTTAGAGCAATGCTGCCACTCTTCTTCAGATCAGAGAAAAAGGCTATACCTTCTTATCAAATATCTTAAAACTATGATCTCATTTTTCTAGAATATTTTGTAGTACATTACTTTCACACTTCGACTTTATTATTTAAGCAATATGTCCCTTGTTATCTGTAGGGATGACTTGGCCTTTATAACAACTTCCGTGTGACATAAATATTATTAAATTACATTCTGTGTTACATGCAGTCAATTATTTTCTTTCTCGAAAATAACCAAAGAAAACTCCAGGAAAATGGTACTTGCTTGTTCCAATCCTGACATTCCACATGCAGCTACATGGAAAATACAGTCAACCCCTTCACATGCTTTGAACACTGCTTCATAATCCCTCACATCTCCCTGTAAAATGAGAAAATAATGGATTTTTGACAGGTAGAGATCCTTACATTCTTTATAGAACTGTATTAACTATGGCTAGTAAAAAAAATCTGAAGATATTCCAGTCTATTTTTCACAGTACTTAACAACAATTAAATAAAACATTATGAATGGGCAGGAAAAGCAATGACTAAGAATTTTGCCAGTATTTTGTTGCGAAACAAAGATGACTCTTGTTGGCTTCGATTAGAATGCGTATTTTCACACTTAGTCCTGCAGCCTCCAGGCTGGCAAAACTTGTTTGACTTGAATGGGAGCAGCAAGGGCTCCAGGGCTAGAGAATCCAGCCCCAGGGACAATAAATCACAGCAGGAAGGGTTCAACTCTTTGCCTTGGAATCACCAAATAAGAAATCCCTGTTTCTGTTGGCACAGATGTTTGCCATCCCTTAATCAGGCATGAGGGACCTTTTACCATGGCTCCTTCCTGTCCTGAAAGGCTTTTCCATAAATGTTTTAATCAAAGGTCCTTAAGGAGGAAGCCTTGATAATGAGCATTAGCCATACACCTCCAACATACCTTGAAAAAATGCGCCCCGCTTGGAATTTCCCATTGAGGTTTGCGAACATCAAACAGCACAACGGCAATTCCTGAGCTGACCAGGGCACATCCCAGATTGTATCCCAGGTAGCCTCCTCCTCCTGTCACCAGTGTCCTGCAGCTCCCGGCAGCCAGCAGCCCGGCAGGCTCTGTCTCCTGGCACTCACAGGCTTGGCTGCTGGGGAGCTCTTCTGTGGATCCCTCTGGCATCACGACTGCAATGGAGATGATCTCTTGGAAATGCCTGCATAATGCTTTGAGGTCTGGGTAATTGCAATTACTTTCAAATTCCAATGCTCCTATACAATTTTTATTATCTTAAAGTGCTTAAAATGTATAATTTTAATGATGGGCTTTCTATGTATAATGTGTAATGAGTCTGAATACTTTTATATTCCAAGATTTAGTCTTTTCCTCATATTCCTAAATTTCAAATTATATAGAATTGGAAATTTTAGATTTTATAGAATTGGATTTTAGAGCCATTAGAATTACCTAATCTTAACAGCTATGATTGCATTTTTGAATGCTTGGTTTAATCAAACATTTTATCCTTGAAAACTCATTAACTTCTGATATATTACTGCTAAATAGATGTTATCCTACTAGTCAGGAAAATAAACCAAGACATTAGATAAGGAATATAAGAAAAGATTCATTCTGCTTTTAAAATCCACTTTATTTCACGCTTGGGTCTTTAGCAATGAAAAAAATTTATTCCCATTTTAAGCTTTTCTGGTTATACATTAAATATATTTAGTTTTCTGTCCAGTTCTCACTAACTTTTGGCCATGTTATTCTTAATAGAGCATTCATAGAAAGCTAAACCAACAAGGGGTAGAAGCGATAAGCCATCTGCCCTGTGGGTTCATCCAGTTGGGGAAATGGATTAGAATATCATTCTAGGATAACAACTCCATGGGAGTTACCCATTGGTACACCTTGTTCTGTATTGCACATTAGTTTATTCTACATTAATGGCTTCTCTTTAGAAATTCACTCATATTCCATAACTAAAAGGACTGATATTCCAGACCACAATATTGTCCAAGAAATTTAATTTTCTCACACAGAGATCCACAGTTGTCTTGATTCCATGCTTGGCCTTTACACATTAGGATCTAGGCTCTTATACCCCCAAACAGAAATCCAGAAGAAATAAATCTGCAAACAGTTGGCCACCATAAAGTGGAGCCCAACTGTGTGCCTGCAGTCTAGTACAGAAATATGGACCCAACCTCTGCAGATTATTTTGTTTTTCTCGTAGTTGGAGAAGTCCTCCTATGAGAGTTAAGGACACTCTCAGCCATTTACACCAGGCTTCAGCAGAGCTCAGGCACAAACTGGGCATGGCTGGTGGCTGGCAGCTCTGTCACTTACAGGGTGACAAAAAAAACTCTAGAAAATAGCACAAAGTGCAACTGCACTACACAAAATTATGGACTACTTTTGCCATTGCTTAGTTAATAGTTTGTAATTTTGTTTGTGATATGTTTCTTAATTTATATGTTGGGTTTTAGATTTCAGACACGGGAAAGGACCATATTCTCCTTGCTGTTACATGGTTCTAACACCAATGTCAGTTCACTCAATTGAGTAAACTGAGTGGCATAACAGTGTAAAACTCAAGCTACTTATGTTGATAAACATCCTGACATTTCAAAAATGAAAAATGATCCACATTTCCAAAAGTTTAAATCAAAACTAATATAACACAACTAAAACATGTATGCTGTCCTGTTCTAGCAAGGAAACATCAATTTGTATCTCTAGAGTGTGCTATGCTGGAGTATTAAGCCACATAAAATTCTTCTGCCTTGTCTCCTGAGAAAAAGCACCTTTGTATACATTGTCAGGAGAAGTAAAGTCAAGCTCCTATATTACATTTAAGAAATGTATATATTTGAATACTTTTCATTAATATCTCCTTAAGGTTTAAGTTAGTTGGAGGTTGCATAAAAAAGTTTTAAGTTTTCTAGCAATCTCCTTCTTAAAAAGCACTAATAGCATTAATATATTAATCTGCTTCATGGATTTAGAAAATAGTTTTCCAATTTTGAACATAAGCAATTTCTATTTGAAAGTGCTTCTTTTCAGAATCAGTAACTTTAATTTTTCTCTGAATTTGTAGGAGCTATTCTGATTTATTAATGTATTCTGCATGGTGAGCATAATCACATCTCATGGAGCACATGTAGTATTGCTCTTAGCTCCTCTACGGTCATTTCAAATATCAGAAATGTTCTAATTACTTCCCATAAAAAGTTAGAGTCACACATATCAGGTTTTTAAAAGTAGCTAAAGAAGTAGTAAGTACCCTTAGTCGAATCCTGCTGTCAGTGCTCTCCAGTCCTTCCTGTCCAGGGAAGAGGGTGAGATGTCTCTGCTGGACAATTTGTGACTCAAGGGCATCAGGTGCTCTCAGAGGAGGAGGAGAGGAATTCACGTGTGCTCAGGCCTTTTACTGTTCCTGCTCCTTTGTAGCTGGTGGTTGGGCTGGGAGCCAAAAAAGGGCAGGGCTTAATTTGTACATAATTTACGTTCCTTTTCAGGAAAAAAAAAAATTCTCCATATCAGACCATTCTTAACAGGATGGTACCTCTCACTTACCTGATAAAAGTGTAAGACACTACACAACACAAATACACCCTTGGTACCATCATTCTGTAGATAAACTACTAGAGAATAAACAAAACCCCTGTTTGGCAGTGCTACTCAGCACTTTCATCCTGACTTCTCTATCTCCATCCCCATCCCAATTTTCTATTTGCAGAGAAGCTTAACTGTAGGCACATGGGTTGTTTTCTGGCTTCCAAGATGAATGAAGGTAATAAACTACCTTGTACACAACAGAACAGGAAAAAGTGATGTACTGTTAAATAATGCATTTAAAATGAATGATGAATTAATGAAACAATTAATAATTATAGATATTCTGTCCTAAGATTTTAAAGCACTTTTAAAACGCATATGCTTTTGCAAATTAAACAATGAGAAATCAAAGCCAACATTTTTAAATGGGTGTGGCTAAAATTAAGCCTCAAAGCAGTAGTTAAGATGCTAAAGAAACACTCCCACATCTAAATATAAATTACTACAATTTTCAATGTTTACATGTTAGAAATATCTCAGGTTCATAGGTAACCACTTGCAATTTAAATGTAATTTAATGTTCATGTGCTGACAAGAACTCAAACTGACACCTAGGCAAACATATTTTCACATAACATGTATGTTCTAAAGTCCCTGTAGTCGGAATTGGAACCAGAATATTGAATCTGTCAAATTAATCTGCACTTCTTGGACTGTTGGGTGAGTGACGAGCTCAGCTCACAGTGAAACCCCCAAGAACACCAAACAGTCTGTTTTGAGCTGTCCACAGCACTGACAGCTTTTACCCTTTAAAGCAGGAAATACAGTGCCTGTTCTACCCCTGAACTATTCCAGAACTCCTTCACAAGCCAAAGCAGCTGGGCAGCTTATTCAAAGGATATCCATCCACTCTTCAGTGAAATTTAATAGAGAGTATTTTCACTTAGCTTTGGTTTCCCCTTTGGCTAGAAGGGAGCACCTTAGAGGAGTTTTCAGAACTGGTATTTTGTACATCTCCTGCCATGCTCATTCTCTTACCTTTAGTAGAGAGGGATGGCCATATTTTATTCAATGCATCCTGCAAAGTATTTCTGAAAGAAACAGAAAGTTTCTGAAAGTTACAAGGAGAAAAGCTGCTGCATTAAGATTGGAGTTTACTTTTGGTCTTGAGTCACAACTCTATACTGCCTTTTTCTACTTTTCCTTCTATGACCAGTCAGAGTTCATGTAGGCACATAGGAACAAACAAAACATGCAGTACTTTTAGCAGATGACTATAAAATACAACAGGAAGATGTCAGGCAGTTTGTCCCTTTATTTACATGGAGGAGGTTGACATTTTTGAAATGTTGTGCTGGCTTATCAAAATGTTACTCACATCCAGACTGTGAGGCAATGTTGAAATGTAATTGCTCTGTTTCATAGAGGAACCCAGTATGCTTACACAAGTTCACTTCAAATCTCAGGCTGGTAGAGCCAAGCCTGAATTGAGTAAGGAGGATTTGGCATAAGACAGCAAAGACAATCTCTGTCCCCAGCACACAAAGCCCGGTCCCTGTGCTGGTTCTGGGCACTGCTGGGTACCAGACCCCAGAGGGGTTACAAACCACAAGGCAGATGTGTGACACAGGTCTGTGTCACCTGTGTCCCTGTCACTCAGCAGATCCCATGCACTTCCAGCTCTGCATTCCCAGGCCACAGCTCCAGCTGTGAGCTAACCTGAATATGGTTTTCAAATGGAAGATACTATGCAGAAAGATACTATGCAGACTAACCAGAGCATGAGAGCTCGACAGAGGCGTGAGTTAAGATGACAGCCAGATATTTGGTGTGAGTCACAGGCAGGATGGGATGTTCTAGAGTGCCCAAGGGCAGAGGAATAGTAGAAAATCAGAAGAGACTAAGCTCTCTCTTAAGCCTTCTCAAGCACAGGGTTTTGCTGAACTACATGCCAGACAAAAAATACCCTCTCTTCATTTGACTTATTAAAAATTTCTGTATCTGAGCCCTAAATTAGTAGAGTTGTCCAGGCTCTCCATGTATTTGAGCACCTCCTTGAGCATCTGTCCCCATGCAGATGCCCCATCCCAGGTACTATGAGACATAGTGTGAACTCAGAGTGCTGAGACTCATTTGTACAGAGCACTGATCCCTTCTGCAACTCCAGAGGAGTCTGGGCAGAGCTGTTGTAGGGTGTAAGTACTTTTGACTAAGGGAACTTATCTCTTGGTGACCACAGAAACAACCACCCTCATAACAAGGACATCTAAAACAACAGAGAGCTGAGAGAAGGGACATGTGAACAGTAAGATATTCACCTTTTATGGCAGAGAAGACAGAAAATGTTAAAAAGCATTTAAATTAGGTCTTGCAATGTTATTGGAGGAGAAAAAGAATAGAGCTCTCCTCTATTAATGTCCAGCTGGGCTTAGAATTTTTAGTCAAAAAGACAAATCATGGGATCTGGACTTGGGAAAGAAACTTCAGAATATTTTTCACGTAACCAAATGCTAAACTTTGGTACATATCAAACATTTCTAAGGCATAAAGTCATCTTTTTAAAAGTTTACCAACGCAATATTGATGCAACAACAAATGTAATCTAATACACAAATTGTTTTGATAATACAACATTCTTCATGTTCCTTGCTAGGTTAGAGGAGTAAGACACAGAGGCAAAGCAACTTACCCATGTCATGCTCTAAGTCCAGGCCAGAAGGGAAAAGATGCAGATCCTTACTCCTCACTGGAAAGCTAAGAGATCAAGTTCTTCTTAAATCCCTCCATTCTTCATTAACATACATAAATATTCTCACTCTATCCTTCCTTTTTCCTATTTCTTTGTGTATTTGTGTTACAGTTCTGCATATTTCACTGTTTCCTCATGGAAGGAATAAAGCACACATAAATACAGCCTTGGAATGTGCCCCATAAAATGCTTTTCAAATGACTTTGTTCTCATTTCCTTTGCATTCGTGGTTACTTTGCATGTTACACAGATTGATTTACAGGTCAAATGAAATGATAACTCTGAGCCCGCATTGCCAAGTCAGGATGGAATTACAGGAAGAAACAAAGCAACTTCTCACAGCAGCAATGAACATCCCTGTATCAGCCCTCGGGTCTTGTTAAAGAAGAGGACAGTTTGTGCAATATTTGAAGGGAAGCAAGAGAAACGTATCATAAATAAAAATACTGCATTACATTGTACTGAATAAAGGCACATTTCTCTACATTTAGCAGGGATCCCAGCTTGGATTGCTACATATGGGAATCACAGAGACAACCAAAGTGTTGAACAAATGATACAGATAGAAGTTGGAAGGAGATTATAACATCAATTCCAACAGGTTTGTTTTTTCTCTATTTAGAAAAGCCTTGGTACCACCTTAGGAGTGGCCATGGTGACAGAGGCAGCCCATGTCACTGAAAGATAAAAACTTGTGGCTTACAAGGTCTGCCTAAGCTACTTAACAAGTAAGTAAGTAAGTAAGATTCTAACTGATGAAGTGATATGTGTCAGAAATTATCAGACTCCTTATAAATTACTTCTGTGCATTCCCTATTTCAAACCTAAATTATCATTATTGTAACAGACAAAGTGAAGGAAAAGGGTATTTTCTGACGCTGGCAATTTTTTGGAATTGCGTTTTCCCTTCTTCCTCTCTCTTACTGTTATTTATTTATTTATTTAAACTAATCAACAAGCAAACAGCTCATAAGCATCTGTTTGAGATGGACCTTTCACACAGGACCAAAGTTCAATGGACTGAAATATACACCTGATATACATCTGATTCAGATGCATTAAAATGATTCACTGAAAATTCCAATGACTTAGTTGTATTAACACATTTGGGAGCCTGAAGTCTTGAAGTCTGTAGTTACAAATCTAGATCCATGCTAATAGTAGCAACACGCTCATAGGGCACAGAGAAGTTCTTACTGAACAGAATTCTAAAGGACACAACACACGCTGCCATTTCCTTCCTTTGAAGCACCATGAAGTGCTGGGGATGACTCCAATTCAGGCATATTTGGATGGAGGAATTTGTTACCATGCCAAGCTGTCCCACCCTGCTCCTGGAAGCTTTCCCCTGAAGCAGCTATGGCTGAACCATGCACAAAGGAGTTCCTGAACTGCCAGTCCTTGCTAAGGGTTATGAACATCTGCACCAGTTAAACCTCGCTCAGCAGCTGGAAACTGGAAATTAAGGCAGCACTTGAGCTGCTCCACACGGAAGTTCCTGATTCCTGCTGTGAAAGCAGCACTCTCCTGAAGGGGGTCACACACACGAGGAGGTAGCAACTGGTTTAGCCATTTGTATTTAATTCACTGCACACAAATCAGCATATTTGTGTCACATTGAGTCACAGCAATGACATGACTTACGAACAAGCTGGCAGAAAAATATGCATTTGGTCAATTATAAAACTCCTCTTTTATTATGTCTTGAATACAGTGAGTTGCATTCCAGCAAGCACAAACCAGGAAAGTAAATGACATAGAGCTGACAGATCAACACTGAAGTCACTGAGTATTACTCAGGTCATCCCCAATGAGGCATCTGCTGAAAACGTCCTCCTGGCTGAGCAGCCCTCAGCCTGATGGGAGCAGGCAGGATGGGAGCTTCCAGGTAGGTAGTAAGGAGACAGAATCTGTATTATAAAGGAACGAGCTGCTCTGAGGAGGTGGCAGGGCTGACCAGCCCCAAGGCTTCAGCTGCACAGGCTAAACACACTTAAAAAAAGAGAACTTGGATGGGGTGCAATGGCTCAAAACTGTAATAACTATTTTACAGCTTCTGTGCTTACACAGATTCTAACATCAACATGTGCTCCTTACTTTTCTTTGCCTTTTCTTAAACAGGAGGCTTAGAAGCCCTTAGCTCACACCCCAGCAAAGAGAAGGCTCCTGAGTTCCCAACACCTACCTGGAGCGTGAGATCACGCTCAGGAGAGCCAGAGAAACACTCTGTGCTCTGCCCACATGAACAAACGCCCAGGCCCAGCCAAAACAAACAGTTCAGTGATGAATATTAATGGAGGCTGCCCCAAATTTAGGGTTATAGATCCTCTCACAACCAGCCAATGGATACAGTGTGTAAATGCAATTGTTTTGATAGAGTAAAACCCCTGAACACCAAATTTTGTACGGGGGGGGAAAGGCTCTAAATGAGAGCTTTGAGAACTGCAATCTAACACAAGAGACTAAAATATTCTGATGCTTATCCACATTTTCAAAATTCAATATGTTTATTATGATCTTATTTCACAAAGAGTCAGACAACAGTGAACATCTACAAAATGCTAGTGAGCTGTCATTACAGAAATCAGTAAAAAACAAATATATTTCATAAATCAACTGGTATTGACAAACATTTTTAATCTTTCTAGACAGGAAATATCTAAGAATACAATTGCTCAGAAGATTGTCAGTGTCTGGTTATACAAACATAACCAGGCTACATGAACAACAGGGTATTACTTTCTTGCATGTCTGATCATTTCTGAATCATCAGCTCTAAATCTTTCTTTACTGCCAATATGAAAAGCAAAGAGTTGAAATAATTATTAGGAAAACTTCTCTGTGCAAAAACATAAATTACAAGCTTTTTTTTTTTCTGCACTAAGGTTATTTCTTGGACCTTCTATGCAAAACTGTCATAAGGAATTCTCTTCCTAACATCACAGCATCTTTCCCATCTGTTAGGGATAATAAGGACCAGCAAAGAATTCTCAAACCAATGGACAAAAAAGCATAACAGCAACTAATTGAAGAAGTTATTAATATGATGCAGAAGAAGAGAAACAAAAGTTGTGACCCTGTATAACTACTGATACATACACTTCTGAAATTTGTATTAGCTATACTGAAAACTATTCTCTACTTATATTTCAGCTTTGTAGACTTCAGGGCTTGATTTACTTTGAATGCTAAAAAATCTGCAGGTGGAGTCAGTGCAGCACTTATCTGCAACTTCTTGTCTTGCCAACAGTTGTGACAACAAAAATCAAATCTTCTTTCTTTTTGCTTGAAGCTGGAAGCTGTGAGCACACTTTGAAAAGAAGCAGGTCAATTGTATGATTCCAAACCTCTTCAGCTTATTTTCTTCATCTAAAATTTAATCCTACAAGTGAAGCACATGAATACTTTTAAAAATACAACTCAAAATACACAAACTGCATAGGTTTAGTACAACCACTGAGAAAATAGTAATGGAAAAACAATACAATTTAAACTGAAAGTAATCAAGTTTCCTAACTTACATATTTAATGGGGCCACAATGCAATGCACTTTCTGGAGAATTTTAAGAGAAATTATTTCCTATGTACTTCACCAGCAAGGAATCCAATTTTCCTTGGAATGCTGAGATAGCTGTGGAACACCACCCTTTATCCCTGCACACCTGTAACAAGTTCCTTGCTCCTACAGCATGGTTTTATATCCGCTTCCTCTCCAAGCATCTCTTGTGAGTGATCAGCCCTTAAGTGCTGAATTCTGCAGAACACACACTCTGACACACTCACACACTGGCACACCAGGCTCCAGGTTCCACTCTCCATGAACCAGGCATTCTTAACCAGCAGGTTGGACTGGATTTTTTTTTTCTCTTATTTGAATAACTGAGTTTTTGAACCAAAATACAAGCTACAGCCATAGAAACAAGGATTTTTTAAAAACCCAGTCTTGCTGTATATCTGCCTTACCCAATTTTTTGATGAATATCTTAGCAGGCCAATGTTCTCTAGTGCAACCCTGCAGTTGTCTGTGTGTCCACTGCTTTTTCTCAAACAGCTCTGTGACAAATGCTGTTGTCTTGTTGCACCCTGAGAAAGTACTTCCACCCAGCAATTTCTCTTTTCTTGTGGCTTTTACTTTGCCAGTTTAAAGCAGCAGGTTGGCTCTGTGAGAGGTTTAGTTTGCCCAGCTGCCTCTCCCACCACTCTGCAATGATTGTCCCATGTTTGCTGAGGCTGTCTTTGCTATTAATGGGGTCTTTTTTCAGTCAGCCTTGTTCATTTAAAAATGATAAATCATGCAGCCCATGCAGCAATTGTTATTGCACCCATATACATCTAACCCTCTAATGTGCTTAACTGCTTGCTAGACCATTAATAACTACAAATACACCTCTGCCTTGCTCTTGTCACCCCACACAGCCCAAACAGCCTTTGAGCTGTTCTTTGGTTATATGGGGTTTTACTGTGGACTATCTCAGCTAGGATCTAAAATCACTACAAATGTTTTCAACTTTGGAAAAAGTCACTGCTAGAAATGAATACACTTAGTAAAATATTACCCTTTTACTGAAATAGAAGAACTATACATGAATTATGATGTAAATGCGGTGATTGTTTACCTGAGCATTTTTTTGAAAACCAGAATTGTCCTTATTGGCCTTTTGCTTTGTGTTCCAGTTTTCAAGCAATAATCTGTTGAAAGAAAAACAAACCCCAAAGAATTACAGCAGTTTTTCCCAGAGGTGGTACAATGCATTTCTTTGCAAGTGCTTTTGCCTGCTATTCCTATTGAACTGGTGCTTTCTGGTTCTGGACTGGTAGATAGGAAGGGTAACAGTGAGGAAACATAAGGATAAATAGAATTTAATTGTCTTTCACTCCTATTCTAGACAATTCTCCAGTTCTAGTTTATATATAACAGACATTGGAGGTCAGATATTGTTGTCTTCATTCTATGAAATAATAAATACAAAGATTCTCGATAAATACCTCCAAGATTTTGCCTGCTTTAAGAAACTTCTAGCTTTTGCTACTTCTTGAGTAAGTTTCTTTAAATCATCTCCTTCAAAGTAAGGGAAGACTGGATCCTGAAAACATAGTTAAAATATTTTAATTTGCACCTATTCATTATTTTCTCTTTCACCAACTTCAATTGATCCTAAGCTCCAAATTTCCCTACTTGCAGAGAAGGTCTTGGTCTTACAAGGGGAGAGCAGAGCAAGTCTATATTGAACCTGGTTCTGGTCATAAAATTATTCTGTTCACAACATTGTTGTGGCAATGCCTGAGGTCTCATGCTGGAGAACTGATGTGCTAAGCACTGTATAAGGATTTTACAATTAAATGAAACAAGATGGCAAGGATAAGAAATTAAAAGTTGAAATAAGCTGAAAAACCACATCCAGACACATGATATATTTTTTACTTCTCTTTGAAAACCTATATTGCATGGTGTGTTCCTTTCATGGGCTTGGGCTCCTCACCAAGGCAATTGGCAGAAAAGCAAAGACATACTAAGATTTCTCCTTTTGATTGAATGAAATGTGAAATATCTTAGAGGTTTTGTACTATTTTTTTTTTCATTATTTTTCTTTTTTAAATGAAGTTTCTTTACTAACAAAGAACTAAGTTGCAATGAACCAGAACAAATTATTTATTTAACATACATCTTCATCATGCAGCCCCTCTGTCAATATTCTGTGTGCTGCTAATTGTCCATCTTCATCTCCAGAACTGCAGTGGAAGCGCCCTCCTGTTTGGGAAGCAAGCTCCTTCAGGAATTCAACAGCTCCTCTGTCAGTACAAAGTAGAAAGCTAATTATGAAAATTATTTCTCTGAAAGCAACAGCAAAAGTATTTCTAAGAACTCCTCAAAAACACGACATAAAAACAGACTGGAGAACATGATTATTAATTTCTGTATGAAATGTAGGCCATGAGGCAAATACCTGTGTCAGAACAACCTTTCCCATTACCATCTTGGTAGCACAGACTTTTGAAAATAAATAGTGTTTTTAAGAGTTTTTTTGTTGTTCTTGTAAAGTATATACCTGTCTGCACAGCTAATACAAATGGTGTGGATTTTAATATCTTGTTTCTTTCTCAATCTTTCAATTTCTTTCAAAATCAGACTGCAACTGGTGTCTGGTTTTCCATCAGTCAGTAGATACAGTGCCTCTACACCCGGGAAACTGAGAGCCTTCTGAAAAGCAGAAAATAAGCGTAAATAATTGGTATGTTTATACAAAATGTTATACTTCAGAACAAAAACACCATTCCAATGATTTAATATAGTTTTATATCTACCACATCATTAATCAACTTTGTTTTGGCTTTTCATTTTCACTCACTAGGAAGGAGATAAAGGATATATATTTGAGAATTTAAGTAGATAGTTTGTAGTGTAAGACAACATATTTATAACCTGGGCATTGCCAAAAATGGACTCATTGAAATAAGAAAATTAACTGGTTTTGGAGAACTACTGACAAAAGATTTTTACATCACAGTTTATAGGAGTTAAAGATGTTTAATGTCTGAAAATCTGGCTCAACAGGACTTGAATGAATATTATGAAAATTTGCTACAGTAATTGACTCAGTGGACACCTTTGTACAGCACACATGCCTGCAGCTCTACTGGACTTGATTCATGGTGAATGCCATAACACTTATATAGAGATTGTGCAAGGATGTCTGGAAGAAGAATCATTCATTAAAGGCAACATTTCTGTTTTGATTCCAATTTTAAATCTCATGAAACTGCAGTTTTAAGTTATTATTACTATTTAAGTCATTATTGCTACTATTACTGAGAATTTTTATAGCAGAAAAGTTTCTTCACCTGTTATTGAAGTTCAAGAATTGTACTCAAAACCCAGGAGATTCCAGCAAACACAGCTCATTCAAAATCTTATTTGGGTCACAGCAACGTATCACAGCCACAGTTGTACATAAACATCATTTTGAGCAACTGGCTATTTACCCTCTCCAGTGTTCTCTGAACACAAATATTAACAAAAGTATTGATATTTGACTTTTTACAAAAACTTAGCATGAGTAATTAATTTGAGTATCTATGAGTCTTGGGGCCAGAAACAATGACTTGATTTCTAAACTGCTCTGTGATTTGCATATGAAGATGTTGTACACTTTGACATGATGATTTTCCTAGGATGTCACCAGTCAGATGGAAGTGTCCTGTGCCCACAAGACAGGCTGTGCTGCCCAGGCTGTGACAACCAACCTGCAAAGCTGCAAGGATGCAGGAGCTCCCATGAGCATGGCACGTGGCAGCCCACTGCACAGCATCATGGCAGCTGGCATCAGTTGCCTCTACAAGATCCTCTTTCCAGCTCTCTGTATTTTCTGCAAATCTCAGCAGGTTAAACCTGAGGACAAAGATGGCCCACAACATTTAACCCCAACCAATACAACGAGTCACTTGGATAAGTCAGTTTTGAAATAAGTAAATAAATAAAATCTTTAAAAAACCAAACACAAACACAATGGTAAAAAAAAACCAAATCAAACCCTCCCATGCAAGAGCCTAGTGTTGGATTAGGATCTTCAGCCTTAGAAGAGTAAAAAAGCATCTCTTACTTTCCATGAACAGAAAATCTATGGGAATGCTGAGCCTAAAAGGGTAAACAGCATCAGCCTATGGCAGAGGCTCAGCTCTTACAGAGTTTAGAAATAAAAATTGATAAAAGCAACAGAAAAAGCAGTTTTTGTCACAGGCACATTATACTCTAATGGGTTTCAGGACTGCATTACTGTCATTATTAAGCAATCTGATTACATAATATTGAGTGCAGATTTCAGTCTTTATCAGTAATTCACCATACCTGACTTCATTTTTTCTCAGCTGTTCCCAGATAAGGGAGGTAAGTTCTTTTGTGACAGGTGGCAAATATGGGCCCATGGAACCAGATGTATCAATCAGAACACAGACATTTGCTTCTACAATGGTACCAAACAACCTTCGGCTTCCTGGGCCAGAACATTAAAACTAATTAAGACTTATTACACAGGCTTATTTAATCGAGCATAATGTAAATCTTCAGTCTTTAGGGACAATTCTGGGCTGATTTCTACATAATTAAGTTTAATGTATGTGGCAATTAGGTAGTTAAAAGGTTAACAACAGAATTTTTTGCCATTTCAAATACAGCACTATCAAACATTAATTACTAGCTAATTGTAGCAAAATAACTTGTAGATCCTTTACAATCCAGCAAAAAATTAAACTGTTTCCCAACAAAGATCTTTATGACCAACAGAGAGATCAAAATAGTCTTCACCAGTAGTGAGACAACTTCTAAGCAGGGCACATTCTAGCAAAAAAAAGCTAATTTTGCTTGTATGTGTTACTATACATATTGTGTTGATAGAAAGTGTCTGCTCTTATTCATGAACTCACAAAGACCAAAAAAGAATTATTTGTCAGCAAGACGTTTAAGAGCTGCACAGCTTCTGAATTCTCTTGCATTTGCAAAAATACGTTTTAAACTTTCAATGAAATGCAAGACAGAGAACCTTTATTCATACTGGAAGTTCAGATTTATGTTCAGATCTATTCCAGCAGAAGCAGCAGACAAGGTTTTGTGCTGCACCCCAATACCTGAGAGGAGCCACTGCACTCTCCGGATGTAGCGCTGCAGCACCTTCTCCAGTTGTTCTGTGTACATTTCCAGTTCTTTAGGGTGAAACTGCAGATGTTTCACAACTCCCTGGAAAAAGTCAGTTTGTACAAGAGCATCTTACTTTGGGAAATCTGAGCTCAGCTGCTATATATGCAATGTTGACACTCGAAATCAAGGAGATTTTTGTCTTTACATCTATGAAATTGGGTAAGAAAAATTGTGTGACTGTTGCTTGCACTTAACTGTCTGTGCTTCTCTCCAGTCATTACACAAACTGAAGCTATCAAGATCCAACATTTTTACAGTTTTAACTAACACATGATTTTGAAAATTTTACTTAAATTTTAATTTTTTTTCATGTTGTATGAGCAGAGGAGATGCTACACATTCTAAAGAACATGCAGTTTGGACTTCAAAAATATTAAATGCTCTTTTGGGGTGAATAAAAGACCTTCTTTAGTTTGTTAATGGAAGTATGATTTAGAAAGAACAGGGAAAAGTGGAGAGAACACCATACTAGAAAGCCCGAAACATCAATCAACCTTCACAAATACAAAGCCTGACATCTGCAAAAACCTACATTGATTTCTGCACTGGGGAAGATAGAACAGTATTTTGCTGACACTTTCTTGTGCAGACACTCCACAGTCTTCTCCTGGTGGGTACAGCCTGGGCCAAACATCAGTCTGGGCAATTCCAGTTTAAGCTTTTTAATACTGTACTTGGTCAGCCACTTGTAAGACGAACAAATAAACAAATTGATTGTTGGCAAATATTAGAACAGTTTAAATAATAACATATTGCACAGAATCACAATTAACATTTACATTAATTCAGATGGATAGTTCCAAAATGGCAATTTATTAGTAAGGAGAAAAATACCTCTTTGCTTGAACAGATTTCCTCTTCCTCTGGCAATGTGACAGGGGAAACAGATTTTCTTATGCACATTGCCTTTGGATACTTCTGATATACTGTACCTATTTAAGAAATGAACAAAGTACCTAAAAGTCAGTTATTTTAAAAAATTGTCACCTTCAAAAAATTCTGAACCAAGTCTTCTGTAGTCAACTAAACCACAATCACAGCAGTTTCCCTTGGAGCACCTTTGACCAAAACACCTCAAGGGACTTAAAAAAAACCAATTTATAAAACAGGCAAAAAGAGCCACCCACGTGCACCCAAACTAAAAACCCTTACCACTGTTTGATAAGTGAAACTCTCTCCCACTCAGTGTTCAAAGCACAGTCGTTATCAGTGACCTATCATCCTGTCAGTTTTATAACAAAAGTGCTGATAAGAAAAGGGCTTCACCCATCCCATCCTGATAATACATACCCACATTTCTTCCTTCTTCAGTGTAAAATACAGAAACAGAAAGCTCTGGCTGCTTCCTGGGTTTCTGCTTTTCTTTATTCTCACTCTGAGGGCTTTCTTTTACTGTTTGTGCGACAAGTAAATAACAGATAAAAAGCCTTCATTAACTTAGTTCAGGCTGGATACAACTCTTTCATGAGAAGAACTCAGCACTGTTCTTCTCTTCATATAGTCCTATTACCATAATTACAAATGCTTCATTTTCTTTGATACTGATCAATAAAAACCATATTACAGCACTACTAAAGAGGCAGCTTTCATAGAAACAGAACCAAAACCTTTACAAATACATAAATTACCATCAGAAAGAATGTCACAGGAGTTAGATTGTAAAATTAGGGGTTTAAACAAGCATAATATTTGCTGAAGAAACCAGTTAACTTTGTACAAAGCACCTCATATGCAAATACAGATCCTGATTATTAACACTGCTACATATCAACGTCAGTAGATTTGAAGAATCAAATATAATGTAAAGGAAAATAAATTGCAGATGTTAGCAAAGATACAATAAAAAACCACTGAAAATCACAAAAAAAATGGAGGACAAATGAATTGGACTTTAAGAGACCAGCAGTAACTGGAATCAGTTTAAGAGCTTTTCATATATCAGGAGCAGCTGGAAGAGTCAGCACTTCAGACAACCTGACATTTGCCTTCATTACTAGATCATAAATAAATCCAGTGGAACAGCTTATTAATTAAGATAGGATCTAACAGAATTAGTGGCAATGTATACATTGAACTAATAACAAATCTCTGAATTGCTGAGCCTTAGGGCTTCAGGTATGGAACACAGTGGGGCTCTACTTTCCAGCACACATATTTGACATTTCCTGATAAAGGTCAGGTATTCAATCCTAGGACCTGGAAATTATTGCACAGCTGTGCAGAGCTCCTTCCTTGCACAGTATAGACGCAAACAAGATAAATTACAACTAAAACTCATCCCAAAGGAATTCCAAAACAAGCACAATGGTTCCTATAAATCTGATTAAAGATTACAATTCCAGGTGTTTCTAAAATCCTAATTTAAATCTCTACTTTAAATATGGTCTTTTAAGCAAAACCCAGAAGAAAGTGAAGAAAAGAAGCCCCTAATCCACACAGACCTGGTGGAATTCCTGCTTTGGCACTAGGAGGACGCCATGCCAGTACTCTTACAGGAGTATTTCTCTCTGCTCCATGGTTGTCTTTACCATCCTTAAGCCCCTTTAATAACAAAAAAATAAATGTAAAAAGTGCTTCAGCTGGATCATAACCACATTATTCTAACCTGGAACTATCTTTTTCATTCTTTAATTCCTGCTTTAGTCTGGCTTTGACAAATACACAGACTGCCATGACAACAAATTAATTTGCAGTTTCTTGCTGGGTTAAGTAAATCTAGTTGCTCTGTTTTAATTATCTTGCCAATATCACTGTTACCATAAACCTGAAGACTGACGTCTACAGGGACAGGAGCTTGGACCATATTTTCCAGCAGTCTAGTATGGTAATGGCCTTGCTTTATAGAATACAGTATTTAGTATCTTCTTCAGCATTTTATTGACTCTTGGAAATCCAGTGCTGACACCACTAATTTCTCCTTTAGGTTTAGCTTATTCCTCTAGGGGTTGAGCAGTCTGCTAAACAGCATAAGCACTTGTTTAATCCTACTGTAGGATAAGACTTGCTGTGACACTGAGCCTTCAAGCAACTAATCTAATTTAACATCCAGCTCTACTATAAATATCACCAAACTTCTACAGACAACCCTGTACCTGTTTTCTACAAATTTAATCCCTGCTCTTTTGTCATCTCTGAGTAATTAGTTTCTCCTGCATTTGTGAAGAGGTGTTGAAATATGTCACTTTTGATAAAACAGCCTGGAAGACCTACAAAGCTTTTGCAACTTTCCCACACCTACATTCCCATTTCCTACATTCCCATTTCCTACATTCCCACACCTACAATGCCATTCCCATTTCCAAGAGGAGGCCTGAGAGTCCCAGTAAGCACTGGCCCTTAATGCATATTACAGGCGTGCACACCTACTCAAAACAGACACATGCACAGTTAAAATGAACAAACACCAGTAAAATCCCAAGGGACTCAGTAGAGTAACTCCATGGAAATAAACACAGCAGGCAGGAAACAAATGCTGAATCCTGTTCTTGTTTTATGCTGGCTCTCTGTGAGACCCAGGACATGCTACAGAGCAGCAGCTGCCTCATCTGTAAATCAGTAGTACACCATAAAATTCAGTACCTTCTAGAAGGACCTGCAAAATGATGTAATTTGGTAAAGCACATTTCTGCTTTGCCTTTGTTTCCATTAAACATTATTTTTTTAATGCCAGAGGAAGGATTATTTAGATACCTTTTGACACTACAGCATGGTTCCATTATAATTAATTGCTTACTAAGATGCACTTTTTGGTATATGTAGCATTTTGAATGCAAACATAAATCCAAAGTAGTATCATGCTGCTGTTTTTATGCCCTTCCATTTTCAGCTGGGCATTTCTCTCACCAAAAGGAGCCTCCAGTAGCTGGGTAGGATCTCTAATTAACACACAGCTTAATAAAATGGGACCATTTCAAAGCATTCTAGCCAGACTCACAGCTGTGGGTTTAGGAGATGGCACCTTCTGTGGCTTTTTTTTCTCCTTCTTCATATGCACATTTGAGTCTCCTGCTGTGAGGGGTTTCACAGACTGATTCACTAAGCATTGCTTTAAGGACTCCACAAGGAATGCACACTGAAATGGAAATCCACACTGCTTGGTAATTCATATACATAGAATTTAAGTAAGTGATATTTCAAAGACAGGTACTTTGTATTTATATCTATAATAATAAATCAATCCAATCCAATCTCCTGAACTGTCAGTTGAGCAAACACTGTTGAATTTTTTTAGCAAGAAACACGTAATTTAAAATATTACATGTCATTCATACCTTTTGGGAATAGTTCTTTGCTTTTTCCATTTCAGCTATAATACTGGTAATATCATCACTTTCAAAAATGCCTGATAATCAAATAGATGCCAATTAGCACGGGTTTTTTTAAAGTGTACAAAATAAGTATTTTTAAAAAAACGTATAGCAATTCACAGAACATGCTAAATGTCAATGCAAAGAATCAAAAAGTCTCTGTTTCCTGCAAGCCTGACCATCTGGTCCTACTATAACAGTAACTATTTTTTAAAGCATCTTTGAAAAAGTTAACAGAAAATAGTGAATTCAAATAAAAACAAAACAAACTCCTTCATCAAGGCTGCATTATAATATTCTACAATGTGATTGCAAGTCTCAATAAAACTACAACTTGTGTTTATACCTCAATGCTAGTACAGCACTAGCATATCCAAGAAAAAGTAAATTACTTGATTTGGGAGTAAAAAAGCATTAGTGAGTACTATTTCATTAATGAAAAAGAAGTGTATGCTGACTTTCCTTTGCTCATACCTGCTTCTCCAAACCAGTGGAACCTCCCGTTGGCTGCCTGCACAATTTCTTTGAAAGCACTGGCAGTTTCCCTTGGGCTGGCATAGCGGGCTGGAATAATCCCACTGCAGTCTGAGCCCTTTGTTACACTGAACAGACAGACGTGGAGCTGCAAATCAAAACCTCTGCAAGCCTCAGCCACATAAGCACTGACTGTGTGCTGAAAAACAGAGAAAAACCCATCACTGGTGAGCCTCTACCTCAGACAAGCTTCCATCTACTCCACTGGCTGTACAAATCCTCCCAGCTGGAGCAGTTCAGGACAGGAACCCACCCTGAGCAGCCCAATGGCTCCTCAGTCCATGCAGATACACAACAATTGTCACTGTTGCTGGTGACAGTGGCAACAGCCCTGCTGCAGGCAAGTGGAGAGCTGGGATGGGTTTGGGAACCAGAGATCATGGACATCAACTTAGCCATGCACTGAAGCAAAGTAGGGATGAAACTGCCCATTTGTCCCCCAATTGCTTGTCAACCATATGGGCTTTAAGGATTTCTTAGGTCTGCCCAGGATTTCCAGAGGTTTGGTAACAAAGCAGGAGACACCTCACTGCACACATGCAGGAACTCGAGGCTCTGCACGTAGTTTAATGGCCCAGAGTGCACACAATACAAACATGGATCCAAGCAAGGGATTACTGGGATAAAAACAGGAGCTGCCTCTACATAGTGAGCTATGGCATTTCATTGGAAAATTATTTGTGTCTTTGTTCACATGAGTCATAAAAAAAAGAAAAATTACAAAAAATCAGCTTGTTCAAGCTCAGAAATCTGCAGGGAAGTGATGTCCAGAGCTCGAGTGAGAAAGGAATTGTAAAAGCATGCCTTGAATTTTCTATAATTCAAACATAATTAATAATTGCTGCCCAAAACACAACAGCAGCAATTGCAGAAATGGAAGTCTGGGATCCTGACAGTTGTGCTGCCTTAGGTAGCAATGATCTGTGATGACAGCCCATAAGGGGAAAAAGAGACAGGGGACAAAGAGAAAAATAAAGTTGAGGTTAGTTTTGAAAGGAACTAAGAGAAGAGTTGCCTATGATGACACTCACTGTTTCCTGATCAGGTATTCCAGTAGTCAGCAGGTAGAGTCCCTGTGATTTGTGTTTATCTCTGTCTTTGAAGTCAACTTCCACAGCTCTCCTGAGTGCACTCAGGAGGTTTCTACTTCCCTTGCACTCCAAGCTCAACACCCACCTAAACCAAGACGTTTACAGTTCAAAGAACAGAAAAACAAAAGCTCTTGTTTCTGCTCAAAGCAATAAAGAGAACTATGTATCTCAAATAACACTGGACTGGAGTCTAAAATTTTTGAAAATGACAGAGGGCAAAATGAGATTATATAATGGCCCAAATGATTTGTTCTGGTTTCTGTACTGCCAGCACGGCAAAGTAAAATACAGCAAGTAAAATACAGAGCATAAAGAGGGAAAAATTCTCTCCTAATTTTAAGTGGAAAAATATTAATATAGTAGAACTTACAGGAACAGAAATTAAAACAGAGGTATAATGAGAACACTGAGGATGTGACTCCACAAACAAACCTGGGATGTTTTTCCAAAGCATGTGGGAAAAACCTGTTTAGCTCTCATATCCCAGCTGTATTTGAAGCAGTTTTCAATTCTTCATGTAACCTGTTCATTTCTTACACAGACACTTCTGTATATGTGTACAAATATAATATATACATATGAAACACAGAGTCACCAAGGCTTAACTTCTACAATGCTCTTTTCACAAGAAACCTCCATGAACAATCACTGTAGAACTTGGCAGCCTATTTTTGTAACATGATAAACTTATGAATTTTTTTAGTTGTATGCAATTTTTCTGTGAAATTCACATACATGGGATAAATTATTTGATCCTACCTCCAAGCCTTTTCCAAGTTTTCTGGTTGGGAAGGAAGCAGTTCCTGCTGCCAAGGCACAATGTCACTCCCAAATCTTTCATGGAAAGACAACAGCAATTATCTTTCAGATTATGTTTTAGAACAAGCAAAAAGATAAAGTAAATTCACTGGAAAAATCTCATTTGGGGTATTACAGACATAAAACTGCCTGATGCCAACTATTTTCTATTTAAAACCATTTAATTATTCACATTTATCCATCGCCCAAGGTTTATTAGGTTTTCTTTCCAAAATGATCTGGAAAAAGCTCAATGGAAGGACTGTGAAAAAGGAACTCCAACCCTCAGCTGCTGCCTGTATCTCTTATGAGATAATGGCTCTGTTCTCACACCATGTCTGGAGCCCCATGAGCTGCTGGCTCATACTTTCACCTGCCAGACACCTGCCCAGCAGCTGCTTAGCAATTGTGCCACATATTTCTGCCTGCCAGTGCTGAGTACAGAATTTCAGCACTATGACAGATTAAACAGTATTGGAGTTACTGTAAAAATTTAAAGGGTGCTCTCAGCTATGGCACCTGAGACATCACAATCCAGTAAGTTTCTGACAGATGAATAAATACTGTTTTGGACAATACGGGATTGAGCAGGATGAGTATTTGTTACAGGTATGATACAATCAGTTCCAGTGAGTCTCACCCAAACCAGTGATTTTTAATTACTAATCTGGCCTCCATACCTCTGATCCACGCACTCAGCCAATAAGGACCAATCAGTGCTAGTCTTGGAAATAACTTGACTAAAAACCATTAAATACAATTAAACATCTAAAATATATCCATTAGTTACTACAATAACTCAGCATACTTTTTTCATTGCAATGCATTACAATTATTTTAGAAGACTTAAATCATTACTTACGCTATAATATTGAAGTAATCCTTATTTGACATTTGTTCCTCAAGTAAAAGCCGTAAACAATGTTGGACATGAGAGATGTAGGCAGAGTTTGTCACTGATAAATCAACAAGTATAACCACCCTATATAAAATATATGTTATTAATTAAAAAAAAGGATTATTTAATTATGCATTCTTGTCTTCCATGCACTCTAACTTGTCAGAGGAAGTATCTTCTATCTATGTATCAAAATGGATAAACACCAGACCTATATTTAAGAAAAAATCTGCCAAACATTAGGTGAGTTTAAAAAAATAGTAACAGTAATGGAAACTTCTATCTTTCCTAAATATCAGGGTGGAATTATCAGGGTCCTGGCACCTTGTAGTGCCGTAATGGCTGCCTAACCCCTAACAGCTCCTCCTCCTTCTCTGTACTTGAGTATCTAAAACCCTCCTGGAATGTGTGGATGTTTGCCAGCAAGGAGGGTTGGATATGTCACTGTCCTTTGCCAGTCAACACTCCAGGAACAGATGGATATTACTCCAAAGCAAAGGGTTAAGCTTTCTCTCAGCACGTCAGTGTGGCTGCTCAGGTATGGACTGACTGAGCATATTACCTGTTCAGAGAAAAGTGTTAATGATGAGCTGCTCAGCATGGTCAGCTTTAAGTTCTGCTTGCAGAGACAATGCAGGATGGTCACAGTTAATGGACAGGGGATAATCTGGGAGCAGCAGGTTTGAAAAGACCCACAGATGTGATGGACAGTCAGTGGGATGTGAGCTCCCAGCACAGTACAGTGGCCAGGTGGGCTAATTCAATCTTTAATCAATGAGTAAGAAAATCTCTAGTAACAGGGGCCTCAGCTACCTTCCTTCTGCCTGAAACTTCGTATTCAAGGTTTGTAAGCAGAAAAAAGAGCAAATGAGGTTCAGTAAGGCTCAGACAAAATGTAAATAAACATCGTTCTCAAACACATTAAGACTTCAAACCTCACAAAAAACCCCAAAATCAAATACAGTACCTTCTTTCACAAACACTTCCCCATACTCTTCTGCTAGCAACAGACAACCAGTCAATTCGTTGCTCATAGATTCTTACCATTTTAGCAAGGAGTTTCTATGCACAGATGAGGAAAATTTATGTTAAAAAGAAGTTCAAGTTTTTATTGCCAAATGCTTAATACAGAAATAACACAACAGGACAATAATGAAAAAATAAAAAATACTTTCATTCATTTAGACAGTGACATTTCATTCTTAGTACACATATGAGAACACAGTCCATGAAAAAACCACACAATTATAAAAAAGTAATGAAGAATCTAAAGTCTGTATCTCCACTTTTCCTATTATCAGCATGTTCCAAAATAGTGGTCGGGGCATTTAAAAAGAAAAATACAGTTTTTACAAGCTTTCTTCAATAGCATATTTAGACAGTGGTTATAACAAAACACATTGTTTAACATAAACACAATATTCTCAAACACATGTTATACTTTAACACAGTATCACTTTGATATTAAGGTGATTTGTCCAAACTGTACACCATGACCTTTCCAAGTATATGCAGGCATTATATGAGGGCATATCAAACTAGAAAAGGGCGCTGAACTCAGAAATAAAGCTATAATTTAGCATGCTTTTGGAGCACAAAACACAAGCGTCTACCAGTGAGCAAGGAACCACAGAAGCTGCTTTTCCTTTCAGCCACTTCACACTCTCCTTTTGCTCTGGCTGTGGAGTTCCACAGACTTCTCATCACTCCCTCTTTAATGAATTATTTGCCCTGCCTGGAAACACTCCCATAGCCCTTTGTCAGGACTGCCAGTGAAGTGGGAAAGAAATAGGACTGACCAGCAAACCCTGGTGCAAACATCCCCAAGCAGCTTCTCCTTTATCAAAGGTGTCCCACTCTCTGATGATCTGCATTCTGATCTAGGAGGAAATTCTCAAGAATCACTACTGCCTGTAAGAACTCCAGTGGCTGCAGACTTACATGGACAGCTGTCTTAGCTAACAAGACAACTAATGAGGAATAATTAGGTGGCAGTCTAGCCCCCACAAGGCCACATCATGATAGACAACTCACCTGATAGTTGTACAATACTGGCAAGTCAACATGGATATTTTTCACAGTTCCATCATACCACTCAAACTGCATCATCATTTTCTAGAAGGATAAACAGTGTTAACTGTTTACAGAACCCGACATGAGATACACTAATGTGGAATTTCTTCATGAGTCATTCTTAAGAATGACATAAGTATTTCATTTGAATCTATTACTCAAATTTCAGCCTGTAGAATTTCAGCTAACTTAAAAAGTACTGATTTAAAATGGAAAAATGTAGCAATAGAAAGAAAAAAATCCCACAAACCCAGGGAAAAAAGTCCCCCATCACTTGCCTTATGTAGAGTTGATGATACTGTTTTTTTAAGAATAGGTACAAAATCTTCCACAGGAGAGAAAGCATTGGGAGCCAGAACTTGATAGAGGTCTAACTTTCTAGCTATGGGAAGAAACCAATACATTAAATAAAACATACTCTGTCTTTAATTCATCTTTCATACCTGTTAGGCTTTTCTTTCTGTGCTACCTTTCAATCCATATGTCTTTAACCAGTCTGCTGAGGTTTTGGCCAGGATGCCTGGTGTTTGAATAACTAATGGTCCTTTGTGCTTTGGAGGCTTTGGGAAGAAGCTGGAAGTTGCTGTATTTGCAAATTCTGTGGAAACCTAAAATGGATTTCAAGAAAAGCTCTTGCAAGTTTTAGCATAATTAATTTTTACCCTCAATCCTAAATATCCAGCATGGAACCCTGGTGAACATAAAAACTAAAGTACTGAGAGTTCAACAAGCAAAATGCTTCAAAAACAGCTATCATTGGGCCTCCTGAAAATGGGCTTTTAGTGGGAATATATAATCTTCTAAGTAATTTCAGAGTGACTTCTGCTCCACAGGGAGTCTACACAGTCCTTAGGAACTGTGAGGTTGGAAGAGGAAAAAAAAAATATGAACAGCATAGGAAGGAAGAGGGGAAAAATAATTAGAAGTTTTATTAACAAATGACTACTTTGCCTCCTGTCTGGAATTTCTCAGATCAGATGATCAGGTACACCAGGACACCCAGTGTGAGCTTTCAACCCTCAATTGTCCACATCACACAAGTACCTATAGTGCTTGTGACAGAGAACAGATTATTTTGCTAACAAAAAATACTTCCCAGACTTGTATAACAGTGCTGCCAAGCCAAACCCTTATAAGTTTGGAATGGATTTCAATGTCCAACTAAATTACATAGGATTTTCACCTATTTAAAGGACTGTTGGAAATTCATTTATATGATCATGCATAGAGTTAGGCCAGTGCTCCTCTTAGATTCCCATTATGATCACTGGACAATATTCTTTTCATGCATTTTAGAGAATATTTAGCAAAATGTCTCCTTTACTGATTTTGTTCTTAATTTGCTCTTACAATGGATGTTTTAATAGAGAATATTCAAAGTTCACATATCAAAATAACTGACCAATCATGCAATTTTTTTTCATATTGTGAACACTTAAAATTTCTAACCTTGATTATTCAAAGTACTTCTGAAAATAAAAAGATACATACACCTGCTCTTTTACTACCAAGCAAGCTATCAACTCTTCTTTTAAAAGACTGTTTGATGCTCTTGAGTAGGTCCTTAGCCTTCTGGGATTCCTGAAGTAGCAGATGAAAATCACTGCTATCAAAATTCTGCAATTATAAAAATAAAGGGGAAAAAATAAGTTAACTACTGTTCAAACACCAACTGAAAGCAGCTTTCTTACTTCACTGTGCAAACATCAATAAAAGACTGCCTGGCAGAGCGGAATTGAGTGTAAATGTATCCAATACACTGCACATAAATTAGTAATCATTTATAAACAAGATATTGCTTTATTACTTCGAATCACTCTACAGTAAGCCACTTTTATCAGCTATAAGTCAGTTAACAATAACTGCAAAATTTATTGCACTTTTAGGAAATATGTTCAGTTGCAGAAAGAATTAACCACAGGTTTATTGAGCACATCCTCAGCATTTATATCACAAAGTCTTTCAGCACCAGTTCCTACTATCCACTTCTGCTCAGGTGTTAATTATTTTATCTTCTCAAAGTGAAGAACTATCAAAAAGAGAGAAAAATGCTTTGCCTCTCTACCTGTCACCTACCTCTTCCTTGGAAGAGAAGCAATGATAGCGGCCTCTAACAGCTTCTGCAAGGCTCTTCAGAATTGTCTACATATAAAAATAGCAAGAGAAACAGTTATTTTGATTTGGTAACCTCTTTTGATAATATGGGTTTTCAGTATTCAGTTCTCACTAGAGACAGAAAAAGAATCTTTGAGGTATATGAAGTGAAAAAGCCAAAATAATTATGTGTTCATCATTTGTTTACCAGTCTTATTTTAATATGGCTGAAAAACTAACTCAGTTATGCAAGTTACAAGATGATGCTCTAAACAATTTTTTCATGAGTGCAAGTCAGCTCTGAAGAGAATACAAAACTAATTCAAGAACCCTAATGACTAGGTTAGCTTCCCCACAAGTTTATAAGAGAAGGCATTGCAGCTGAACAGGAAAATAAGTGACAGGGCACTTAAGGAAGTTAAGTATTAGCACAATTACTCACAAGAGAAGCAGGGTTGCTGCAATCATATATAACAGTGTGAATCTCCACTTTTCTCCCCAGCATACACTGCTGAACATAATCACATAATATTTCAAAAGACTGATCAGGGCTGATTAAAAAAAAGAGTAAAGAAAAAGGGTATTAACAATGGCAGTAATCAAATGGGGGGGAAAAGGCCATACATGGAAAACATTCCCAAAACCTAGGAAAGAAATAATAAATCATAGGAATTATTTGGTTATTTAGCATTAGCATGCTTTTGGAGAGACCTTCTCTCTCTCTTTCAACCACTCCTGAGGTGTCACTACTGGACTTTGGTTCTGTCCTGAACCTATTCCCATTCATAACAGTTTTTGAAAGAAATTTCTGAAGTATTCCCTGCTAGCCCTAGAAGCTAAAAATCAGGACTTGTGACTGTGGCCCCTGTGATAGAAAACCTTTCAACTCTGGTATGTAAGGACATCCTCTGTTTCCAAAGGCAGCCAAGAAAGTAAAATAATCTCATCTGGTGTCATTTATTTAATCAGACATACCAAGTTCTCCATCAGCACTACTAAGATCACAGAGAGAAGACAATCTTTGAATGGTTAATGTACTTAACAGCAAAATCTATCTTATCCTCTAATCTTCCCAGAGATGTGGACTCTTTCAGTGACATCCTTAATGACACTTAATTGATGTAAAATTAGAGCTAGCAGGCTCTCAATAGATTACTGTGATAAGTGAACTGCAAAGAAAAAACATAGCTTCACACCAGAAAAGAGAAAATTTATAAGAGAAGATAGTAAAAAAGGAAAGAAATAAAGGAATGCAAAGATATAAACTAAAAATATGTAAAATGAGGATCTTAAATTTTCTATTTATTTTTGTATCAAGTTCAGTTTCTTGTACCAATCCTGTATCCAAGTTAGATCCTAAGACAGCCAATGAACTTACCAGCTTCCTACAATAAGAACCAAGGAATTCAGTTCTTTCATTGTAAGGACATGTCTTAAGGCTTTCAGCAAATTGCAGCCTCTAGCAGGCTCCAGCTCTTGTATCCACTGTCTGGCTTCATGCAGCCTAGCAGAGGGGAAAAAGAAGAAGAGTATGTGCAGGTGCTAAATAAGATAGATCACAAGGATTATTACAAATGACAGGAGCAGCTAAGATATTTTATCCATGAATAACTATCTTGAAACCACTGACCACACGTCAAATTCACTGCTTTTCTCCCCTCTTAAAATCACTGCAGGCACAAGATGAAAAACACTATTACCTCAAGAGATTGCTCAAATTAAATGGAGACCCTGTTTGAAACACCTTGATTTTTCAGAGAAATTAACTTACGTACACATGAACATTGATGGTTTTTGGACTCTCCCAGAGTGGTGAAATTTCTGTACTGAATGAGAGGCAGTACAGTTGCTTCTTATAACAAAGCTGCTCATCTATTAAGCACTAATAAATAAAACAATGATGAATGCATTACTATCCATGCTGCTTCTGGTAGGGTTAATATGTAAAAGACTAAAAAGAGTAATTTCCTAAAAATAGTTACAGAAATATTTTCAGCTACCAGTAAAAAAAGCTTCCAAGAAAAACTCAGAGAGATTCAAATATTTGGTAAGGATAGAGACAAAACCTGCAAACCTTTGGCATTCCAACTAATTTGTTAATAAGACAGGGATATTTGTTGGACTGGTATCAGTTTTTCTCTTCAGTTGATGACCACAAGAAACAGCAGTGATCTAGAATGCACATATTCACCCACCAAGCAATTTCTAAAAGATGCTTAGCACATAATGATGGATAGGGCTAAACAATAGTTCAGATATTCAGGCTAAGCAAAGCAGACCAAGTGGAAACTGAGTTTTCCTGAAGGAGTTTTATTTGAAACACTCAAATAAAAACCACAAATAATATAAATTGATGATAAATAATTCCTGAGTGTGGGAAATTGAATTGTACCAAGTGTCAATACAGACAATAAACCAGCTACATTATATCTTCCTTCCTTACTATAAAAGTATTCTAAAAACAAAGAGCACAGTAAAAGATGAGTTTCTTCTGAGAACGTGGAAAATTATTAATTCACCAAAGTTCTGACAAAAATTGTGAAGTGTGCCTTACTGTGACAAAAATGTAAAGTTAAAAGAAACTAAATTTACAGTAAATAGCTATAAGTACAACTTGGCTCTACCTCTTACAGCTACCTCAGTTAGGAAAGTTTATTCCATAGAGAATGCTGACAGAATTGATAAACTATAACAATAACACTTCCCTTAATGATATTTTGAAGTATAGACTGGATTTGTTTTGTTCTGGACATTAACAAACACTACACTTTCAAAGACATTTGGAGCATACTTTTCTACAAGAGACAATTTCTACTCTATTGTATATTAGGATTTTAATCAGATTTTTAAAATTTGGTTCCTGGCTTCTAGTTCAACAAAAGCTTGATTACTATATTAAAACTGGAAAAATTTGCTTCATTATTACCTACCAAAAGGTTCTTCTGAAAGTCCAATAGTCTAGGTCCATAACTCAAATGAGACACATCAATCAAAAGTCCAATTTTAGTTCCTTTTATAACACCAAACACCTTAAAAGAGAAAAGTCACTGTAAATCTTAGCTCATTTACAGTTCAATAATTTTACTGTTTATTCTGTACAACAACATTTTTAAATCAAGTATGGGGTATTTATTTTAATTTTAAACTTTTTACCATAAATATGACACAGTGACAAAGTCAAGGAGGAAAGAAAAAAGAAAAAAAGAGAGTTCTACGGGCTCCCAGTTAATCCTTACCAGTGAATCATATTACCTCCTTCTCAAGACAACTTATTCACTAATTGAGAGGAAAAATAAAAAATAACTTTGTCTATAGCATCTCCTTCAGGCTAAATCAAGGAACTTTGTAGAAAGCAGATTTTGGAATGCTGCTGCTTTCCCTGTTTGCTTTGAGAGGAGTTACATTCTGAGCATTAACACTGGCAGGAACAGGGTGATGAGCCAGCTGTGCAGGAGTGGGCACAATGAACAAGTCAGCTCCACTCCAGGCAGAAGTTCGGCTCAGCATTGTCTGCTCCCAGCTAAATTGTGCTGAGAGGACCTGAGGACCAGGACTGAAAAGAGAAAGAAGAAGACTAAATCCAGAAAGCAGAAATCTGCATCCAAATGAAAGGTCAGGAAAACCACTGTTAATTCTACTGCACGTGACGTGGAACTCGTAGTAAATAATGAAAATACAAAGGCTTTCTGGAAACCACTTTTCACTAGTATTCAAAAGTTAATTTATTCTTTAATGCCATACAGAGTTCCATTTTAAAAATATACTGCAGAGTTCAAGTTACCTTTCTGCTGTCCTGCAACAGCCACTGAATTCGGTGCTGGTAGAGTTCAATCACTCTGACAAAAGGCAGAGCACACATTTAGCTACAGCATTCTCTCACACTGGGCTTCAATGTAACAATCAACCATTGATCTTCATCACATTCCTTTTCTCACAGATGCAAAATCTGTGAGAAACAGCTATTTTAAAATACATTAAATATGCCCTTATACAACTGGTGGTTGCAGGGCTAACCAGTTAAATATTTCTTCCCCTAAGGCAGAACAACTTCCAACAGTTTAATATCAAAATGGTTATAACCTCGGGTAAAACAAAGTGCTTCCTGACCTCTGAAATGGATTTATTTTAACCAAAGGATTTTTAATTCCGTGCATATAGTGTCTACTAGTTGGCAAACAGAAAGTTTAAACCAACCTTTTTAAGGGAAAAAATCCATTTGGCTTTTTCAAAACAGAAAAGCTGCTTCTGTTTTATAAAAGCCTGACACAGTGAAGTATGCTGAAATGGCAGCATGCCCATCAATTTTGTGAAGACCAGCAAAAATCTTATGATTATTCTACAGTTTATGGAACCTATAAATGAAATTATTTAAGTTTCCTTGATTTTATACATTTAAAATTCTCTTAGAAAAGTTTCAATTTCCACGTCACAATTGCAGCCATGACTTGAAGCTAATCCAAGTTACACTAAGTATAACCCCCAACTACACAGTGTTACAGATGGAAACCTGACCATTCACTGGCTGCCTTTCTAAAACGAGCAAACTGCTTCACATCAACACCTGGCTGATAAGTATCTTCCTAAGAAAACCCCAAACCTCAGTTGTAGTGACATACAATCAAAGATTTAATGTTGAGATACTCTGAGGTGCCCAGAGATAAAAAATTAAAATTTAAGGCAGTGCCTGCAGTAATGGAGATTCAGAACGAGTTACATATCAAAATAGCAAAAGATGGATACTTACTCAGAAAGTCTAGATTCAAAATCGGGAACAGTCTCCTCTGGAAACTCCATCTCCTCACCAGCACTTCCTGAAGTCTTGGAGCACTATGCATGGTTAACATCAGAGATGCACACAAGTTAAGACTGACCAGAGAAAAGGCAGTGTGGTACTTACAAAATAATACTGCCTTCATTTACCAGATCCTCTAATGTTAATTGCAAAGATTCCAAACTGTAGTTTCTTATCCATTCTTCTGTTGTTTGCACTTTTTGGGACTGCGTTGTCTTCATTTGTCCTCTCTGTAGATCAAGTGAGAAAAAATTACATGCAGCATGAGAAATTAGATGTGCTGATTAAATGTGACAAAAGTGTAACTCCTAAGGAGAGTTGCTTGTAAGCAGTGCACGTCCAAGAACATGATTTTATATACTGGAATACTCTTTTGAATGTGGGATACAAAGGAACAGAAGCTTTCACAATATCCCCAGATTGTGAGCTAAAGGAGGGTGTAAGAGAGCTTAGTTTAGAGCAGACAGGAATGAAGACAGAAATAGGAGAGCTCAATAAAAGAATTAAAACAAATACCCCAGTGATTTACTGGGGAATAAAAACAAGCATCTCCCAAACACAACTCGGGGTTTGAAGTGATACATACTGCTTCTGCCTTTTGGAGGAAAAATGCAGAATCAACAGCTGATCTCATTTATTGTTTTGCCCAGTTTGTTCACAGATTCATCTCTGCAGAGAAACTACATGCAGTTTCATGACATGAGTGATCACATCTACCAGACTGTCTGTGTATATATGCAAATGTATGTAAGGAAGCATATTAGCTGTCTATCAGTTTATTTGTTCCCCACTGTGAATTTGATGCCTTCTCTCTGGTGTTATAAAATGAAGCTAGACACGGTTAGAGGGTTGGGGTTCGTTACCTCGGTATTTTAATCAGGATCCTGTTTGATGCATCCACTTCACCCAGGTGACAGCAATGCACACCCACCGTCAATCACACACACCAGTTATAGACTTTACACATCAGCAGATCTAACAAGGGGGCCCAATAATGGGGCTGGGGTGGGCTAACCTCTAGTTTACAGAATCTGTCCTACTAGGAGACCTTGGGTTCCTGAGACAGTAGGAATGTTTGGTCTCTCTGGCATTGCAGTTCTGGGGTGTTCAGTCTCAGGGCCTGCAGAACACTTACAGAACACTAAGCACCAGACTAAGTGAAGGGTTACAAGTATGCATGCTAATACTTGTGGATACACAGAACTACATAGAAGGTATATAAAAGAAAAGGAAAAAATTATTCTGGCATCAAATTTATAGTGGGTAAGCATTACTGTACTAGTTGCTCCAAGGAAAGCTTGCCTACCAGCACATCTTGTGTCTCGCTGCCATGTGTTGTCAGCAATCCATTATCTGGAGGCACAGCAAAACCTTGCCATTGTAGATGATCACCCTGTAGATGGAATTTTGTCAACCTACAAGACCATAATTTAATGAGAGCAATTCATTAGCCATAATAGTTCTGTATTGTTATAAAGTCATTTCAGGTTTTTTCTGGAGAACTGTTCTATACTTTAACAGTTGTTTAAGCATTAATTTAATATATGATGTTTTGAAGGGATACAATATATACTTTATATTAATTATAATTTACTTTCTATCTTTGTATGAAGTCACAACTAGATCTTGTAAGTTTACTCACCCAGTTTTTTCCAAACATTGATCATCGTCTGACAACCATGCCATTTTCCTGACACGAGTATCCATTGTATGAATAGACTTAGCCTTGTTAAAAATAAAAGTAAAAAGACAGCATCAGAGCAAAAAATTTAAAATCCTCAGGAATAAACACTATTAAAAAGGTATTAATATTGTCAGCAACTTAAATGATAATTTATACTGTATGTGGGACAGCAACAAACTAAAAAATAAAAAGAAGTTACAATTATCCATTTACAGAAAACACGTTTAGGAACTATTCTGCAGGAGCTGTTTGATAGGGATTTTATGCAGTTAATTATATGTGTGCACAGCTGCTGGGAGACCGGCTACAGAGCTCAACCAGAAAAAGAGATTAACCACAGCAAAGCCCAGAGCGGCGGCGGGAGCTGAGCCAGCCGGGCTGGCAGCGGGTGGGCGAGCTGCCCTCGGGTTTAGGCGCGGTACGAGTCAAGCAAAAACCATGAAATCCCGGTTTTCTCTTGGCTGGGCTCCACCGCCTCCCCCCGTGCCGGGCCACCCGGGCCCTTCGGCTCACAGCGGGTGCCAGCGGGGCCCTTCCCGTCCCCCAGATCCTCCTCACCTCACAGGGGAAGGAGCTCAGGGCCCCCCGAGCCCGCGCTGTCCCGTGCCCGAGACTCGAGTCACCTCACCGGGGAGAGCCCCCACGACTCCTGCGACCCCGCGCCGTCCGCTGAGACTCACCTGACAGGGGAAAAGGCTCTCCCGTGCCCCCTCCCTGCGAACCACTGACAGCGGCTCCCCAA
>JAHLSL010000037.1:5724841-5754626 GCA_025920805.1 Petroica traversi
GCCGGGAGGCGAGGGCGGGAGGGGACACCTGAGGGGAGCCACCTGAGGGGAAGGGGACACCCGACGGGAGCCACCTGAGTGAGACACCCGATGGGAGCCACACACCTGACGGGAGACAGCCGAGGGGAAGGAGCCACCTGAGGGGAGACACCCGAGAGGAGGGAGACACCTGACGGGAGACAGCCGAGGGGAAGGAGACACCTGAGGGGAGCCACCTGAGGGGAGGGAGCCACCTGAGGGGAGGGCGTGGGTGCGGGGCAGGGTCGGTTTCAGTCACTGCAGCCGGGACCAGTCGCTTTAGTAGACAATTTATTTTGATAAACTTGCTCAATAACAAAAATACAAGTGAAGAAAATTATGTTCATTTTATACAGTTTGTATTAACATTTGTTCGGAAATCATTAATTGAAAAAATGCTCTAACCAATAGAAAACAACCCTCAATAAAGGCCGGGGGGGCGCAGGCGGCGGGCCCAGCCTCGAGCCCAGGCAGGACAGCGCACCTGCAGACACCATTTCCTTCATTATGTTCATCCTTCACAAAGGTTTAAAAGGACAGCTTTCATTTTCCCGTGTGTGTGTGTGTGTGTCGGGGCAAACAGGAACCTACAGCTGTGTTCTGGAGTGGTTAAACAACGTCTCGGTAACACAGGGACGGCGGGAGGGCCCGGCTCTGCGGCATTGCCTGGGCCAGAGGCCGGGGCTCGGAGTGTGGCACCGCCCGTGCCTGTGGGACTCGGGCATCGATCTCCAGCAGGGATAACAGCAGAAAAAACACCTTAAATGGTCAGGCTGGTGTGTTCAGGGAAGCACACCCTCCCCAGGTCTGAGCCAAACAGCTTCCAGGCGATTATTTCAGCTGAGCTCAATGATAAGGTTTATACAGACAAATTAACTAGTTTTCCTTCTGAAAGTATTTTCAGTTTCCAGTCTTACATTTTGTTAGCTAAATAAATGACAAAGTGTGCACTAATTACGTTATGATGGGGCATCAAACCTTCAGGAAGATTTAGAAGCAAAAGAATAAATGGAATTCTCTAGTGATGTATGAAATGAGCTGTCCTTCAAAAAGTTAAAAAAATAATGGCTGGCAGAATCAGAAAAGTTTATGTAAACACTCAACACAAATATGGGATTACCTTTGGAGAAGATTCATACGGAAACATTTGCTTTTCATGAACTGAAAAAGTCTAAGATGTTTAGGCATGTTCAATACGAACTTCCTGTAGTTCAAAACAAAATCTTGTGCAAATAAAACCTATAAATAGTCTTCAGCAGATTTTACAGTGATGCTCTTAGGTATGAAAAGAATGCACACAACTTTAAAACAAAAGTAACAGACATAAGTTTGACAAATGATTGCACCATAAAACAGTGTTTTATATACAGTTTACATGATATGATTTTCTGCTATAAATTAATACTGTACTAGATAGTACTTAGTGACCTCATTAAAAGCAACTGTTGACAGCTGTCTCTTCAATTACTGGGTTGGGTTTTTTAAAATGCATTTGGCTGCATCTATTTCTGGACTTGAAATGCTCAAATATTGAATAAATCTATTTGTTAAACCTTTGCTAACATTTAATAATTCATAGCAATAGCACTGGCAGATTAGATAAACTTCCAGTCAGCCAACCACAGTCTGGGTATGCTCCAAGGTAAGTGTTTCTTTTTTTTTTAATTATGATGATGATCCATTTAATCAAAGCCTAAATCCACACGATGTTACAATAACTGAAATAAGTAAGTTGGAGGGGCGGGAAGGGAAAGAAATCTTAGCAGCTGAGAAACTCTCCCCGCCCCCCAGCTGTGTTCCAGTTACAAAAATCTTGAACTATTTACAAGTGTAACATTTCTGATAATTTATAATCCAAGTTTTAGATTAGGACACAGTAGTGATAACACCAAGATTTTGACACATCAAGCAGCCGAACTCTGCCTTTTACCTCCACTTCTAGAGGCCTCAGACTGCCCATGCAGATAAAGCCTTAAATTAGGAAGCAAGATAAATTTAAACCATGACTTCCAAGTAAGTGCTTGGCTGTATTTACAGATTAGTATACTTTGGAAAAATTTAGTTATCCATAAACACTCCATTCTACTGGTGAATGAGCTGACTAGAAAAAAAATTACTTAGAAACCAGTCCAGCGGCAAGTTTGGTCAGAAATTTCAAAAGAAAAAAGATATCAACAAATAACCTTTCTGTATTAAAATATCTCGGGAGGTGGAGAGGGAAGAGATGGAGAAAGGAAGGGACACATTATGGTCTGAATGGCACAGAGTTTAAAATAATTGTGCAAATTGTGTTATTTTTAAACACTCCAGCTTATCTGGTAAGTGATTATTTTGGAAACTGCTGATTTTATTTTAACAACAACCTCATCCTAAAATGAGGGTCTATTCATTAATGCAGTTCCTCTAGTAAACTCAATGAAACAGTGCTCAAAATAGACACTTTTTTTATTTTCAGAATGAATCTCAGGTAAACTATGAATTAACTGGAAAACAAATACTGATAGTGCAGGCAACTTCCCTGAACACCAACCTAGTAGTGAATTAAGATGTCTGTGAATTCAATGGTTTATCCATGTGTTGAAAAATAAAGCTACTTCTAGTGAGGAATATTTACTCCAAATTTGGATGGCCATTAAATTTATGTTTAAAATAACAACTTTAGTAAACAAGGCATACGTTTTTAAGCTATTGCTCATTTTTATGGCAAAGATGAATTAATACTCAGGTGAAAATAAGTTCATCCATCTTTGCAGTCGAGTAGTGTTTGCATTCTTTCAACATTGCATTTTATATGTGCTAGAGAAATGTTTACCTGTGGTAAAACGCTGTGCTTGAACATGTATGAATGCTAATGTAACAATGCAGTAGAAAAAGAGGTTTTCTGTACAACAGTTGCTAATAATTTAAATAGTGTCAGTTTCCCAAAATTAGGATTTTAAGGTATGACATGATCTCACCTTCTACCCTCATATACAAATAAATTACCATAAAAAGAATTTTAGCTTAACTTAAAATTGCACCTAGAAAGGCATGGGATCATTTGTACCTATTACAAAAAACTGTTAAAATCAAGGGCTGCTACAAAGAATGAGGTAAACTGAAGACTCTCAGCTATGTGGCCTTCAGAAAAATGGCTTTTTTCTATTGAGTTCTAGTTTTGCACACCACAGTGTTTTGCTAGCAAAGCATTCTGAGTTCTTTTCCAGGAACCATTTGTGTGTATATACATATATATACATATGTGTATATACACACACACACACATACACACACACTGTATACTGCATCAGCAAAATATATATATATTTATATATATATATTTATATAAATATAAGGACGAAATCCCCCTCTAAAACGTTCCTTAGTGTTTCCTAGAGCTTTTGGGGGAGGAGGGGATGTATGTCTTTTTGCTGTTACATACATTGAGAGAACATGGTTTGATCTATTGGCTTCTTGGTGCAGTAATGCAAGATTGATCCACATGGGTGCCAAAGGCTTTGCTCATCAGAAGGAAGATGTAAAATACTAATCTCCTACACAGCGAGGCCAGCCTCACTTGAATTCCTCTGCAACCCTCTGGTCCACCACGAAGTTCATAAATACTTTGACTTCCAAATTGTTTGTCGTTAAAAACAGGAACAGTCCAGTAACATGGGGCGTTATGCTTCTCAGTGTAAAGCATTCTTCACCAGTTCCTATCACAGTGCAGACCTGACTGCATTAAAGTATGCTCAGGAGATTAGTCTACGTGGTCTGTATTTGGTTATGGGAAAGGCTCTCCTTTTTTCATCCAAAGTGCATAGTGAGAACAAGTCAAAGCATTCCTCTTTTCAGTCAGTGTTTGATAGTCTGATTTAGGCATCCTCCTGAGAATGCAATTCTGATGTCTTGCTCTTTTCCAAAATAAAGTCCAGCATTCCAGACATTCATCAGCCAGGTAAACAAACTTTGCCAGCAAATAGAAGTCCCACTATTGTAAAGAAAATGGATAAGACAAACAGTACATACGAAGACCCAACCACTGTGTTATTGGGTAATTTATATGGTTGACCTCCAACTTCATTGATGTAAAATCCTATTGGAAATATTAGGGCTGCCATGCAGAATAGAATCACTGCAAAGGAAAGAGAAATGAAAAAACCAGTCACTGCTGTGTTAAAGTGAAAATATTTACCTGTTCATACAGCACTCCAGAAAAACAAGCAAAATATTCTGACTGAACTGAAGAGCTGAGATCAGAGCTATCTGAGCTGATAACTTGCTTGAAATGACTGAGTAGGCTTTATGACACTTTGAAAACATCCCTCATCTACTCCCAAGAGAGACTAAAAGTCTCCAATTTTGACTGTAATTTCAGCTCTGCTCACTAGATCATCATGAACTCTCTTCACAGAATAAAAAATTGATAGATATACTTCCATCACCATCCCAAAATTCAGTCATTTCTTCTCCAGTTATTTTAGAGTAATTTTGCCCAGTCAAGATAAAGTAACATTCAACATTGAGGAAACTTTTTCTATTATCAATTGTCTTTTTTCCACTGTAGTTGCCCTCTCCCATTCTCCACACATTCCTTTTCTGTAAAAGCTTTGCTAAAAATATAAAATACTAGGACTGCCATTACAGTTTCTTCTAAGATTAAAAGATACCAGTTTCCTAAAGTTATATGAATATTTCCTTCGATAATGAAATATCATTAAAATTCCCTATTGGAATACAATTAAAAGAAAGTTTTCTGATTCGGTTTAATTTATGCTTCTTAGTGAAAAACCAAATTCAGACTCTAAGAACAAAGAGACCAAGCAAGGGCCTTTATTTAACTTCAAACTTCTGTATATGTTTTGTTCTTGCAACTGACTCTGAGTCACCTGTGACAGCTTGCCTGTCCCCTTTGGCCTCACCAGAACAAAGTTTCTTGTCTTTACAAATGAGGAAATGATTGGCTGGGGCAGCATTAATATTTTTAATGGAGCTTCACTATTGCTCTTCCTCACTAAATACAGATGCTCCAGTTTACTCAGCTTCAGTGCCCACACTAAACCCATTTTTAATGGACTCTGTGTATATCCGAGATGAACACTTTACCACATATTTTATATCTTAGTGTTTATGATTTGAGGAAGAACACTCATATTCTAGAAGGTACTGGTTGTGGCCATGATGAATCTGAATTCAGAGTGTCCAAGCAGGACTTGAACATCACCAAAGAAGGATGCTTTCATAAATCACGATCCACATCAGAACATCAGCTGCTCCTTGCCTTCCACAAGACCTAGAGCAGCTTTCCCAACCCCTTGATCCCCGAGCAGACAGCACCGGGATGATGCCTCGGCCGCCAGTGCCGAGCAGGAAAACCCAGCTGCTCCACTGGAGGGGGCTCGTGTCTCGCTCGCACCGCGCCCGCAGCGCCGGGCTTTTCTCCAGAGGGGAAGGGAAGGAGCCCTACCAGAAAACATCTGGCAACTGCACAGTTGCCACATTCCTGCTCAGTGCCACCTCGTTAGGCCATCTATCAGAACAGAGCCAAAGATCCAGTAACTAGACGTTAAACAATGAAGAAAGTTTTAATATACACGATTATTGGTCCATGTAATTTCACATTACACAATCTAATCCTTAAAAAATGTTTCCTTTTAAAAATTGTATCTCAAACATCTGAGGAAAGCATGGGTATGTGTTTCTTGAGCAGATCTATGTAAGAATAGAGGAACTTTCTAGTCTGCTTCTGAATGGTGGCTGTCAAAAACCCAATTAGTTATCGTAATTCCTTAGCTTGAAATTGTTTTAAGCATCGAATGACAATTCCAAAAGAAATCCAGTCTTAATAAAAAGTTTAGTCTTCAGAGGGCTCACAGTAATATCTGCTTGCCTCTGCAGAGGCACATAATACAGAAAGCAGCACCTGGTACAAATCTTTAATAACTGAAGAAGCACTTTATTCACTGGGGAACACCAGAGACAGACATTCACAGGATAGCTACTGTTAGTTAAGGATGTGATTATCCTGCCCCATTTTTACTTGCATTCCAAAAAGCAGTTATTGCTCATGAACTTTTAAATCCTCAGGAAAAAAACCCAAACCAAATCCTGACTCTGGAAAAAGGCTGAAATATGATTTTTCCGTCCAGCATCTTCTCCCTTCATATATCTCAGAGAAGCACCTCATTCAGTAGTAGCAGACACAGAATGAATTCCCTTACTAGTTGAAGTAGATAGTAAGAGACCTGAATCTGAGGGAGTTCTTTGAGTTCCAGCAACAGCCAAACTGCAATAACACATGAGATCATATATGTGGCCTCCACATGGAATAAGCTCTGGACGTTGTTTATATTTATGGAACTTAACAGTCTCTGTCTGAAGGACCATGAAAATGATAGCATTTGAGATTTCCACACCTTCACCACGTCCTATCTTTTCAATTGGAAGATAGAAAACAAGCACCCTGAAAAGGCAAGAGATTTACATAAATATGAAGCAGAGGTAGCAAAATAGGAGCTGTGTCAGAGAATGTGGAAAAATACCAAAGCCAGGTTATTTTTTGGCTACCAGCTTGTGTCACTATGTCCCAGGGCATAATTAGTGATGGGTGGTACAGAAGCTGGGATGGCAAAAGGCAGTTCTGGTACAAAGCAAAGGAACAGCTGATGAGAGCTTTGCCTGCTACCAACACACAAGGCACAGCTGAGGGTGTGTCTCACCTGCTCACTGAACAATCGCACAAAACCTGGGCAGGGCACAGATCAACACTGACAAGGAACCCCCTCTCCATTACACTGTATGTGGTACTACTGAAACATCAGTGGTTGTTTTGACAGTATCTGTGCCCAGAGTGACAATACCTACACATCAGTAGAATACTGGTTCCTGAAAGACTCTTCTCTTGAACAAAAACTGAAGGAAAACCTTCACAGTTACAAGACTTGTGTCACTCATGAAGCACGACCTGGAACACAGCAATATCTCTCCTCTCCACAAAGCTGTTTGCAGAGACATCAGAAGGATAAGTTTCTGTGCAGTAAACCCACCAACAACTGGGGAATGAGGCAAATGCTGTGTTCTAAACACCCTCCGTGGTGTATCCCTTCAGAAGTTAAGAGAACTGACAGATTAAATTTCTGTCTTCTTCATATCTCTCACTAAACAAGATAAACAAGACCACTCTCAGCAACAATTCATATTTATAGGCACACTGATGAAAAAAATTGGCTATAGGTATGTACTTGAAAACACCTGGAGTCATCCAAGATGACAAAATTAAAAGCAAAAATTCCATGAAAAATATAAGTTATACACCTGTATATAAATTCCAGCATCAACTGGGCAAAAGTGACCTCTTACCAAACTTTCCTTGCTGCTCTTGCTGCTCTCAGAATTGCAAGGAAAGAGATGAGCAAAGGGATTCCTTTGCCCTCAGATATTTACTCCAGACCCCCTTGCATTTGAAGGAATGGAGCTGCCAGTCCCAGAGCTTCCCTTGGAAGCCCCTGCCTGCCCAGGATAGCATATCCTGAGCTGTGTTCAGAAAGTTTCTGGGAAGAATATCTGCTAGCAGCCTGCATGAGGCCACTGAGTCTTGAAATCACTTGCAGATGAGATGTAAGACAAATATTAAGTTTTCCCTACCCCCTTCTAATGAGTTACACATGTTTCCATCTGAGCAGCATTGGCACTTCACAGGAAGGACCTGCTCATGGTATTCCAAGTTGATTCCACATGGCTGCATATTTCCTAATACTAACCTACAAATAGGTTACTGATTTGTGTTGCATCCAATGAACCACAGAAGTCATTCTCAACAACTTTTTGAAAAATCTAGAATTCTTCCTTCCACTCACTTCTATTTTTCAAAATTAATTTTCCCAACAAGTGAGTTCAGAGATAAAATTCCTCACCATCTTTGTTAACAGAAATGCAAAGGTCAAAGAACTGTATGTATTGGAGATGAATACCAAAGACACTGAATTTTATAATTTCAGCAATGCAGCGATCATATCTTAATAGAATTATGAATAATTCTGACTTGCAAAAGAACAAATTAGTGTGTTTCATTATTAAACATCTCATACCAAGAAGACAAGTGCTGAAATAAAAATGTCCTTCTATACTGAGACATCTAATAATGAACCTCTTGCAAGCCTAAAGAAATCTCCAGAGAAAAAACCCACAACAAAACAGCTTTAGGGTACCAGATTTTTTGGCTGAACTAATTATCACAGCTGTAGAAAACTAAAGCTGCAGGGATGTGCTGATTTGAGATATTTAAGAAAAACATTGATATTTAGAACTCAAACTCCCCCCTTTATCCAAGAGCTTGGACTCCAGCTTACTGTAAGCATCTTAACTTTATACAGCATTTTGACTTTAACCCACCCCACATACATTTGATATACATGAAACACGTATAGATAAACAGGTGGACTGGAAAAGGTGGGATGGACTTTTCAGTAATACTCAGGTCTGCTATTTTAATCATTCACCAGAAAATAAATTAAAGTCAATCACAATGGATACAGCATTTCAATAGCTCCATTGTCTGCAAGAGCTGCATTATTAATTTCATATGCTGTGTAGCAACATTGTCAGGAAGATGGCTTTGATTGTACAAGGGCCTCAGTGAAGTACCTTTGTTGAATCTGAGCACTTTTTAATATTATTCCCTTCCCAAAAACAAGGTTAAATCTTACTCAGATATCATTAGATGTCACAGAGTACCATTAAACCTTCTTTATGCCCGTGTAAACCACAAACTTGCATTTTCTACTTAGTGTTCACACTACCTTTAGTGGTTTGTCATAATTCAAGTCAATTTAAAAGCCCTCAGGTTTTGAGTTTTTTCATGCTGTCATCCCCACCATTAAGGCACCTTTTCACAGTTGGGCTAAGCCTGTAACACACACCAAGAAAAGGAAGTTTTAAAGTTATTCCCCTTGCTCATTACAACTGTTTTTCTTTTGCAATGAAGTAGCCAAAGGATATGTTTCCCTGTGTGCAAACCCAGGGCTGCTGGAAAAGGCTCAGCTGTGAGGAGTTACCCTGGTGCTGGTGCAGAGCAGAAGGAAGGGAGGCAGAAGAGCACTGGTACCTCTCCCTCGGGCTAAAGCACGGCTGCAGGTCAATTCTGGAAGCAGAATCCCAGTGCTGTGAAGCACAGCAGATGCTCTGCAGTGGGCAATCCTCCTGCATAGCCAATTAGGATGCAGATATTCTGAATAAAGCAGCTGCTGTGAGCATGAAGCAGGACTGAACCAGCCTCAGCCCCGAACCAGGTATTCACCAGACACCTGAGGAAGGGATGGGTTACCTCAGATGTACCAACTGCCTGCTCTGCCTCAGAGAGGGAATTTTCAGTAATTGCATGCTGCTAGGATTATGTCCTGGATATATGGGAGTGGGGAAGTACGAAGCACTACAGCTACTTAAGTCAGGACTGACCTCTTCTATCCCTGCTCATTTTCTTAGGTCAGTTAATGGCACTGCCCAAGGAAGGTAAAGGGGTCAGCCTTCCTTTCTTTCACACCATTAGTCCCTCTCAATTACAGTCACTTAAGATACCAACCCCTTTCTTTCTGAAGACTGATTTTTCCCTCAGATGTGGTATTCAAAGAGAAGGAATGTTTTGCATAGCAGGAGCCCTACACCCTTGCTCGTCTCCAACACTGTGGTGTTATTTCAGACTCCAGCAGTTTATCCTGCATACAGGTCAACTGTGCAGTTGAGGTCACTTACTTCCAGTGAAAGCTATCCAGCGGGCATATTTAGTAGCTTCTCTTCGCCAGTGGGAAGCCACCAGCAAACCACATGTGACAGTTAGTGAAATGATTCCCATTATGATGAAAAATAACGTAGTGACCCACTCGGGAGGCAGCCGTGGAGGAATACAGGTCCTGTCACGTCCATGGATGGTTTGACACTGTCGCACAAGGCCGACTGTGAGAGCACCTGAAAATACATAGCAGAGAGGCAAGTAAACTTTCAAAATCCTCTCTGAGGGGCGCTCAATTGCAAACCACAGCTCAGAATTGCCCCAAAGTAAGGGATTCTTTCTTTGATGAACCGCAGTAAGCCTTTCAAACATGGAAGATGGGGGGCATGCTATAAACATCTGTCTTCATCACACGCCTGCACAAGCTGAAGTGAGATGGCTGCAAGCTGTATCTGGTTCCTGAGTGGCAATCAAGATCTAATCAAAGGGATAAAGCACTTGTAATAAAGCCTGCCAATATCTGCTAACGTGGTAGCTGAGCTGCATAGAGGATCACTCCCTCATCTGTGCAGGACTAAATACTTTTACAGTCTAACTAAATGAGTTGTAGCCCCCCTAAAATGCCTTTAATTGTCTAAGGAATCTTTTTCCTTCGTCTGTAAATACAGCTTTAAGCCTCTGAGTCTTGCAGCAGAAACTGCTTTTGATTAATGTATGATTTTAAAAACATTTTTAAAAATCCTACTTCCTGACAATAATTCATTAGAAAGAGACCCTCCATGCAAGACTGATCAGTCCTTTTGATTGCTAACAAGAGTTACTGCACATTGAAACGGGGATATCTAGACAAAAGATATTAGAAAAAGTATAAGATTGGTACAGGAACCATAAAGATTTAACAAAAATGATGTATTTTCTGTTAAATAATAATAATAATAAATCTTCTTTCAAGTCCAAGTCTGTACTTTTGAGACTCATAAAGAAGCTTTTATGAGCTTTAATAGTGAAGTTCTCTTTCTAATCCCAATATAACATGCAAGATAAGGATCCATTTCTTCCAGTGTCTCTTAAACATTAAGTTCTAGATTTCTCAATTTCGTCCTTTCTTCTCAACTGCCGTCCTTAATAATCACAATTATCCTTTATCTACATTAGGAGCAAAACCCAACAGTGGACAGCATTAGAATCAACATCTTTCTCCACAAATTACTTCAAGTAAATAAGGTTTTAGTTGACCTGTTTCAAATAAAAAGAGGACAACTTAGACACAATTACAGTTAGACTAGGTTTGGCATGTCTTTTGGAGGGAGAAACATCTGTCATACTTCCTAGACTCTTTTTGGAGGAAAAAAAAAGCATGAAACAAAGGAGAAAGCCAATAGTCAAAAGAGTAATCAGTCCTAGCATGCACCTCCTGGCACCCTGGAGCCAATTTCTACAGATCCTCTCTGCTCAAACCTCAGCAATGAGTACCAGCAGAATCAGCTTCTGAGCTTAGAATTGTTGGGTCAGCAGGCAACACATAATGTTTTATTAGATGTTTAGAGTTTTATTAAATGTACTGCTTCACATCCCAAGGGATGAGAAGAACCAAACTCAAAACCATTTCTGAATCAGTTCTGTTGAAGTATCCTTGCAACATTTAAAATTTCAGTCTTACTCCAATATATTCTTTTAATTGCACATCCATCGACTGAAAGATTCAGGGATGAATTTTCAGCTAAAAACGGAACAACTACAAAACCAATAAATCTGGCATTTTCTGCTCCAGAAACACAGCAATCCCAGCATTACTGTGCACCAGGATCACACAAACCTGAGCCAGGGTTACACAGCAATCCTGCCCAGCCCCACGCCTGCACTGTACAGTTTTGCATGAACTGCTTCTCTTCCACAGCTTGCAATGTTTTCATTGCACATCAGCTGCTGGGGCAGAGGGGAGATGTGCCTGTGTCCTTAGAAGTCAAGCTCCCTGGAACACAAACACTGCAGAACCTCATACAAAACACTGAGCAGTTTCCTGTAGTTTGGGGATAAAGAGGCTATTCACTGTAGCATCACAGAACAGGAAATTAATCCCAATCACTCTGCAAGACTAGGATTTAACAACAATTTTACTATCCTTACAGCAGAAGTCAATTTTTTCTAAGCTGCAATTCTAATCAAAGAATGACTTCATAAAAATGACATCATACACTCAATAGACGTTTTCTGAATTCAAAGACTTCTCCTGACATCAGTGGCAATAATTTAGTGCATTTTTAACTTTGGCAAAAGCAGCAATGATAAGAGTCACTCTGCTGGACTTGGTTCCATTTTATGTCTTAACTGAAACTGAAAAACAGCTGCTGCAGATGAGCATGAATTAGCAAGAGACAACTATTTCGTTTTGTAGATGCAGTTTGCAGTTTATATTGAAGATATGTTTCAATTAACAAGAGTACATTTAACATGTCAGATTTAGAGAACCAAAGCTAAGCCCAGAGGTGCCATATCTGGAGTAAACAGAAAAGAACTCCATCTTGAACTATTGTTTTTCAATGCAATTTCTCTTACTATCAACATCTACTATTCCAAAAGGTGATTTTCTCAAAAAAATCCCCACCCAAACAAAAAAAAAAACCCTCCAGAACTGAAAATGAAGAAAACAAGAATAAAAATCTCTGAATTGTGAGTACCAGGGTAGCATTCCTTCGTAATATACAAGGATAGTTGCAAGAAACTATTAAGAGGATGGTTCCTAAACATCATTTCTGGCGCCCAAGTTTATTGTTTCTCTCTGGTGGGGGTTTTTTGTTTTGTTTGGTTGTTAAGATCAGAGTTTTAAAGTGTTGGCAATTAAATTTCAGAATTTGACGTTTTAGAGGAAATATGCTGAACTTTATTATTAAGATCTTGCTAGATACAGGTATTACAAATACATAGTATTTTTTTTCTTAACTCTGCTTTATGGATTACAAATCTGAAGTAGATATACTCTATATTTAAGATTTTGAACCTTGAGTGTACAGACTCAAGGGAGGAGGGCAAGAGGTCTGTGAAATCATTTCTGAAGGTTTCCCAAAGGTAACTGGAAAATCAACCACATTATGTGCTCATAAATTCAGTCAAAGTTCAAGTTTAAGCAGACTATTCAGGAATACCTCACTTGTGTGCATAAACTGGGCACAAGGAAATGAAACCTCAGGGCTCATCCCATAATGACAAATCTGTTGAATTCAGACTTCAAAAGAAGTCTCTGGTGTGGAAAAACAGTATTTATTTGCCATGAAATTCAAAAGACGAGCGTGTTTATATGGAATTTTATTCTGCTGGTCCCATTCTAAAGCAATCAAGCAAACAGTTGCCAGGCAGCTGCAAACAAACTTGTTACAGAAAATCTTGTTTCACCTTATCTAGTTTATCATTGAAAAGAGGGGCAGAGAGATGAAATGGCACAGAGTCCTTTTGCCTGTAGTTAGACAACAGCCCCACAGCCCATCTCAACGCAATCACCAAGTTCCACTGATCTGTAAGTAAAAGGTTTTTAAGTCATCCTCTCAGAACTACTTCGGCATAATTGCTGAAAATCTATGCACCTAATGCAGGTCTGGAACAAACAGAGAGCTAATGCCAGTAGATTAGGCAGCTGGAAGATGGATCCAGCCCCAAACATTTGCAGTGGAATAAATACAGCTGCCCACCCACCTCCCCCAGCCTGCACATCTCAGCCCTCGGGAGCCACAGTGACAACCCCAAAGTGCAGGGACTGCTCACCTGCTCTCATCTGCTCTCTGGGGAGAGACCCAGAGCTTCTGAGACTGCCATTATTCAGGTCAGTACAGCTAGAGCAGGAGGAGATTAGGCGATATGCTAATTACTAAAAATGAAATTCGACCTTTATCAAATCAGAGAATGCTGCACTGAGTAAATGTTACTGAAGTGGTCCTCAGTCTTTTCCAGTAAATCTATTCCCTGAAGTACCAAAGCATTTCAAACACATTAAACAACCTCTCAGTAGTGACAGCCTGTGTACAACCAGGGCTCCAGTTAATTTCAGAGAAAGGTTTTGTGGTCACCCAACTCCTCCAAACCACCAGTAATGCTCATTTTCCAACACTTCCTATTTTCACTAGAATAATGATAAAAAGACTCTTCAACAAATACACCAAGGCTGAGGAGCATCACCTATTTAACAATAAAGTTTCACAAAACCATTGAGGAAAAGAGGGGGAAAGGCACCAAACCAAGGAAAGGCAAGCTCTCATCTTCCCCCCTGGTGCAAATGTGCAGCTGCCAGGGAGGCGACCCCCAAGTCCCATTCCAGCCCCGCGGTGCTCTGCCATCCCTCTCCTGTTTCCCTGGTAACTACAGAGCCACCAAGGAGGAATCACACTCTACAGAGAGAAACAAAGATTGCTGCAGCCCTTTAACTCCCCCTCCTCTACATCACTTCTGAATTATTAAAAGTGGCACAGCGATAGCACGGCTGAAAAGCAGCAGCATAATAATGGCCACTCAGATGTTCATTGCTCATCTGTTATATGAGTGCCAGGACACGTGGGATCAAGTGTGCCAGATGGACACAGGAGAGGCCACTGCCATGAGGAGCTTAACACAGCACAAGAAACAACTAATACAGTAAAAGCAAGATGCAGTGAATGAGGTGGGGCTCGAGTGTTAGAAGGTCCCGATCTCAGCAGCTCTGCTGGCACATGAACATCCAAGGCACAAACCCTCAGAATTGCTCTTGCTTAGCCTGGGGTAGCTGCTCCTCCTCTGCACTCCCAACTTGAAAATTAGTTTAGTCCTTACCATCATTTTAGACAAAATGCTATTCTCATTGGGTTTAAATGCACCTGCAACCCCTTATATTCCTTGACAACAGCTTCCTTACTTCTACCTCCTATACATCAACCACATCCTTAGCAAAATGCTCAATACTAACATAAAATAAGTATTACAGGCCAATATGCTTTGTGAGGGGGTTAAAACATGGAACTGCCCCCAGAGAGCCACCTGCTCTCCCTCCCTCATTGTCCTGATGAGATGGGGTGATGCTGCTGGAAATGCCAGTTGTGACTGGCAGACAGTTTCTGCTCAAAGGAGATACTTTTCTTTAGTGGACTGTGGACTTGTTAAGCATTCTTTGCTAAGTGAAAAGCACAGTTTAGAGGTTTCTTAATGAGGTGCTGGTGACATAAATCTTAGAGCACTGCCAGTGTGGCAAGGAGACTTCTAAGTTTTATGTTTTAGTAATGAGCACAGTACATGGAGCTGTGTTATTTGGGCACACTAAAACATTCATTGCTGCTGGTTAGGTAACAGTCACATGCCAGGGAATGACATTTGTGAAGTTAAGGGCAGCTCAGTTAAGCCATTCCCTGTAACTCTCACTGGGCCACAGACAAGGACAGCTTGGTTTTAGAAATTTTCTACACTCTGTTGAGCTGATAAACTTGTATGGGGAAAGGTGTAGGTTCACCTAAGAGGAAAAGGCTCCAGCAATGAGCAGAGCTGTAGCTTGCTGCCAATCCAAGTGGAAACTTGAAAGGTCTAAAGGAAACACAGTGATGGCAGACTAATCCTATGCATCGGTGTTAAGGATAACCATCAAGCTGGCATTGGCCAGATTGCCTTTAACATGTTTGCTGCTCTTTGCCTGCAACCAAGCTCTGACAGAAGACTGCATTCAATGTGAGAGAAGCATAGCTGACGAATTTCTGAGGGGAATAAACAACTCAGGATGGAAAGAATAGTTCCAAAGCACCTACCCGTAACAGCAAACAAGGAGGAGGGACTTCTAAGAAGAAAATTTTCAAAGTCATCAAAGGAATTTGGCAGTTGAAGTGGGATGTTTCCCATTCTTACATATGGAATTTATTTTCCTGCAATAAGCACTTCAAGTGATGTTGCTATATGAAGAGGGAAGAGAGAATGACTTCTTTACATTTACTTCTATGGTTTTTTTTTTTTGGGCAAAATTTCTATGAATTCTATAGTCAAGGTACTAGTTCCTTGGAAACAGAGGGCTCTTCCTTCTGCCTTTCCCAAAATCCAGGGAACTGACACTACTGATCATACCCTACCACAGTCTTGGAGGTACTCCATACAGTTAATTCTGCTTATTCCAGTGCAAAACTCCATCAGAAATCAGGCCCTGTAACCTCTTATGAGATTAGTCACGCTCAGAATAAGCAATGCAGAAGGTTAGGGGAAAAGCTGTGCCTTTGAGGGATAAGCACCACCTCTGGTGTGAAGGGGAAAAAGATAACAGAATCCTGCTGGTTTGCAAAACTAAGGAGGAAAAAAGAATTAACAATGCTGGGGAAGACCACCTGATCTGGTACAGCAAGGTCCATGTTGGAAGAGTCAAACAGAATCATGGGGTCTCTGCATGTCAGGCCCCACTGAACGAGTCCCACAGCCCCCAGAATTGCTTTGTATCACAGCTGCTCAGTTATAGCCTTGTCACAGTCCTCATGGCAATGTTCAACCTTGACCCACTACAGCAATTACAAAGTTTCAGCCTCAAATAGCATCATATCAGAACATTTTTTAAAACAGAACATACACATAATTAACTGAAACGAAGTAACTATAAGCAAGTTGAACACCTTGTCTTCCACATTTGTGCTTCAGTCATTTTAGGACAATGCAGTAACTGAGTTATACCTAAATTGCTATAAAGGGATAGAAAGGAAGCAAAATATAAGATAAGATCAACTGCCAGCTGATCTAACCAAGTAGGAGAATACATTGTCTGGTACAGTTCTTACATAAATAATTACTTCTTTTGTGAGGGAAGGAGGTAGCTTGAGTAGATGCTCTTTAGCACTTATGCTGCTAAAATAACTTTGAGGTTACCATGCAAGTACAGTATTCAGGATGTAGCAGAACAGATTGATTCTTGCATTGCGGATGTTCCAGTACATTGTTCAGGTAGTAATTAATAGGAAACCAAGACTCACTAAAACAAGATTTATGAATGTTAAAGGATGATCTACAGGAAGGTTGAAAAGAATAACAGAGTATCAGCTGCAAAAGCACATAGAAGAGTTCAAAACAAACAGATTATAAATTATCTTTCCTGCCTTTTGTATGCCAAATCTTATGCTTTGTTTCTCAAATCACCTAAAAGCTATCATAACCCTGGGAAAAAAGCTTTGGAGTGTCTCACTTTGAGGACCAGACGTAAGATCAATTAATACACCCACTGGATTTCTACTGGTATGAAACAAACAGCTAAAAAATATTTATACAATGTTAAAAAGTCAGTTTTCAATAAAGACCTAGATTTACTTGTCAAGTCCCTGCTATATCTAGAGGGCCTCTTTTAAGAGCCTTATTGTAAGATTCCTTGTAGTAAGACTCTTGATGTAAGAGTCGATTATACAATCTGTTATTTCTCTTCTACTCCGTTTATCCTCTTCTCTCAATTCCGATGCTCTCTTCCTCCAAACCAACTTTGAAATGCATCATCATTCTTGCTCTAGAGATGTAAAGGATGTTTACTTGCTTCAGGACCAAAGTATTCTTAAAAAAATTCCTACAGGTGAGGCAATATCCCTGGCTTCAAACCCAGCTTATGTTAATTATGAGGAATCTACTAATTTAATTATATTTTAACAGTCTAATTTCCAGAGAATTGAACTTACCAGGTACCATTTTTGGCACTCCTTAGAAATCTTACTAACTTTTAAAGAGAAGAATTACAAACTTTAAAGTCTAAAGCCACTATTAAGAGTTGTAGAATATTAGCAGAAAAGCCTGCCTTGCTGCTGAAGAACATCTGGTGCCAAGTTGCCTCAAAATTTTTCAATTCTGTGTTTGTATCATGCCTAATGCAAACCAAATCTCTCCTCCACAAAACCCACAGTCTTCTCCCTCCCTCTTCCTTTCCCAAAGAGAGAAAAAAAAAAAAAATCAGGGGCCGTCTATTGGGAAAGACTTACACATATTAGAAAAGTTTATTACTACAGATGACAATCATTATGGTACATTAGTTCTAAGGGATGCTTAAATTGTAGACATTTGGACCAATAAAAAGTGAGTTTATTTCTGAATTCTAGTAACTTTCAATGCCCTGCTGCTTATGCATTGAGTTTTTAATGTTTTTTTTTTATTTTTGCAACTTGTCTTTTTTTTCAGGTTTTTTTTTTCTTGAGATGGACCACCAGACTCTCTAAGAGCTACCCTCAGGCACTAATGCAGGAACAACTCTCCTGACACAACAAAGGCTGTATGTTCTCACATATCAGAGCCAAGAATCTGCCTGTGCTGAAGATATTCTTCCTTCAGAAGAAGGTATTCATTCCTACTTCAGAAGACAGCATTAATTAAATGTTGGTAAAAAGTATCTCTATTTTTTGTAGAGATTGTTTATTTTCTCTAGTTGTTCATTTTCTAACAGTTTAAGCATTTTCACAATGGAACAGTTTTGTCAGTGACTAGAATCTTTACAGTTTCTGAAGTGGCAAGGGCCTGAACAAAAAGAGAGAACTTTCCTTCTAAAATAAGAAAACAATGTTTTATTTAGTTTAAAACACAAACAAAGAATCTAGTTATTCCCATTTTTCCTCCAACAAAAGTAGAGCTACTCAAAGTTGACAAAATTCACTGCCTAAAAAAAGAAAGATCAAAGGCAGTGTCAATATTTAAAAGTGATTTTTGTAGTCAGCCACACCATTTTGCACCATATGTTCAGCTGAAAGCCACAAGCTATGACACCTACAGCTGTTCTGCCATTTAACATCTGATGAGCTTGTGTTCTTTCTAACAGTTAGTTAAATTTGGCTTCAGACAGAGCTGAAAAATGACACCTCTTTATCCAATACACCACACGACCCTACCCCAACCTTCTCAGAAATGGTCTGCTCAGTACCTCACGATGTTTGGTTGGTGTGCAGTTCTCTGAGGCTGCATCACCAACAGGAGCCAGTGACAGGCTGGGGCAGCAATGGCAGCACCTGGGTTTGCCTTGTGCTATGGACAACCACAACAGCACAGAAATTCTGGATCTCACAGTGCAGTAGATCACCTTCCACACAGGCGTCTTGTAAGAGGATCTTACAGGCTGCAAGAACTGGGCTTCAAAGCCCTTCATTTTAAACTGCTGCATATCCAAAAGCATAATCTCATCAAGCTAGCTGAGTTTCAAACTTATTAGATGTGCTCAGCAGATCAGGATGGATACACCCAAATTCCCAAACCACACCAACTGAAGTACCCTATTGTTCTCCCTCTTTTTATTCATGGAGAGAGAGTAAGCATCAACCTTCCTTGTTACAGCCTAAAGCAATTTCTCTAACGAAGTGACAAAGGCATTCAAGGTAGGGGGAAAATTCAGGTCCTGGCTCTGACTTCGAGATTGCTTGTGCATTTTAACAAATTAAATTCATGAGCAATGAAGATCATCCTCCTCTGTCAAACGTAACTGTTGTGCTTTGCACTGATCTCAGCTTGCATCAGACATGCTCCAAGGACACCCACTGATCTGGCTCTTCCACGGCCTCATGAATCACCCAGTGGTGAAGGTGAAAAGAGAAGTGTTGAAATGCCTTTTGGCATTTATATGGTTAGAAACACGTTTGTAAAGTTTCAGTGTCTGTTCTGCACTCAGTCGGAATACACCTGATGTGCTTGAACGTTTGCCTACACCTGAGCATAACTTTTTCTTGGTCCACTACTGACGGAACATTTTAGTCCCAGATTGCCTGAAAGTACAACAGACTACACTAAATAAAGAAGAAAACATTCAAACCCCAAACCAAATGTATTAACAAGTGTGGCAGCTTCTCTACATCACATTACTGATGCCAGGATTGTATTTATAGCAATGAGGACATGAGAAGGGACATTTGCAGGTAGAAGTAATCCTTCATGAAAATCACCAGAAAATATGGATTGATTAAGCACATTTCTGGTCTTGCAAGCCCTTCCTTGGACATACAGATTACCACCACTGTAACAACTGGCGAAATACAAGATCCTGTCCCTGTCTACTAGACTTGCTTTTTTCATAAAGCACTTTTATCAACTGAAGAACAGCATCTATTTGCCCAAAGATGTATTTCATTGCAACTGGAATAATATTTCAAGTAAAATAAAACTTAACCGTAGTTTTTATTCCTAAAGGCGCTTTTAAAATGTTGCCAAATCTGTGTATGACATGCTTGTAACAACTGGGAATACAGGTTAAACTGCACTTCAAACAGGGATTAGGTACAGGGCCAGGATTTTATTATCTACAAGTAACACTTCATGTGCTGAAAGACTGACTGAGATACAGCTTAACTACATACAAGTTGTCCTTCAGGATTGCTGGCACACAATTTCCTGGCTAATTAACATTTTAAGCCCCCACCAACATAAAAGAAACTGGGAAATAAACCAAACCAAACCCCAGCCTTCTTCTGCAGTAATAGTTCTCAAATTTAGGCATTTACTTGCCGTTCACATCACAACAAAAACATTAAAAACAAAGAACAACGGGAATGTAGGAAGCATATTCAGGATTTATCCTGAAGTACATATTTTCTTATTGCTTTTGCTAGGGCAAGTCCTTGCTTTAGAAGCCTGCATAATTTAAGCCTGAATTATTTAGGAAATTAACAGGTGCTGTCTGTGTGGTGATAACGCTTTCTCCCTTATCACAAATTGGCATCTACAAAAATAGACTGTTAGAGTCTGGAGAGTTCTCTTTTTTTTTTCTTTTTTTACTAGTATAAGAGAAGACAGACCATTCCTGAACAGTTAAATTTGCACTTAACTGAAGCAAAATATGACTTTACTGAAAGAGCAAGGCTCAGTCCCTTCTGAGCAAGTAGGACTGTTCTTAAAAAGCAACCAGATATTATATAGTGCTCCAAAGTCCAAAGAATGTATCTGTTAACAAATGTTTATACAGTTGTTATACTGACATTCTGAAATAGATTCACTCTAATTTTAGATTTTATATAAACAACCAAGAGATGTTCTGTTCTTATCATCAACTTCATCTTACTGAAGATCTACTTACAGAGAATACTTACTTCAGATTACATTGGGCATACGTCAATAGACTTCTGTTTGTGAAACAGTGACTGCTCCTCCTGGCCTTTACTCACTTTATTTCACTATTTTTCATGTATTAAGCTTCAAGGTGCTTCTTGAAATTGCTGAGTGACCCAGTAGTATACCACTGAAGGAATTTATGGGACCGCATTAGAAATTCTTGGCCTTTCAATCTTTTCAGGTTTCCTGTACAATCTTGTTGCATAGTTTTTAAATTGAATTAAGTGTGGGTTTTAAAAAAACAAAGTGAAACATGCTTCTTCCCACGAGTTTCTACGATGGAGAGCTCATCATTTATGCGTGAATTTAGGTGCACAATTCGTTTCAGAATGCAATTCAACATATGGAAAATAAAAAAGTTCTTTCTTCACCCTTGTGACTTCCCCCACAGCATGAAATGGGGGGATGCTCCTCACATCAACAGGCACAGAGGAAGCAGCAGTGCATTTTCTCCTCTACAAGAAAGGAAATCAGATTCTTCCACTGCTGCAGTTCTGGAGCTGACACTTCCACTGACCGAGGGAATACTCTTGGATTACTGTCTATGGCTGAGAAAAGATATCTCCTAATGCTCAATTTAGAGTACTTCTATTTTATATAGAGAAGACTGAATATATCAAAGCAAATTTTCAAGTCCAACAAGTCACCCACTATACAAAAGTTATCCTTCAGGAAACTTGAAGCCCATGACAACCCTTTCCAAGTTTTCTTCACTTTACTTTGGCATAAAGACACTACCATTAAAGGTTGTGAATGTTAGACATATTAAACTCACACTGATGAAGTTACACACAAAACCATTCCCCCTTACTGGTACATTTGACCTGCCTATCAATGAAGTCAGGATCCCTCTCATTTCTGTGTATACAAAGATTATGTTGCAGAAATTAGAATATATGCCATGAATTTGAGAAAAGAATCTAGGTTCAAAGCAGCTTTTCTGAAGTACTCACAGCAAAGCAGTTCTGAGGTACACTGAATGATCAGCTGTCCTGTTCTGATCCTGTATCTATTCCTTAAAATACAACCAAATTACATTGCTGTCAATAGCACAAAGTCACAGCAAGAGAAAGGGAAACAAAGCAAGAACAACCTGGGCAAAAGAATGGAAAACTCAGGAGTAAGAGCTGCAAGAATATAAACTGGGAAGCTGGCTCCATGATGAGCACTAAGAAATAAACTACCAGACTTTACTGTCTATGAACACTGTCATTTGATTATTAAATTGTTGGATGTACCAAGCTCAGAGACAGCCAGCTCTCCTAATGCAGTGTGCAAACAATGGCACAAAGAATTGCTCAGCACCAAGTAAGTTCAAGGCCTAATGTGAACTGTCTTCAACTGGACAAGTATTTAATCATCCAAGTGGGGTATTAATCACTACACCTTGAGAGACTGTCATCCCTAATGATCCCAAAGTGCTTTGTAATTTATGGCACAGAACTGCAGCTACCATGAGGCTCTTGGGCAGCAGCCAACTGTTGCCTATTGCACTGTGTTGTGCTGGCTTTGAAAACTGCACTGAATCACTGGGAGGCTTTCAGTGCCCTCACAAGGGAGCACTTCAGATGTAACAGACTGAGGATGTTTTGCCCAAAGACTGGAACCAGGCTCTACACACTCCATGAATTTTGAACCTCAAACTCAAGTATTTCCTACAGGACTGGCCCATCCCACAGACAAACCATCACAATCAGGCATTTCCTAGGGTACCCAAGAGAGATCAAACTCTTGTCGTCAACTCTATTTACAAAATTTACAAAATACAAGACAATACATGAAACAGGAAAGAAAATATGGTATCATAGGAAGAACACAAAAGCTTCCCACTGAGAAGGGATATAATCTATGACTGTTGACTCCATATAGATCCCTACAGAATCAGGCCAATATGAGCATTTTGCCAGTTTAGCTTGTTTCCCTTCTCCTTAAAATAGACACGTACCCTGCACAGATCCTCTTCTTGGCCATATCTCCAGTTTTTCAGATCTGTGTATATCTCCATCAGTCAGAGGCTTGGGGAAGAAAAGTGAAATTGAGCAAAGCAGCTGAAGCATATATAAGGGGATTGCTGCAAAATTTTTAAAGAACTTTTTTCCTGCATATAGCTCTTACTAATAAAAAACTCTGTCAATTACTTAATTTATAGGCACTCTAAATTACAATAACTTAAAACTAGATAATAAGAAAATTATTTTTAAATTTAAAATTGCATGAACTAACAATTTTAAATAATTTTATAGTTTTCCCAAATTACTTTGTAGAAGAATAAAACAGCCTCCATATTGCATTTGTTCCACCACACCTCATACATCATTTTGTATCTGTTTCTAAGATAGATAGCAGCATTTATTTTCTGTGAAGTTCAATATACTTCCTCATCCATGAGTCACTCTAGTTACATTCTTCTGAACTAAAAAGGTCTCAGCCACTGTTGGAAAAGGATTCAAGAATGAGGTGAAGAACTCGTGCCTAAGATCAAAATCCTACACACTGCTCTGCACTTCATGAAAATAAATGGGGAAAAGTTGAGCTGTTGTGAGGTACTTATGAAAAAAAAAAGTAGGTCAGGCTTAAAAGTTTGACCTACTGATCTTCTTTGCTTTGGCAAAAGTACAAATGGAGTTTACATAATGCTGCTCACATGTAAGAGCTGGCTGGAAATGAAACAATACAAATGTTTTTAATAAGCCCCAGTCATTAACAGGACCCTTTTTTTATTATTTCATACAAATTTAAATCTTTGTTTTGCAGCACACACTACTGAATCCTTACTTTTAATACTCATACGTTTAAGTTACTCTTGTGTTGATGTCAGTATAAGTTTGCAGCAACAAATGTAATACACACACCTCAAATCAGGTCTAAGTTGATTTTGAAAAACAGATGAAACTCAGGTAACTTCCTGAAGCCACAAAGCTGAAGTCTCAACAAGGCACCTTTCCCACAGTCAAACAATGTCTATAAAGTAGCTTTACAGTTACATACTTCTTGAGTAAAGAAAAAACCAAATCTGCATCTGCACACACTGAATAGAATTTAGTTCTGTATGAATTGTGCACACTGCTGGTAAGTTAATAAAGACAAAAAAGGCTACTCCAAACATCGCAAACTCAAGCACCTTATTCAAAGCACCTACTATTAGAAAATACAAATGACATGCATGTCATTTTGTGATTTTTCCCCTCAGTCAAATAAACTAAAACTGTGATAGGAAACAAAAGTTTAAAACAAATCTAAATTAAAGCTTTGCTGCTAATGCTAACAGAAGTTACTGTGATAAAGATACCACCTCTATTTTACAGAGGAAGAAACGGGTGCCACCACAATAACTTGCAAACATCCAAACTCAGCCATGCCTGATGCTAGATTTGAAAGTTACTGGCTCCCAGATCTGTACTCTATAATCAGCTATTTCTTACCTAACTCTAATTAGAGAGTGAGGAATTCAACAGGATTTGGTGGAAGGCAAACTAATAGTTTTGTACCTTCACATGCTAAAGAGAAAACAAAACGTGCACCTAACAGGAGCAGCATTAGTTTGCATTTGTTAAAAAGCAGATGTAAAACATCAGCTCTTCTATGGACAAAAACAATTGGCTCTCTCATGTCTTCTCTGGCAGGCTCAAATAACCAGGCTGACACAGCTCTCTTTCATGAGATTCTTCCTACACATAAAATAGTTCCATATGTTTAAATGCTGAGTGGTTGAGTAAGCACAAAATTAATTCATTACAACAATGCCTTTCTATTGATTTTTCTTGTGCCTTAAGGCCTGGTCGATTATAGAACCCAAGCACAATTCAAATACTCTGCTTTGTCACATTTTTACATCCACTTGAAAGCCATCTACAGACACAAAGTGGAATGGAAATGTTCCTTTAAAGGATGGCACTGACCCTCCCAGTCCAAGCAGACCCATTAACAGGCCCCTCCTGTTAGAGTAATCAGATTATATAGGGTTCAGAATCTTGCTCCTGTTTGGGTTTGGTATTGTTGTTTCTAAGGCAGTGGCAACACCTCCGAAATGCAAGTGCTGCTGGCAGGGCCTGCATCGTAGCAGCTGCAGGTCCTCATCCCCCACTGGGGATCAGCAACACATCACAATCCACCACCACCTTTCCCTCCTTCCTCACACACCTGAGGCCATCCATCAACAAAATGTGTTTTCCTGAAAATTATGTCCTAGAATCTAATTTTAACACTCTGATGTTCAGATGGCTTTGGAGATTGCTTTTCAGCACTCACCTCTAGAACCTGATGGTACATAAATCTTCATTCTCTGTATCATCCTCCATTTTTTTTTTTTTGTATTCTCAGCATGCAATCCAAACAGGTTCATGAAAGGGCAAATAACTTCTCCTGTCACAGTCACTACATGATAGCACAAAAAGCATTAGGAAACAGTAATTTCGTAGAATTGCTTCCTATCATGTCCCATCACTCTCTACTGAGAAGACTGGGAGATGCATTCTATGTTTGGAGTACATTGCAAGGTGCTTAACAAACGACCAACAGAACCCTTTTGCAGACAGTTTTTGAAAAGCCAACTCTCCACACATCACAGAAACAAACCACTATCTCCTTGACAGGACAGCACAATGGGTGCTCCTCACCATGACTTGTCCTCAGGGGAGCACTGTATATGAACAGCACAGGCCCCAAAGGGCAAAAATCACTGGTAACATGCCATACTGATTTTTATATATCACTATTTTCTGAGCAGACAACTTCATTTAGAACAATAATGCCAGCTGGAACTCAAGTTTACACCCTCTTTAAGTTGTGTATACTTTATTTACTTTATCCATTCTATTCTACTTAGAAGTACTGTTTCATTCAAGCACCTTCATGTGGTCTTGGGTTTATTCCATGTATAGTCAGTGCTCCAATTAGAGAAAAATAATTCAGTGGTCTCAAGCTCAGCAGGAGCCAGGAATCACTGCTTGGTCGTACCACCTGTGATAGTTCATTAAGCTGATCCCAACAAAGCTACAGTTTCTGTTGGAACTGTGAAGCAGAATTCCTCAGGAAGAGCTATGACATGCAAAGGAATAACACTGAAGATCAGTAATTTTCCACTAAATACTAGACAACTTATTCCACAGGAGCAGGGAGTTAACTGCCTCAGGAGGAATGGCCTGCTGCACAGAGCCTGCCCTTCTGTAAGACCACTTCATCTGAAATCATCCTTCACAAGTAAAAATGTAACTGAGTATCCAACCCCCAGAACTACAGCAACACTTTAGAAGATACATAGAAAGGCTGCATTGGTAAACAGACAATTTTACATAAGTGTTATATTCTAGATTTACAATTCATTCTCACACTGTTACTGCACAGCAAGACACAGAAGGCAGTTTAAATGAAAAGTATAATTCCTAGCACAAGTGACCTTGATACTTCTGTCACAGATGCAGGATGAAATGGGAAGTGCTGCTGAACACAAACATGGTCCACGTCAGCTCTGCTGGACACATGCTGAGTGGCCTGGACAAAACATTCTCCTGTGTGCTCCCTGGTGACCTATGGATCAGCACAGAGGGTGTGATAGATCCTTGCTTTAGCAGTTACCCATCAGTTGAGCACCCCTAAATCCTGACATCCATGTTAACTTAACTACTGCTATAAAAAGGGTACACGTTGTTCTGTAAATTGGAATCAAATGAACAATCACGCTACATAGGAAGGGATGACTAAGCCACATAAACAAACTGATAGCTTAGCTTTCTGAAGGGAGATTTACTTGATTAAATTATTCTCTTGAATTACTTGACCTATCCTAAACCCCATAAAAGCATTTCAAATTGTCAACCCCCCCACATGTACAGCTTTTAACATCTCTAATTTCAGCTGTGCATACTATTCATACCCTTTTTTCCTATAAAAGTGTTGAGAGCTGGAGCTAGAGCTGCTGCTATCCCCCTTTCTCCCAACTGAAGACAAAATATCAAAATCATTAAAGACCCTCCCACACAAAAAAGGAACATATGGAGAAAAAACTATCAGCTTATAAAGTTCTTTGCAGAAGTGTAGAGATACAGGAGCAAAATTCCTTCCTACTGAAATCAGTGGCACTTCAGGCATTGACTTAAATTAAAGCCAACTCTGTCCTTATTTCTCACATAGAGTGTCAGTTTGATAAGAAAAGGCAGTCAGTGCAAGAATACTGAGCAGCCACTGGTTTCCAGATTGGAGTTATCAGTGTTCTGTACAGGCACAGCATGAATAACAAAACCTCACTGAGAACTCACTGTAAGAAAAATCCATTTAATTTTCATCTTTGCTTTTACCATCTTAAAGATGTATGAAATATCTGAAACCAAGTTAATGAACAATTCTTAAAAAAACACACAAAGAAAAAGTGGCCAACAGAGACTTGGACCCATGTTAACAAAGGCGTAGTTCCTCTGGCCTAAAGACAGATAAGCATCTCAGATCTTCAATAATCTCAGTTGCAATCCTTTGCTGATAATTGCTTGGGAGAAATTTTTATAGCCAGCATTTTTCAAACGACTATAAAACTTATCTTTAAGAGTAAGATTTAGGAGCCTAATCAGTCCTTCCATATTGATTTAAAAAATATTGAAAACTATCTAGATTTTTCAGAGAAGCATTAAAGCCAGTGATTTATTTTGCTATCCAATTTAGCTGAAACTCATCACTATCTCTGGAGTAAGAGGTACACATTGTTTAGCATCCAAATCAGAGCAGATTTTTTTTTTCCCTGAAACATAAGCCCAGGTTCCCAACCTTAGTGGCTGTAAACAGCTCTGAATGAGCCAATGCAGTGCTGCCTTCCCAGGTTTGCCAAGACCTCTGCTCTCTGCCATCCTCGAACAGCTGCAGTATTGAGGAGACCAGGCTGCTCCACACCGCCTTTCAGAACCCCCAGGACAGCAGCCAAGCAGAGAAACACTATTACTCCCCTTCCTCCTCCATGCCAGGCTGACTTGTAGAAGCAGAACCTAGAATAATTCCCACAGGAGAGGAACCTAAAAACGCAGAGATAAAGCAAAAAAAAAAAATTTTCTTTTACCAAACAACTCCTTTCATCAGCTGAGTGCAGGATGCTCCAAAAAAAAACCCCTGCTTCTCAGTGGCACATATGGAAGCTGGATGCCTTGGATGGGCTCCAAGCACAGTAGTCTGCTGAGAGTCCCTGAATGTCACCAGCAGCTGGGACAGGTTTTACCATCAGGGCTGTGCCCTCCTGTGCCATATCTCTCCCCAGCAGTCTCTGGGTAATGAATGGCACTCATAAAAGCAATCACCTCATATTTCAACACTACAGCAAGTCCTTGGTTCAATGGGCATCTCCACACTTCCCTTCTTTACAGTTTGGGCAAACGGCTCAGTTAGAAGGTCTAAGCACCAGAAATACTTGTTTGTGTTGCTTTTAAGCTCAAGTCTTATAATAATACATTGAATCTTATATCAATAAAAACCTACAAAAGAGACATTAATGGTGGCAGCTAGCTCTCTTTTACGGTTTTATCAAGACAAAAATTTGCTTTAATTTGCTTCAAAATAGAGCAAATTAACAAAAAGGTGTAGGTCTGTCAAAACATTCTTTGACTGGTGAAGTCCTTCAGAAAAATCCATACAGATTTCATGTTTGTCAGCCTAATTAAAACTGTTAGTTACACCTCAGAAATGGCAGATGATTCTTAAGTAATCATCCACTAAGTCACAAGGAAATAATGATTGCTGCTTAAAACATTTTAGGAAACAATTTCTGTATTAAAAAGAGACATAAAACATTTTTCTTTAGGAAAGAACTTAATGGACTGTGCTTAGTTCCCAAAGGAACTTTTTTTCCACTAACACTTTTTTCAGAATAGTTTTTGTTATCCCATTTCTATACATGCAGAGAGAATCCAACATCTTACACATTTCTCAGGATCTGCTAATGTGAGGCAGGGCTTCAGAAAGTCATATTTAAATATTTGAAATTAATACTATTTTATTTGACTTTAAGCCCCTGAAGAAGGGCTCATTACTGCAGCACTGCTGTTAGGTGGAATTATAAGAGGGAAGAACCAAGTATTTTATCTAGCCATAGGCAGGAAAATCATCACAATTAGCTACAGGAGGAACGGTGAAGTCACCCAGGGAGTTCCTGAAGGCTGCACTTTAAGAAGGGACTTGTTCCTCTCCTCTGAACCACATAAGAAAGTCCGAGTTCTAGACTAGGTAATTAGAAGCAAATCAAATAAACCATAAGTACAGTCTGGTCAGAGTACAGTCACCAATTCCAAGTAGTTTTTAATACACTACTTCATTAGAATAAAGGAAATATGACACAATTTGAACCAGTTCAATCCGTTCACATGCACTGAATATTAGGCATGGAAGATGCAAGCCAGATGAAGAAAAAGTTTTAAACCCTCTGCAAGAATTTATGACAGAAGTCTTTACTGCCAGACTGGTTCTCTCTATACTAACCTGTGGTTTGCTTGGAAATTAATAGTTTAGGGAAAGTCACAGAATCACAGAATCTCCTGAGCTGAAAGGGACCTGGAGGGATCATCAAGTCCAAGTCCTGATTCTGCACAGGACAGCCCCAAAAATCACACCATGTGCCTGAGAGCACTGTCCAAACACTTCTTGAAGACACACACAGGCTTGTGCCTGTGACCACTGCCCTGGGGAGTCTGTCAGTGCCTGAACACCCTCTGACACCCAACCTAAACCCCCCCGGTACAGCTTCATGCTGTTCCCTCAGGTCCTGTGACTGGTCAAAGTGGTTAAGTTAGTTTTATCTGTTGGCAGTAAGGATGACTTCCTTTCCTGACAGGGAGCTTTGGGTTCCTCTGGGACGTGGGATCAAAGAGCTGCCCTCCTCCTGTTCTCTCTCCCTGCTCCACTGATCAGAACATGCAGGTCTTTATCAACAGACTGAAATAATTGTTCACAGAAACAATTACATCATTAGTAAAAAGAAAGATGAACAAATCCTTGATCTTTTAAAGAAAACAATGTCACACTCTAAAATAAAAAAAAACCCCATGGAATCTCGGCTTAAAA
>JAHLSL010000037.1:5759626-5774820 GCA_025920805.1 Petroica traversi
CCCCGCCCGACGCAGGCCCGAGGAGCCCCATCAGCTGCCCTGCCGCCTGCTCTTTCGCGGCCCTCAGGCATCGTGATTCCCTGAGGAGTATTTTGAATGAGCCGCTTGGTCAGTACCAAGGGCTGGGGAAGGATCGCAGGTCTGTGTCAGCACAAAAACTGCCTTGTGTTTCTCGAGTCACTGCTCTCTATCCCTTTGCAAGGATGGGCATGAGCTGAAATTCCAGATCTGCTTCTGTAGCACTGATTTAAACAGGGTACGTGGAAGGACTGAGATTTGGCTGCTGTGGAGCCCCTCAGAAGTGCTACACAGTGTTGTGTCTGTCCCCTGTGTTTGGAAGGATATCTAATGAGACTGGAAATCTCACCCAAACAGCCATTTTTGATGGCATGCTTTTCCATGGATTCAGCTGTACAGAACTAGCTATACAAATCTGTAGCCAGTCAATGAACAATGCACCAAATGTGGGAAACCAGCCCGGTTTTGGCCACAATAGCTCTGTGCCTTCGATACTGTCATTCTGGTATGGGAATGCTGAAGTAAATGAACCAAAGAGCTCCCACATCTACAGGTACTCACAAAATATCTAATTGTTTGCATTTTTTCCCTTCCAACAGCGAACACCCACCTGTTTTTCCAGAGCAGCACAACTGGTGTGTATGGAACATACCTGAAAGTTAAGTGGGTGATTGTCTATGCTGTTTATTTTTATGTAAGTACTTTACATAGATGGCAGGCTATACAAACAAAATGGAGATATCGATAATCTTTAAGTGTTCAACAGCAATCAGCAGGATTTGTTATTTGGAGGACAAGCCCTGCACTTACCTCCCATTGAAATCGCCTGTACTTGACAAATTTTCTTGAGGGTGGAGAAAATGGTAAGGCTTTTGATGAAAAATAGCTGAAATTATTCCCTTTAAACCAGAAAAATATGGTGCATGGACGAAACAGTGATTTGAAAAATCCATTTGCTATAGGCATGCAGTATTTCCTTGAAGTCCTTAATAGCTGTAAATTCCCCTGTCGTGTTATTTTGTGCCCTATTCCCTACTTTCCCTGAATGTATTCCTGTTAGTAATGAATACTTAAGTAATAGCACTATTGCTCCTTCTCTTGGCAAAACATGTGACTTTTTAAGAAATAAGTTTTTAAGGAAAAACTACTTTAATTGTAATTATTTTCAGAAAGCAAGTTTATGGCATCTTTGGCAGCAACTCAGCACACAATGCCAGTCTAAAAAAGCAACTAAGGATGAGAGGCTTAACTGTTTGGACGCTTAAGAATGAGGCCAGCACCTACTCAAATGTCTCTGTAAACCTTTTATTGAAGAATGATACCACACTTTCAACTGGTAAAGTTTTCCTCTCACTTTTCAAAGGGCAGTTGACAGCACTGGAAAACTTCTCTCAGCACACACAGATTGTAGCATTGATGGCAGATATTAGGATGGATGAACAAGGATTAGATCTCACTATGGTACAGGGTAGGCCATATGTCAGATAACAAGCCTCTTTGAAAAAAGCTCTGCAGCTAATGATGGAAAGCTGAAATCAGGTAAAAAGAACCAATAGTGATATTAAAATTTAATAGCATTGAAAATATCCTTGTTCTGCATTTATGCTTTGAGCCTGTCTCTGATTTATTTACACTCACACAGATCAAAAGAAACTCAGTTTAAAATTACAGAGAAAAGAAACTAGCACAAACTGTATAAAGCTCAGCACTAGCATTCCACTGTGATGAAATACCTGTGATCTTAAAATAGCTGATATGGTGACTGTTCCATAATCAGATCAAGATTTAAGTCTATACATTGTTCTCCAGCAAAAACAGATTTCCTATTTGCCAGCAGATTTTTTCCATAAAATATTTTTACTATTACCTTTATGTCACAACTAGACATGAATAATGTCATTCTTTATTCAGTGCATGATTGTTAAAGTAATTTCACTCTACAAGTTACACAAATCTTCACAAGGCTCAAAATTAATTTGCCTTATTGTTTGCTTTTTATTTCTCTTTATTACACAGAGTAGTTACAAAGTGGCAATAGACTAATCTCTGTGCTTTAACAATCCACACAGGTGTTCATTTGCTAAATGTTTTAAATCTGAAATGAACCATATCAATACTAGCAGACTATTACCAGTTATTAAAGGTTTCTTGTGGAACATCTGACACCTGTATTAAACTTGAAATTGAAAGCTCTGTAAATGTGAGTGCTTCACATGGGTCCCAGCCCAATTACATTAAACTCATGAACTACAGTTCAGGGATGATACTGTTCTATGGTAATTCCCAGCATGAAATTGTCTCTTAACATTGAAATCTATGAAGCGAAGACTGGAGTGTAATGAAGTAATTTAGAAATTTACTGGCTGTGCAGTGAAAATGCATATCTTCAAATTAGAACAATTTGCCTAGCAGTGCCTTTATAGTGTGGGCAGTCCTTTCTTCAGAATTGCAAGCACCAGGAATATCTACTTGCTTGATGAAATAAAAACCATCAAGTGGAGTTCTTAGCCTCTTTTTAGGAAAAAGGGTTTGCACTTTTGATCCGAGTATAAAAATCAGTGGAAAAATCTGGAGCGTAAATTTGAACTAAATACTTTTTTTACTATTATTTTCTTAGGACATGATAGTGTTCATCCATTCCCTGAAAAAAAACCTCCTTTGATATACAAAAGTATATATATGATACTGATGGGGTTGTTGGTTTGTTTAGGTTTTTTTTTCCCATCTATAATTAGAATAGTAATCATTGAATATTAAGAATATGCATCACTGAAACTATGTGGTTCTATTTGCAATAATTTGAAGAAGGCAAGCTCCAGAAGCGTTTTCAATAAAGGCTACAAGGAGACAAATTATTTACAGCATGTGATGTGTTTGATTTACTGCAGCAATTACAGAAAGGTTTAAAAAAGGTTGTTTACAAGTTGAGGACTTGTAACAAACATTGTTCCTTTATAGCTGATGTTTGTTTTTGGAATGGAAAGAAAAAGTTGAACATGCTTCATGGAGCACCTGATCTAACCCAGCACATACCCCACGCAAAAAAAAACCCCATCAAGCAGCTGAATTTTTTCAATTCATGTTTAGGGTGAACTTACAAAAAACCACATGTTAGGACCAAAGCTCTAAAATGTAGCAAAAAAATATAGTATTTTGTAGAAGCTGCATCTCTTAATGATACCACAAGCAGCACACTTATTTTGGCATTAATGCCAATGCACAAAGCATAGGGCTTGAGAAAAGTAAGATGCACAAATGCACTACTTAGGAGCTTTTCTTGCAGTGAATTAGATTTTATCTTTATGGACTGTTTTTTCCAGTTGAGTATATTCTGTAGTTTCAAACTGAAACCTAAAAGAACAATTTTATTACTGCTTGTAGTGTGAACGAGCTGGTGCCACTGTGCTGACTTTAGGAGGAGGTAGAAATTAACAGAGCTAGTGGGAGGTACTACTGTGATAAAATCCTGCAGTTACTCACCAAAGTGGCACGGAGGCAGGCATGTCCCATTCTCCATGCCAGCAAGAACAAACAGGGCTGCATAGTCTGTGTGTCCCCTCAAAATACCTTCAATGGTGCAAGAAGGAATCCCCATAAAAATCTTTGGTGGCTGCGTTCTGCTGGAATGCCCCAGCTCTTGAAAGCACAAATTCTTACTGACAGTATGTACGTGATCCAGAAAGACAGGAGGAAGTGCTCTTGTTTCCCACAGCCCAGCATGCAGGAGGTCAAACACCTCTGACTTCGAACTGAGGATTGCACAGTGCCCCAGCACTGTTATGGAGTACAGCATCACACTGTGCCTGCTCAAGTGTCTGGCCTGGATCAGATGGAGCTCCATCTTGGTATCATCAGCTGCTCATAATTGTCTTGATGTGTGGCCATTACAAATGGACACGGCCTCTTTGACTTCAGGGGTTTTATTGCCAGCCAGAATTTCTACTCACAGAGGAGGCAGGAAGGGGGATGTCAAAACAACCAAAGCATAGGCACCTTGTGAGACACCAGCAGGAGAGGGCAGGGGCTCTGAGAGGTTCAAAACTTGGTTTCTTCAAACCTTAAATTTCTGATGATGTATTGTATCTGTTTTCTTTTAATATATGCTTAGACTTCAAAAAAATCATCTTATATTTCAAATTATATACTAGCTACATATGGCTAATCCCCTCAGAGATGTATTCCAGTGCTACTTGTGGAGAAGTCACTGAAAAACTCAATCTCTGGTAGTCCCAGACAAGTAGGAACTGGAAGCTCTAAGGAAGTCCAATATATTCAGCTTTATTTAAAGGCAAGTTTCTTCATTTAACTGACATAAGGATGTTAGAGACAATCAACAATCAAGAACTTTTCCTGAATATCAAGATACATGAATAACTAGTGGTAATTACAGCATTTGTCTTCATTGCATTGATCATTTTTCATACATTTGGGTTTTTTTCATTGACCACAACTCACCTTGTTTTCACACGGTGGTTTTTTACCTCCAGTGTACAGAGCCAGACATACCAGCCCTTTATATAAAATTTTCAGTGAAAAAAAACTTCTACACAAAATGTATGAACTCAGCACTTTATTTGATGAGTCCAAGCCCACAATTACTCCAGATTAACTTTCTGAAAGAACCGAATGCATAAATAACAAGTTAGTTGTAATTAATTTAGAACATAGGTGACTTAGAGCTCAGGTCCATCTTGAATCAAATCCATCACAGATTTGTTTTTACAACTCATCAAGAAAAGGAGTATTTCCCAAATTCCCAGTAGCTGCCATTGATTTCTTCCCACTGATGAACTTCTTTGCAGCCTGAAAATAAATCAGCAAAGTGGATATGAGGAAATATTCACTACAACAGAGTTGATGCTTCTCATAGCCTCAGCTTCAAGCTACTAAAACAAAGAACAAATCCTGGCACTACTATAATGTACCATCATGTGAACAATCCTCCACTGCTCATTACTTTATAATCTAAACAGAAATGGATATAAAAGCCATAAACTCTAAAAATGGTTATTCCTAGAATAATTATTACACCATAAAATATAATGCATCTCATTACTACTAAAGCTATTGCTAGTTGCTGCTGCAATACAAATAATGACTGTGAAAAACTGAAAAACAAAATTTTGCATCTCAGAATTTATCTTTATGATTGATTTTTAGAAATTTGCTTTACATATTTGCAACAAGGTAATGTGCAGTAGCAAGGAAGTTACATCAATTTTTCACTGAAAGCCTAATTTTTTAATGAAACACACCCATTATTCTAGACTAAGGAATCCTAAAGCCTTGACACAGATTCACCTGCAATGGAACTAACAGTTTTCCATGAATATTAGCTGGCAGTTTTGGTAAATTTAAGTGAAGAAGATGAAAGTTTTACATAATTCCCAGCTACACTAGTTTTACAGGGTATTGGATTAAAGAGTCTTCTGTTAATAAAGTAAGTGAAGACATCAAAAGATACTCAGCTGGGATTTGTAAATGAGCTGCCTTTTCTATTTTTAAAGACAGTATATGTTTATAAACACCCAGAAATGAGCATCAGTTTTTCATAAAAAACCCGACAGAGTGATTAAGGAACACCTGTAGATGCTGAACATACTTACATTCACAACATCAGCAGTGGCTACGGAGTCGATTTTCTGAGCAGCAGCAGATGGGGATGTGTGTGTGCCAGAAACCAGGGCCTCGGAGCCAATTTCATTCAGCAACCCCTTTGAGGTCTCCACTGACATCAAATAGTTGGCTTTCAGCTGATTTCTGCCATCAAATAAAGCATAAAGAATGAGCATGCTTGTAAGTCCTGCTATTACCTTCCCTATCACCCCATAAATACACTGAGGATTTTTGGTCCTTTTAAACTTTTCAAGGCTCCAGTTTGAAAGGTTTCCCTTTTCTATTAGGGAAGGATTTCATTGTTAGGAGAGAGGCACCATGAACAGTCCAAGCATGAAAATGACAGGTACTTGAACACCAACTGCCTCCCCACACAGTCAGAAGATCTCTAGCTCAGGATTTATTTCTGTCTGAAGCAACTAATGCAGTTAGACAAACCATCAAGTTTAAACCTAATTTTCTCATCAAGAACAGATGCATGCAGAACAATTTTGTCCTAAGTGACAAAGAAGCAGTGAATGTAGATGGTCAGGATTCTCCTGTAATAGTTCAATATTTTGATAAAAGACAGTGAGTTTATGGTTTTCGTGTTTCATGCAGAATCACTGCTACATATGAAAACCTTATTTTTATAGGCCAGTCCTTCTATTCTGATGACAAAAAAGACAGAAAATTATTTATTCCAATAGCTCGTTATTAAGTAGCTTGGTATTTCTCATTGAATTGTCAGACTCTGCAAACCAAAATGACTGGGTTTGGTTTTTTGGTTTTGTTGGGTTCTTTTTGGTTTTGTTTTTTTTTTAAATAAATGAAAAGGAATATAGGAAATGTATGAAGACATTCCAGAAGGGAAACTCCTGAAAAGCCACAGCAGCATTGTGTGTAACTCCCTAAAATTAGGCAGCTTTGTAAAAAAAAAGAATAAAACAAAAACCCACAAAACCCAAACACACATAACAAATAATGCCTAGTATAAAATTGCAGAAGCCACCATTTAGCTACTAGTGACTAAGGCAGAACCAATCAAGTCTAGGTTATCATGTTTTGTGAAACTAAGCTTTACATGCGGTCTTGTAAGTATTTTATACAGGCAACAGACAACATTTTCATTTTGCTCCTTGAGTCTGTACTACCTTGTTGTTTTTCACAACTACAGCTTTAAAAGCTCAATGCAGTTTAACACTACTTGGAGACACCCTCCCCCAAATATTCCTAGGGGCATGTATATTGAGCACTTGATGTAACATAACTAATTCAGTGCTTTACACTTGCAGACCCTCATTACTCTTTTTCTTTGAAGATGGCACAGATTGCTTTTTATAACTGTTTTGGGAATTACTCAGTGTAATATAAAGGGAATTACCTAAAAAATGCAATTAGGATTCTAATTCAAATACATCTTAATACTACAGAGTATGATTAAAACGACAGCATCTGCTGACACCTGCTAATTTCTTACATTGAAACAGTCTTCAGAAAATATTAACACTGCTCTAACAAGGTTTTATTAGGAAATAACACTACTGGAGAATCAATACATCTTTGAAAAAGCTTATCGAAAGGGGCTCGGTTTTAATGCAGGACTGTGAGCAGTTCCTAATGGAATCAATTACAGGATAAGCTGTGCTGTACAGAATAGTCTGAGTGTCTGACAAGTAGCTCCATGTTAAGAAACTTCTCTTTACTACACATCAGGATTCTTGACACACTTACTTTGCCACTGTGACATCAGCATCGGTGACACCACCCTGAGCAACTGCCTTTACCTGGTTCAATGCAGCTTTAATCACCTGAGGAAAATTAAATAATTTATGATTTCTTCCCACATTAAATTACAACATCTTATTTCTACTATCTGACATCTTGGAAACTTCAAGGGAAGAACAGCTGACAACGGATTGTCTGCCTGAACGCAATTCTGAGCAGTTTTATAACAGAACTAAAACCAGTGTAATGAATGCCCAAAAATACACAAAACCAGTGTGGATTTTAACTGCACCACAGCGTTAATACATATGGTCTCACCATTTTTCATGAGAGTGTTTAGTTCTGCCAGGTTCAAGAGACAGCATGTTCTTCATGATACATGGCTTACAAGTGGAAATCAGCAATTACAGTCAGCAATTCAAGGCATTTTACTGGCTCCAGTTCATATTATGTATCTGTCCTTCCCACAAAGCAGGTCTCATTCCCAGCTTACAGGGCTAAATCATAACTGAACATGCAGCATTCTTATACAGGAAATCAGATTAATTTACCTTTTTTTTTTTGTGAATCAGTCACTTTCTCAAATAAAAACACTACTTTGAAGGTTATGAGGTTAATACTTAAATTCTAACCAGCAACTCACCTCCCCAGCATTTGGAGCATGAGCTATGGCGTAAATCCCAAAGAGCCCAGAATCAGAGTAATTAACATTAAATGCGGAAACCTGCAAAACAAACATTATCATCAACTGTTTTAAGTATCAGAGTAATTCAGCATCAAGCACTGGAAAACAGTCACTATTAGGATCTAAAATACTGTAATTCAAGAAGCTAAACTGTGCTGAGGAAAGATCAGACTGGAAGCCCTTCACTGGTACACTGTAATGTGTGCAAGGATGAACTAATTAAGATTCTCTCTGAAGGTAGTAATCTCTCAAAGATAATAAATATTTTACTTAAAAATCATAATAAAGTAATCCTATGAACTTACATCAAATGGCTGGCCGGTTGCTTTAGCAACACCCTGGGTCAATTTGCTGGTAACATTGCTTCCCCTCTTGATGAGGGGCCCAGCACCTAAAACATACTGAAGGACACTGAAGGCATTTGCTTCTGGGCTCCCAGTAATAGCTCCTTCTGCTACAATAGCAGCATGGACAAGGTTATCACCGGTCTGCTTCCTGACTTCTCCTAGAAATACAACAGAATACAAGGTGACACAGTGTTGAAATAGAAACTACTGTTCATTCAGAGGCATGGAAAAGAAAACATTTCCCTTTAACAAGAGAGAAGTTGGCTTATAGAAATTGAAGTTATTCCAGTCAAATATTAAATGCTAGAAACTTTCTTCTTCCCTTCATGTCCTTACAGAGACATCTGATACTCCAACTAAACAACAGCTGTTGATAATGGTACAAGACACTGCTCTGCAAGAACTAAGCATTGCTTTGACTTACAACATTTAACATATCTTAATAGAAATCTTACCTCCCCCCTTCCTGACAGCCTTTAATTGCCAAAAGAAACCATATACCAGCTTGTTTTTCACTTTATAGAAAAAATGATGTTGCAGGTAAAACTTTGTTGAAGAGCTGGTTTCAGTTTTGTCCCAGAACTTTCCAATGGTGGACACTTCTCCTTATTTAACGGGGATATGCATCCGAACTGTCACTTCCAACACCCAGCACTTACTGCAACTGCAGTTTTCAGTTGTAATTTTGAATACTACTACATTCATAAACAGAAAATCAGTCACTCAGAATAGACACAAGAAACATCCTTACCCCCTCTGTAAACAGCCTTTGCACCAGGAGCACCAGCTCCACTTCGAATGTTTAAGAATTGCTCTGCAACTTGCTTTAAGGTAGAGTGCTTTATACCTGCAATACAACAGTTACTCCAAGTAATGCAATAACATTTAAAAGGAACAGCAGTTAAATAAAAACATTTGAAGCCTATGGTAACACTTTACTTCTACAGAGAACTCAAATTTCTCCAGAATTTTCCCATATGACCTGCAGTGTTCCTTCAGGAACATACATACCTATTCCTACGAGAGCCATTCTTGAACTTGTGAAATTGTTCTGTACAAAATGGTGAAGCTGCAACAGTAAATTCACATTTTAGGCTATTCTGTTTAAAGAACAAAAATAGTTTCTGACACAGCCCCTTATACTTTTTAAAGCAAATTCCAAAGCTTCCAAAAGAAACTGTCTACAGAATGTAATTTTATTGCATTCCCCAGTGACAACTACAAAACCTTTTTATACAATAACACCTGCACTTCACTGACAGCCTTACTGTCAACAGAAAGCCACTGATATTAACCATCTCCCTAAATGTGAAGCTGAGTGCTGTACCCAGTACTAAAAGCTGCATGGAAATAAATAACTTTAACACCAGATCAATAAGGCAGTATATACTGACTGTATATACCCTAAATTAATTTTCTCTCAAGTCTCACCATCCATTCCTGACAAAAAACATGACATATATAACACGATACAAAGAACCCTACCTGCTCAGAAGTAATCTTTCCAACTCTGTAGCCTGGACAATACAAAGGGTTTGACAGAGCATTTTTATAAGCTGCAGCATGCAAGTTTTCCAGCACTCCTGAGAGGAACAAAGTTTCAGATGATTAATATAAGGACCACATGTAATGGAGATTATGAATGAAACTAAATGATGGAGAGCTGTGGTCCACTTGAAGGACAATAAGACTTGCAAAAGCAGGTCTGGAATGATCCAATTCATATGGAAGTTTCATCCAAATCTTGGGCTGGAGCAATTTGGCCTAAGTCCTTCTATTCTTCTGTAACTTGTTAAACTCCAAACTGCAACATCCTTTTAATTATTATCTTCACTGTAGGCATTTCTTGAGAAAGAACAGGCTCTCTAGAATACTGTTTGTAGCTTTGTGAGATGTCTCATCTATCTCCCTGCTCAGATGAAGGATGCTAATGTATTCAATTCCCTTCTCACTAGTTTTTTTTTGCATTCAAATAGCATTCTAGTAATTCCTGTTTGATAGTCTCCTTGTATTTGCTCACATTTTTCCTCAAGAGAAAGATTCCTTTCTTCACAGTTTTTTCTGAACGTAACCGTAAATATTATATTACTATGAAAAAAAACCTGCAGTTGATATAAGTTTTTTTTAAAAAAAAAAAGATCATGATTAATTAAAAAAAATAGTATCACTTCAGTACAAGCCAGAGATTTTTCCAACATTACACTGTCACTTTCAATGGGTTACAAAGGTAAACATGCTTCAGAGTGGTACAAATTATGTTTACTGAGTAGAACTACCTGATCTTGGACAATGAGAGTTAATAACACAAAATATATTAGAATAGACTTGATCTGATTGAGGCTTTGTGTTGTGTTTCCTCTTTGTTTATCCTTAAACACAGAAATCTAAATTTACAATCCTAAAGCTGGAGCCCATTTTCAGTGTGATGAAAATACATATTGTTTTTACACCAAAATAATCGTACAAATTCAAGAAGTCTTTTGTAGGAAACTGTTTTCACACCAATGAGTAATACCTAAATATGGTTTTCAGGACACAAGCTTCTGCAAATACATTGTCAACAACAGTCATGACTTGCACATTTTTTGGTTGTACTCAAAAATAATTAAAAATGGAATATGGAAGCTGTCAAGGAGAATGTTAGAATCTGTCTTCAGCATGTTACTTGCTAAATGTTATCACAGCCTGGAAAAACCTGTATTTTAAAAAAAGTTCCAAAACCCCAGAAGCACCATACCTATCAATAAGCTGAGAAATTATTTGGTCATGTGACAGAGCAGAAGGGAAACCATTTTTTCCACTTTTTTTTTTTGTATTTTGAAGGAACTTCCACAGAGCCAATACAGTGGATCAGAAAATACACTTACGAACTTGAGGATTCTGACGTGCAATTGCTTTATCAACTTTTAATTGTGGCTGAAGATCAGCTACTTCCCATGGTCTGAACTCTGGTGCTGTGGTGACATTCAGAAGATACTCCATTACTGTATCACTAGATAAAAAAAAAGAAGTTACAAAGGCATTAAACACAAGGAACATATCCTTCTTCTTGCAGCTGAAAGCAATTCAAACTAATCTGTAAGCAACATATCAACAACAAAATGCATCAGTCAAGCCAGAGCAGTTATTAGCACTGCTGTACAAAATTGGATAATTCAATTCTGTAACATCTGTATGCTCAGTAAATGACAAAGAAGTTGAATATTAATATAGCAATTTACTGATTTATTAGACAAGCACGGGAATGGATATTCCTCCCACCCTTTAAAATGACAGGTCTTCACTGCAAGCAGTTTGTAAAGAAGGCAGTAATTCCTTTATAGCCCATCAGATACCTACACGTAATCTCGCAGACATTCCACAGAGTAAGCCATTTTCTCTCTTGTTGCATGCACACTGCATGAGATAAAAACCAAAATCCATTTCAGCAAAGCACACAGAAGTGAATTTTCACACATATTTCTCACTGATTAAATTCATCAGCCAGATACACCCTGGAATAACTACTTAACCTTAAGTCTGTCTGGGATGACTGTTTAAACATGTACAGAGCAGAATGAGATATAATTAAAACTCACATCTTCAGTAGTCCAGTAATAACAAGTATTTTGTGACCATCAGAATTTAAGATACCAAAAAAAGGTAAAACAGCAAATAAGACTGAATAGCAAAACACGAAAAAAACAAAGTGTGTATGTACTAATGCAATTTAGAAATTACTCTCTTTGGGCAGAAAACATAGTTGATAATCTCCTTCTGCTTCAACATACTTGTTATTGTCAGGACCAGAAAAGGGTAGGGTCTCAAGATATAAAACACTATTTTTAACCTATTTCTAGATAAAAAGATCTTACTGGATGATTTCAAGATAGACTGAAAGAAAGCAGGCACAATGAGATCCCTCTTTTATTCCTCTTAGTCTTGTTTTCTAGGCTTAAAATCCCCAAATCACAAATGTCAACTTCTGTCTGTAGTATTCCCAAGGTTACCATCTATTTACAGAAGATGGAGGAAGAAGAAAAAAAAAAAATCTACTGACTTTAGGAAGTTTATTCTCAGAGTCTGAAAAGGCAGGAAGAAAATTAAGCTTTCTGGACAAATTATATTTCTTCCATGTGCACAATATTTATATTTTCTTTATTGAAAGGTGTTTTTGAAATACAAATCATGAGTGCATGCTTGAAGCTTAACAGAAAGTACAAGATGTTCTCTGACGACATTCACTGTTCAGGTACCACTTCCACACTGAGCTTATCTACCTACACATTGTTGTGCTTACTATCTTATGGTTCCTTCAGTCCTAGAGCTCATTTGCACCTCACCAACACAGATTATCTTTTCTTGTGGTACAAACCTCAGGCTGCCCCCCAACAGCTTCAATGCCACGAGTGATCCGGAAAGAGGAAGCTCCTTTAGTAGTCTATTAAAACAAACATTAAAAAAAAGGGCAACTTACAATGCCAGCTATTTAAAAAACATATCAAGTTGATGGCAGCAGTAAGAAAAACTGCTCAGAAATATTCCACACATGCACAAAAGCACCTGAACTAGTTTTTACTGCAGCTTAAATAAACTGAGTTCTGTGCATACTTGAATATAGATATACTATATTAATCCAGTTTAAGGAGAGCATAATTATGAATGAATATTACTTGCCATCTTCCAGGAAGCAGTATCATTTCTCTGTGCTGAACCACACTACCAAGTACCACTGTACATTGTTCTCCACTTTGTAACCATACCATGAATTTACCAAATTTACCATACTGTGAATTTTTACAACAATAAAGCTTTGACCATTTCACCTACTGTCAACATAATAACACAGGCAATAAACACCTACCAAATTAGATGCAAGACGAAGCAGGTGAGCAGTTCCCAGGTTACTGTTGGTTTCATATCTGCTGCCCGCTTTAATAAACACACCAATTCTTGTAGCTGGAGAAAAGTTTTCCAGAGATGCAATAACTAAGCCATTTGGTAATTTTGTAATCTGTATTAAAAAGAAAAAGAATCTTTGTTTTCATTCCATGGAAGTACTACCACAGCTCTGCTTTGACTGAGTTTTAAATAATACATTAAAAAGAGAAGGGAAAAAAAAAAATCAACCTGCATTTTTATACTGACCTCAAGATCCTGAGACTCTGGAGATAATTTCACTTTTGCTGCAGTTGCTGAGGATGAAACTTTAGGAGCTACTTTAAGTGAGTAAAATCTCTTCTAGAGGAGAAAGCATAAGAGAATGGTTTTCCTTAATTAGTTCATCACGTTTCCTTACTTGACTGAAAAATAATCTTATTTTTAAGCAGAAATACAATGAAGGACTTCAAACACTGGTATAAAACATCAGTCAAAACCTGTGCTATGACTTACACAAGGACTTTGGAATTTCAAGAAATAGCACTGTAAGAACGCTTTCCTCCCCTCCTCTTTGCTGCTGTGCAGTGAGTATCCCTCTCAATCCCATATAGTCTGTAGGACTCTGCAGAGCAATTAACTGAACCAAGAGCTACAGCAATCCACATATACAGCACAACACCTCGGAGGTAGCTTTAAATTCCTTAGGTGTAGGCAATTCAGCTCCTGAAGAGTCACCTCGGAGCTTCCACCTGTCTGTACTGACTGCTGCACACAAAAAGGACACAAAGCCAAGTCCCCAGAGTGCAGTTTGGACCTGTTAAAATGGGACCAGAGGAGGCCATGAAGATGAGCAAAGGGCTGGAGCACCTCTGCTACACAGATGCTGAGAGATCTGGGGGAGTCCAGTCTGGAGAAGGCCCCAGGGAGACCTCATTTCAGCCTTGCAGTACCTTAAAAGGGCTTTCAAAAGAGAGGGAGAGAGACTTTTCATACAGCCAGATAGTGACAGGGCAAGGGACAATGATTTTAAACTGTCAGAGTGTTTAAATTAAATTTCAGCAAGAAATTATTTCCTGAGTGCTGGTGAGGCACTGGAACATACTGCCCAGAGAATCTGTGGATGCCTCATCCCTTGACGTGCTCAAGACCAAGCTGGATGGGGCCTGGAACAACCTGGTCCACTGTAAGATGTCCCTGCCCATGGCATGGGGCTGGAATGAGATGATCCTTAAGGTCCCTTCCAACTCAAACCATTACACGATTCTAGGATTCTAATAACCAGTAGCAGTCCTTCACATGAAAGAAATGAGTATCACAAGAGCCCCGCCTTCAGCAGCTGACAACAGAAATGACAAAACTGTCCAGTTCAAATCTAAAATGCTATTACTTTCTACCCACTTTAGAAGTTGCTCATACTAGTAAATTTGCATATTATTCTGTTTTTCAAATTTAAAAAAATAGCTTAATTCCATACACCTCGAGTTGAGAATCAAGTGACAGAAACACCACTGGCACTCAGCTGTATCGATGCCTGTGATGTAATTCCCATTGCTTTACCAGACCCTGTTCATTGTATGAATCTAGGAAAAACTCCTTTCTTCCCCCACAAAGGATTTGGTAAGACACCTAGTTTTAAACTCTAAGTCTACTTATTTATGAACTACTACTGCGTATCTAGAACTGACTACCTACACTCTCACTCAGAGATCATTCTCCATCCCACTCGAGCGCATTTGCAGAGCACTTCCAAAACAGATTCTACCCCAGCTGTCCGCCAGCTCCACGAGAGCCTCTGAGCAGGACAAGTCCTCTGTCCTCTCCCCGCCGCCAGGCGCCTATGCCAAGGGCACCACCTTGTCACAAGCAGCTGAAGCTTCTCCAGCACGGCGGGATCCCCTCTCCTCCCTTCCCCCCGTGCCCTCTCGGCCGCTGCCGGGGCGGCTCTGCCAAAGCCTCGCCGC
>JAHLSL010000037.1:5779820-5814443 GCA_025920805.1 Petroica traversi
CGGGGAAGGGACCGGGTGGGCGGGTTTGGAGCATCAGAAAAGGCCCTTGTACTGAGTTACTGATTAACCGGGCGGTAGCGGCGGGACGGGCGCAGCCCGCCGGCTGAGAGCTCCCGTGATAACGGGGCGTGAGTAACGCAGGTAATTCTACCCCGAGGTACCTCGGAGTGATGCCCGCCTACAGTGCTGCGGACGATGCGCTGACAACCAAGCTGGTGACTTTTTATGAGCACCTGAAGGACTCCTCTGTGCCCTCTCACCAAGCGACTGTGCTCCTGTTTGACCCCACCAATGGTACTTTGAAAGCTGTAAGTCTCGTGTGTCCTGCATTCTTCTCTGCTCGCGCTGTCAGACCTCACTTCGGCTTCTCGGAAGCTGGAGCTGTGTAAATGGCTGAGTTTACCAACATCATCAATGTGTTGGTGACAAATCAGGATTTGGGCAAAACTGCCTATTTTTCCTTTGTGTTAGATTGTACTCGCCGTGGCATTTTCTGCTCCTTGTGACTTGAATCTGATAGCTCAGAGGGTAACTGGAAGAGAGAAATTATTAGGAAAAGTTTATCTTACATTTGACAGCAAAATTACCCCCCACCTTGCTGATTAAGAATAAATCTTGGACTATCTTAAGTCTCAAGCTGAAGGAGATTTACAATTTGCATTGCAGGGAATAGAAGTCAGAATCTGATTACTTTTTCTTTATTTAAAGAATTAATTTTTTATTTTTTTTAAGAATAGTGATGATTTGCATTGCACTTCAGCAATAATGATTTATTAAAGGGACAAAACTGATCAAGAAAACTTTTGTGCTGTGGAATGATATGGAAGAACTGGAATAAACAAAGAATCTGCCCAATTTAAATGTGACTTTGTATGGTTTGTGATTGCTATAGTGATAATTGCCACCTTCTACATGTGTAATATTTTATATGTATAGTACCACATTATTCACAAATTGGATTAATATCTTTGGTATTCATTTTTCAGCATTCACTGTTTGAATTCTTTTAAAGGTCCTGGATGGCAGTGTCATTACAGCAAAACGAACAGCTGCAGTTTCTGCCATTGCTACCAAGGTGTGTCTTTTGTTCTCTCAAGTGGGGCTTGGAGTTATAAGATAACTAGAAGGAATGATGCAAATGGCTTTTCATTCAATACAGATTTAACATCGCATATACACTTTCAGGGAAAACTTAAACTCACTGTTTTGAGTCAGTCATGACTGGCTTTAACACTTTGTGTGTGATTGGAGAAGGAACCTGAGCTGAATTTTTGTAGCTTCTATTGCACACTCTTCTAGGAATTTACTGAGCTGTCCTTCTCTGTAATTTTCTTTCTTTTGTGTTTGTCTTAACATGTCCCTTTATGGCCTTGGGGGATGTAGCTGTGGTGATACATTGAATTTTATTTAGCTAGATGTCAGAATAGGACAGGTGGGTTGCACTGGGCCTGTAAAAAGAGGGGGAAAGCACATTTCTGTTTCTCTTAAGATAGATGATGCTCGGTATAGATGGGTAACTTGTCCAGAGGTGTCTGTCTGTCTGTCAGTGTCTCTTGTCACTGGAAGGTGTCCAGATGACTGTCCCTGACCATGGCCATAAACCTCAGTGTCTAAAGACAGGTGAGGTGGATCTGGCTGTGTGCTGCTTTATATCACTTCAATTTCAGTTGGAAATGGTTGTGTTGGAATTATTTTGTAAAAACTTTGACCGGGCTGCTAACAGCAGGAAGAGAGCAAGTGACCATGCATTGCACAGCAGGGTTTGAGCCTTCACCTCAAAGGCTGAGGCAACAAGAAGAGGGCCAGAGCTGAAAAATACTGTTGTTTGTCACTTCTCAGCTTTGCATCAGAATGAAGGCTGATCTCGCCACTTTGTTAGGGGCAGTCTTCCTGCCAGGGTGATTCTGTTCATGGCAATGGAGCTACACTGGCATAAATTTGAGTGAAGGACCTGTCCCCAAGAGCTTCTCCTGAACCAAAGGACAGAATGATTTACAATGAGCTCCTTGGACTGGAGGTTGCAGGACCTCATTCATTTTAGCCGTTCTGTATTGGGTCAGTTCTGATGGTTTTTGTGCAGTCCATACTGGCTTCAAAGGGGCTTGGCTGCTGAAGGTACTTCAAGACCAGATCCTTCATTGTCATCTGTTGGTTTGGGAAATTTTCAAGTGTTTGAGTTTAGCTCATATTTGTCATCTTGTCCTCTTTGATTTTCGAATACCCATGCTCTTTTGCAAAGAACCTTTGAAATCAGTGCTTCACAGTCTTTAAAAGGCACATTAAAACAAATTCTCATTACTGAAAATGGGATCAATGAGATTTTTTTCCATTTGTTTGCAGCAGAATGAACTTGGGAGCCTAGACAATTCTAAAGCTTTTTAGACAGGAATGAGTGGCCACAGCAAAGGCATGAACAAGACACAAGGATAGGTTAGGGCTGGACTCCAGCAGCTCTACCTTCCCCTTTGCCAACTACTGGTGTACTGGTCACAGGCAAGAACTAAACCAGAAAATCAAAAGCAACTGTAGAATGAAATTTTTGCTATTTCTTCCTCAGAACCATCTCTGTTTTAAAAATGTCTTTGTGTTATGGCTCTTGCAATGCCAAGATATTCTTGTGGTGTGATTTATGGCTTCAGTGAATTAAAAAAGGAAAATCGTTTGCACTTAGTTTCCTTGAATCCTGTGTTAACAAGAAAGGCACTGATCTTAGCTGAATGTTTAGGTTGGGGCTGCCAGGAGCAGTTTACCTGTGCAGCTGCCACTCTCAGTACTGATGGTTTGTGGGACTCTGAGCCCTGCTTTCAGCCAGTGCAGAACATCAGCACTGTGGTTTTACACTTAATCAGCCACATGGGTGTATTAATACTGGAGTGTGCTGAGGCCCCAGACCTTGCTGTTCATGCTGTTGCATCTTAGATCTGAACTTCAAGTCAGACAATTCAGCACTGGAATTGAGCCAAGATGTGCTTTGGTGCTACTGATTCTGGCTTTTACATTAAAAAAAGCCTAATATATATAGTGATTATTGAATACTTGTTTATATGGGGTTTTTTTTGAAAGGACTAACAATAATGCTTTCTTTTGTAGTATTTTGATATATATTTGTAGTACCTGTTAATATATTGTCCTTACATATTCTTTTTTTCATTTTTATTTCTGATACTGTTCAGTTGTTAATGCCACCTTTTGCAGAAGTGCTGTGCATTTTGGGAGCTGGTGTTCAAGCATACAGCCATTATGATATCTTCACAGAACTCTTCACATTTAAAGAGGTAACAGTCACATCTTAAGAGGATACATTTATTTTTCCCTGTTATGTTTCAGGATTCATTATAAAAAAATTACAGCCAATGAAGCTGAATCAGGTCAGGCTGGGATGGAGTTCCTGTTCCCAGAGCAGCCCTCACAGTGCTGTGCACTGGCAGCTCAAAGGGTCTGATGACACCCCAGTGTTTTGGCTACTTCTGAGCAGTGCTCACACAACCTCAGGGCTGTCTCTCCAACATTTGTTTCTGTTCTGTTAAACTGCCTTTATCTTGACCCACAAATGTTTCCATCTTATTTTCTCTTCCCTCTCCCTGTGCTGCTTGGGAGAGGAGTGATAAAACAACTTTGTGGGGACCTGATGTCCAGCTGTGCTCAATCCACCACAAAAGTTAAGGTTATTTTGGTTCTGTTTCTACAGACCCTGAGAATAGTCAGAGCAGCTGTAGAATTTCTTGCTCAAAAGCTGGTATTAAAAAAAAAAAAAATTGGAATCAAAGTTCTTTCAGATAGCTTTTTGCCTGCGAAGATCCTACTGTGTGTGCCATACTTAGATAAGCTTTTTGTGACTCCCTTAAAGTATTTTTCAGAAATACTTGCATTTTATAAGATCAGCTCTACAGGGAGCTGTTATTCTGGCATCACAAACCAGACATTCAAATGTAGCTGAACACTCATGAAATTTACTCTCTTGTATGACAAGAACATTAAAGGGGAAAAAGCACAACTGTTAGGATACATTTATCTACTGAAAACTTAAACCAAGTGTTCTGTTTCAGCAAGGAGAAATTCTCCAGGTTACTCTGTCTTTGTTCTGTTTTGTTTTCCCTTGTCTTTTTCCCTGAAGGTCAGGATATGGAATCGCACCAAGGAGAAGGCAGTGAAGTTTGCCAGTTCTGTCAGTGGTCCTGTGCGGGTCTGCTCCTCTGCCCAGGAGGCAGTGACAGGGGCTGATGTGATTGTGACAGTCACCATGGCAACAACTCCCATCCTGTTTGGCGACTGGGTGAAGCCAGGTGCCCACATCAATGGTATGTTCTGTTCCCACCGTGTATAGCCTGTGTTAATTAAACATTGTTTAGCATCACCATCTGTTGAAAAGCACTTCTCTGTTCTTCATGGAATTAATATTCTTTCCATTTTGACTTTTCATCTTTAGTGAGGACCACTTTTCCCAGCCCTGTCTTCCTGGAGCTAGAATCCCTGCATAATCCTGCAGGGGATTTTTGCTAGACCATGGGATTTGCTCTTTTCCCCTATGCTCTTTTCTCTTAGTGGTGCATAATGTTTGCCCTCATATTGTCATTATTCTCACCTTGCTCTCCATTTAAATAACCCACACAAATGTCTTATTTCCTAAGTAGTTACTGCTCATTGTTACATTGCCTGGGTGGTGTCATCTTTTCTTCCACCAATTTTTTAAGCTCCTCTATTTGTTTCTTTTGGGGCTGATCACACCAATTTACTTTTTTACTTGAGTTATGAAAATGCAATAACTTGAGTTAAGAACATACATAATTTAACCTATAATTATAGTGAGGTTTGAAGGGGTGCTCTTTTATTGTTGTTTGCCTTGTAGTGATGTTGCCACACTATTGTTTTGAGTCTCTGGACATGCCCCTGTTTGTTTATTTTTAATTATTGTGGGCCTTGTTCAGATGACCTTGTGCATTTCACAGATAGCATAGTAATAAGACAACAGTAGCTTCTCAAAGGGAGCAATTTAAAGAAAGATCCCACATTCCAGTAGCATCCTACCAATTTTTCAAACTCAATTTAGTCCTTTGTCATTGAAAGTTGATGTCTGTGTTGTCATGGCACGGAAGCCAGAAATACAACAAAATCAATTAAGGTCCACAGACACAAAGACCTCTCTCCTTTACTTGCCTTTTTTTGCCCTTCATTGAGGCATTTGTACTGTTTGAAGGGGCATTTGATCAACAAATGCAAATTTAGCAAATGTAAATTTATTGTTCCTTAACAGTTAGACATGTAAAAAAATATCTGAATACAGTATAACTGGGTAGTCCTTTTAGTTTTTGTTTTATTTCTTGTTTGCTTGTTTTTTAAGCCCATAACAAGTTGACAATGATTTTTGTGCTGTGGGTAAAAAGTTAAGCTGTATGATTTGTTTTCAGTTTCTCTGGGGAAATGATAATCTAATAAAGGTGTGTAAAATTCATTTGGTAATGATCTGATAAAAGCAAGGGTATAAGAGATAACAAAGGGAGAGGACTTTCTTTTGCCTCAGCTACTCAGATACTTCTGGCAAGGATATTTTACTGACATAGCAAGTCTTGAATGTTTTTTGTTGTCCTATCAATCAATATTTCTCAAAGGCTAACAGTGGATGTTTGGTACACTACATTTCCATAATAGCATTGATTGTTACTTCACACGTGTCTTTTGAACAAAATGTGGTTTGAATTTGTTTTAAACATTGCACCCAAGTTGATGAGTTTTGTTGCTTTAGCGGTTGGAGCAAGCAGACCAGACTGGAGAGAACTGGATGATGAGCTGGTGAAGAATTCTGTTCTGTTTGTGGATTCCAGAGATGCTGCTCTTACAGAATCAGGAGATGTTATTTTATCAGGGGTAAGACTTTCTGAAATGATGGGCTTTAGTTTTGTGGCAGTTGGCTTGCATTATTGATGAAACCTGCACTGAAACCTTTAGGGCATCACACATAATTGTTAACACTTTCTAGACAGAGGTTGAAAGATAAACTGGTTTCAAACTGAGATTGCTGTGTCTATGACCAAACCATGCAATCTCTCTATCTACCATTATATGACACCATACTACAGCAGCATGTTTTCAGCATTGGCTTGTGATGATAACAACGTATTGCTGTTGAAAGACCTACATTTCCTGTGGTGTTTGGTTATCATAAATATTCTTCAAATCTCTTTATTAAAACCTGTAACTTTCTTCCCATGCAATTTCAGTGTGATTGACACTGAATGGACCAGCCCAGAGAATGGACCACACAAGCCAAGCAGGCAATGAATCTGCTCAGATTTGCCAGCAGGGACTCTTTGAGGTTCAATGGAGTTTTGTTTTTATCTTTTAATGTGTCTGCAGAATAAATATGATTTACACTTTTGAGGTTTAACATAAGAGCTCCAGATATGGTAATGTGTGTGGAATCCCATGTGTTTTGTTGGATTAGTAACAAGCTATCCACTGTAAAAAAAACTTGCTGGCTGAGGAAAGTCTGCCAGCTGTTTTTCTCTGAAAACCATTCTGCTCCTCTGATTTCAGTCCAGTTTCTATATTATTTGTCTGAACGCTGATCTGCTTCACCTTGGAAAGTAATCAGTTTTGGGATGCAGCACTGGAGGAGTTCTTTCTTTTGAAGTCACTCAAAAGAAAAAAAGGAGGTTTTTTTCCTTTTAATGTATGTATGGGTATTATGTTTTTGTATAAATATGTATTTTTTTCACAGGCGGAGATTTTTGCTGAGCTGGGGGAGGTACTGAAGGGTACAAAACCAGCCTTGCCTGAGAAAACAACAGTGTTTAAATCGTTGGGTAAGGACAGCCCCTCCTGTGTCCAAGTCTGACAGAAAACAATGCCTTGTTCTTTATTAGGTCCCCCATGCGTGGGAAAGCTGCTGATCATCTTCAGAACTGCTGTGGCAATGCACTGTCCACAAGAAAGTAGACTGTGATTTGCATTTTCCCTTTTGATTTCCCTTCTTATTTATCTAGCAGGATTGATGTAATGAAAAGTGATAGGAAAGCAGGCAAACAATAGGAAGTCCATTTTCCATTTCACAGTTGTTCAAGACATGACTGCAGCATTTATTAATAGAGCTGCAGCCCGACTGCCCCGCTGTTCCACCCGTGGGGTCTGTCTGACCTGAGACAATGTGACAGTGTCCTGTGGGGCTGGGGTTTGGGAAAGGGTGGCACTGGGGATGAATTACCATGCTCTGAGCTACATGACATCTCCAAAAGGGCCCACTTGTGATATGAACACAGAAAATTAGATCCCTACTGTTACATTAACTTCTTACAGCACACCCAACACTGCATGGTGGCTATGGACTTTGAATGTATCACTGTAGGTGTTTGGGATGGGAAATAATTCCTGTTCCTGTCCAGTTAGATAATCTCCTGAGTCTTCCTGTTCCCTTCTGAAGCAAAATTATTTGTGCAGCTGAATAACTGTTTGAAGGTGACTTCAATTCTTTTTCAGGGATGGCAGTTGAAGACACAGTAGCAGCAAAATTTGTTTATGACGCGTGGTCAGCTGGTAACTAAAGAGAGAAGTCTACAATGCCAGTGAGGCCAAGGAAATCGTTTGCACTTAGTTTCCTTGAATCCTGTGTTAACAAGAAAGGCACCAATCTTAGCTGAATGTTGCCGTTCTAGAACATTCAAGAAGGAAAAGTAGAATTTCAGCAACAGACTAATTTCTAAAGTCTTCTAATTTCAAGTATTAGATACTTGCTGTATTGCTAATCAATGTCTCGCTCTTGTAATAGCAAGTATTAGATGTTTGCAGTGATACTAACAACGGTATCTCTACATATTTTGGTATCATTCTGGAATCAATGCCTTTCCTTCCTAATTATTTATGTAGCAGAAGCCTGTGTATACATTTTGTAGTTTTTAGAGGGATAATTCATTCTGGTGTGAAATACATGAGTTTGGAGAATGGACTCTGGCATCATATTTATCTGATGGTACTTTATGCAACTGTGAGTTTCAGTGCTACAGTGACTGTGACTTGTCTTGAGCCTCCTGGGTACAGAGCTCACCTCTAACTCTTGGACACGCCTTCCCTTCCAGCTCCCACTGGAAGTCACTGGTTTTTTTCACCCCTTGCAGTCCACCTTCCTTTTCCCTCAGACTCAATGGTTTTCCACTTAAGAGCAAGTTCTGAGGGGGGGGGTTATATAAATAACCATACCTCCACACAGTTAGGTTTCTGCTCAGTACCTCCCTTAGCACCTGCCTCGCTGGGATATTGCCATTTTCATAGTGCAAGGAGTCACACAGAATCTGAGAACTAATATGTGTTTTGATTTAACTTTTATCTGTGTTCTTTAGGGAGATTTTGCTATTAATCTATGGTGCCTCTAAGCTGTTTTCGTAAGCTTTTTGAAGGCTGCAACCATGCAAACTTATTTCAAGTATAAAGGCAAGTACTTTCAGAGCTTCAATTGCTAATTGTTCTATTATCGCAGGTATTAGCTGGGGCAGGAATTTTCATGATCCTTTCCTGGCAAAGGAACCCAGTGACATAAGGAAAAGTTCCAGTTTTGTGTTGTTATGCAACTGCCTTGTAAAAGATTGAGAATCTGCTGAAAATCAGCTATTGCCCTGGAAACAAATTCCTGTTTCAGGCTCACAAGTTGTGCCTTGTGAAATTTTATTTCCATTTGCATATTATTTTGTGCAGGCTATTAAGTGTTTCTTCATGCTGTGGAAGAGGTGGATGACAGGGCATTTTATAACATGCCAGTAGAATAAAGCAGAGCAGCAGGAAGGAGGGTCAGGAGCAGTTGGCATTAAAGCCCTGGAGGGTGCATAGGTAAGTGTAGAAGAGGTTAATGAGTACAGTGCAGGTATGATGTAAATAATACTCCCAGTTATAAGCCTGGTAGAAGCTAGTTGGAAAATGTACTAAGTGGAGTTGGTAATTTTCGGAGGTAGCATAGAAAGGTATCGGACCACTAATAGGGCTGAAGGATGTTTCCTGTGGCTCGAAACTGAACTCCACTGATCCTGTTTATTCCATCAGAAGGAACAACAGAAATTTTTGTATAAGCTTTTGTGTTTTAATTGTAGCAAAATAACTCCTCTGTTTTTACATGACTTGTTTCTTCTCTGTAATTTCTGAAGTGTTCAGAAGCATATGTAACAGAAGCTTTGTTACTTCAGAGATGCAGAACTACACTAACTTGAGGTAAACATGAAAGCAAACAATGCTCCATTATTCAAGAACTGTATGGAAACTTGCAGTTAATAGTAATGATAGTATTATCCTAGTTCTGTGCCAGTGTGATACCAGATGTGTAATTTGAAGTGAGACATAGTGTTTGGGAAGAAGACAAGCCCAGTATATTTTCACATGTACTCTCCTACAGACTATGCACTCTAAATAAAGTACATGGAGCCAGTCCGAAGACCTTGTTCTGAAAACTCACATTGTTCTCAGCTTCCTTGGTAGTGGGAGATTTTGGGAGCCTGGCTTCAGTGTTAAACCTCTGATGTCATGAAGAGGAGTTGGTTCAATTACAATGGGAATTGCTTGGATGCCGCCTTTGGATTTTCTGAGGGGAAATAATAGCATCAATTTCTATGTTTCCTTCTCTTACAAGTTTTTGGATCATGAAATTGTGTAATTTGCATTTATATTAAATAGATACTGCTGTTTTTCTTTGACTTTCATGTTGTTGTGCATTACTTTCTGGTTTGTGGTTGATTTGTTTGAAGATAAGAAAGTATTGAAGTTGTTGCTGTGCTCTCAGTGAAAGTGAGCACTGAGTGTAAAGGGAGGAAACAGGGAGTACTCTGGTCCTGTGTGATACTCAGTTTTGGAGTTGTTGTCCCATTCTGCACATTTTCTTAATGCCTGGCCAGTGCAGAGTATTAAATCCTTAAGAAAGGAGAACCTTGTACTTGGCAGGGCTGTGCTTGTGTGAGATTGCCTGGTTTTATGATTTGGGTTTGGGTTCTCCTCTAGGATTGCATGTGTGATATGTAAAGTCTCTGCAACTGAACTGAGCTATACAAATGTTCCTAAGGAGTCACAGCTAGGATTCCAGTGCTTCCAAACTCTAAAGGAAACAAAGGGGTTGGTAAAAAACTGTAAACAGCAAAGTACACAACTGGAAAAAACCTGAAATGTCTTCCATTTAATTAATTTTCCCCTCAATTTTTTGCCCAGGGCTGCTTTATACTATCCCATAAGGAAAGGGTTAGCACTATTGCACTTTTTTTTTTTCTAATTAAAAAGAATGAAAATTGAAGTTTGATTCAGTTGCCTAAAAATAAGTATCATATGGGGTGTTCTGGGGCTTCTTACAGTCTCTGGCTGCAGATTCTGGAGGACTAGGAACGCCTACAGGTCTGGTGCTGTTCCTTTTAGCTCCAGAATCATGCAAATACCTAATGAGATGCTTAAACACTGAGGATGCATGTGACAACTGAGTTATTTATGTGCAGATGGTCTCTGCTGTTCTCTCTGCCTCAGAGGCTGCAGATGAGTAAGCACAGAGGCAGATTTCCAGTGCAGTTTGGAGATCTTTGGTGCCTGATTCCCCCTGCAGTGCCTTCTCTACCTCCCTTTGCCTCCTGTCAGTGACGAGCATTTTGCATGCTTAGAGTTTTTGAAAGCATTTCCTGGATAGCTGAATCCAACCCACTTACTTAAAATGTGGCCTGAAAAAGGTGCCTTGTGCTCAGCACTTTGCAGCAGAGAGGAGTCAGTGGAGCAGCACAGAGCTTGTGTCAGCCCTGTGTGCTGGGGGTGGAATTGAGCTGCTGCAGGGGCTGGAGGATGCACAGAGGGATGAGGCTGGGCTGGCCTCAGCAGGAATGGGAAGCATCTGCATAGGGAAGGGGGATTGAAAATCCACTTATCATAGGCCTTCAAATATGAAAGATGAATTGGTTTCTTCTTGCTTTGTTAAACATTTGGGAGTTTCTTAGCCCAAATGAAAACAACCAGACACAGAGTCTGGGGTGAAGGTGTCTGAATTAATGTGCTGAGCACAGCGATCATGGAAGGTTGCACAGAACAGGACTTTGATGTGATTGCTTAATATAAGAACGTATCAACCTGCTGCGTACAGGAATCCAAGCAGCAAAGAATGCAGTATAAAGTGCACCCAAGAAAAGATAACATACAAATCACAGTCACAAGATGATATGAAAAGAAGAAACATGAAAAACCAGATCATTAACCAGGATTAGTGCCCACAAATGCAGCATACCCCTAAAGAGAAAATCATAGCTGGCTAATGGGAAGCTAAAGAAAGAGCTTTAATGATAAATATTTTGCTAATAAATCTGTGATCATAGCCAGAGCATGGCCACTGCAAACACTTTGTTAGACTCACAAAACTCAACAGGAGTGATTAATTTATATCTGACAGTGCTGGCTTCCCAAGGGAACTGGGGAGCCCTGCTGTGAATGCCTTCAGCCAGACTGTGAAGAGCAGGAGCTTCCACAGCAGCATAGCTCATTTTCTTTTTTTTTTTATTTTCATGAGCTCTGTGTGTGTGTGATACACAGCTCTCGGACTAAGGCTGACAACAACCCACAGAAAATGGTGTGTGACATGAATCCCCATTTCTGGAACTTTGCATGGAAAATGCAGCCTATAGGAACCAAGCTGGGGATATACCAAAATAGATCCAAACTTTTGAAAATTAAACCTCAGCTTCTTATAGTTAAAAGTATTGCATCTTTGATGAGATTTAGGACATGATGGGTGCTGGCAATTGGATCCAGTCTAATGAGATAAGAAAGGAATATACAACTCACAATGAACATGTTTTGAAGATAATGTATTTTAAAATTATTGTCAATACAGAAGTAAAACCTTTACTGACAAAAATATGAAACTTGCTGTAAATTAGACTTATTTACATTAATTCAGAGTGACTAGAGTCAATAAACCCCAGCTAAAATCGAGATGCAGATGCCTTTTCTAAGATAACATCAGTACCAGGAAGAGTGGTTTTAGTGATCTTACAGAAGCAAATGGAGAAAACTCAAAGCTCTCAAGTTCTGAGAATGCTCTTTGCTTTGTGGTTTTGGAGAAGAAAGGAAGGCCTTTACTAAGGAATGCAGCAAGCCTGGCCTTCACTGATATTTTAAATTATCTGGACCAAAAGAAATCCAATCCACATAAATAGTTCAGGGAGAACTGAAGCTTCACATTCTTTCTCTTTGGCAGAATATGCTTTACTTAATACCCTGTTTACCACAACTGTCTAACCAGAGAGGAAAAAAATTATCCCTGCTGTACTTTCTAAAGCAATTGGTAACCTCTGTCTTTAGCAGGCTTCTGGAAAGAGTTGCACACTCTGGAAAGTGAGACAGGTAATGAATCAGTGTGTAAGTTACAACAACAGGTTTGATAATTTATAAGCAAGTATCTACAGTTTTTCCAGGGTTCTCGAGTGCCTGTTTTCTTTTATTCACAGCATGCAGGACTTTCTTTCTTGGCCCAAGCTCCATCTGAATGCTTTGTAGGTCTTCATCAGAGCATAGCATCAGGGCATCTAAATCGATTTTTTCCCTCATGAAGATTGGAAGAAACTCATCCAGCATCTGCGATGCCAGAAATACCTCAAGGGGCGTATTCTCTATTTCCTCATCATCCCAAATGACTTCTTCCTCATTCCAAGGGACATCAGCACTGTTTTCAGCATCATCTTCCCTGCCATTGTCAGCATTTTCATACTGAAAGATCTCACTGGCCACTGTAAATTTTATACCTTCTTTCTCAGAAGACACAGTTTCAGGATTAACCTCTGCAGCCAAATTCCTTCCAAACACAATCTTGCCAAGACCTGGCCGCTGAAAAATGGAGACATGACTGTCCTTATCAGCAAGGTTTTTCTCCTCGAGGTCATTCAGTAAATCATCCTCCTCTTTCTCATCAAACAAATGCATCACACTTTTCCTAGCTGTATCGTCCTCTTGGTCATTTCTTTGTGTTTCCTGCCTTCTTGTGCTGTCGGCTGTCTTTTTTGTCTTGAATGTCAAGGTGTCTTTCAGGTTTTTGGTTAAAGTACTTGTATGTGAAGCAAACAGACCAGGCAACTTTACCTTGGAGTGTGTACCTTTGGAAGAATTCACTGTGCCAACCTTTTCTTTAATATAATTCCGGTTCATTTCATGCTGGTGTTTCTCTTGGCGCTTCTCACATTCCCTGATTTGCCTCTCGACGTTCCTGTGGGCCTGTGCCTTTTGTTTGGAGACCTTCTTTGGGTTCAGCAAGTTCTGCTCGGTGGCAGCTTTGTCCAGGATCTGGACACACTCCTGGCGGTCCCTGCTGGCAGCTGCCTCCAGGGGAGTGTGCAGGTCGTTGTCCAGAGCAAAGATGTTGGCACCAAAGTTGATCAGAAAGGAGACGCAGTGGAGGTGGCCGTTGCAGGCAGCGTAGTGCAGGGGCGTGTTCCCCCAGATGTCACACTTGTCCGGGTCACCCCTGGCAGGGAAAGCAGCACACAGTGAGCTGGGCAACCCATGCTGAGCCCTGCAGTGGCACTGAGCAGACACTCAACATGTCACTCTGCTCTGCTCTGAGGAGAACAGCCCAGGGACAATGGCTCAGCTTGGCTCCAGCCCCTGGAACAGGGCTGCACCCACTTACACAAGCCCTGAGTGGGGCTGTGTGTGTGGCATGAGCTCTAATTCCTGCCCTGAGAGCTAAATGAGCTCACAGGGCTGACTGTGACTGCATGGGCATCTCCCCATAAGGGAGCCAGGCCATTTCCTTTGTCATCCCACGGTCTGGCAACTCAAAGTGGGCTCAGGCTTTGGCTTAGTCTCATGGGAATTACTGGCAAAACTGTTTCAAGAACATTTGCATGGACTATTTTAAAGTGTTCTTGGTGACCCTTCCCTTTTGCAATGTCAAATACAGGGGCACTATTAGGAGGTTTCCTCACTGGCCACAGTGATACACAATAAGCTCCTGCAGTAACTTTTTAGGTAGGTAATAGGTAAATGATCAGGAGTAAAGCCCTGATTACCCATTAGTCTCCATTGCTATTAGTTCGAGCCCAGATGCAGTTGTTTTTCAACTCTTTTGTTCTCTGTAAGCTGCTTTTGCTCATGAGGGTTTGAAAAGCAGAAGCTCATTTGAAAATAAAATGCCACATTTTTCAATTGGATTTAAAGCCAGTGAAAAGTATTGCTTAATTTTTAACTCTTGCACTGACTTCACACTGAACTGCTGTCTGCAGACAGGAATCACCTTGAATATTTATATACACATTTGGCAAGGCCATCCTTAGCAACATTCAGAACAGAGCTTGTGTCCTCTTGTGACCAACGAACTTAGTGGCCACAGAAGCTCCAAATCTTTATTGACTTCAGAGCCAGGGACCAAATTTTCAAGGAGAGTTTCTACTCTTGGGAGTTGAAGCATTTCAATGACTTGGAGGTTGGTGCCATGGCAGCTGTAGTGTGAAAGACGTGGTACATCCTGCCACAAAATGTTGTTCAGGCACTGATCTCTGGCTTTGAGACTCTGCAGAAAAGCACTGTGAGGTTTGTTGAGGACCAGATCTGAACAAATCCTTCAGCCTGAGCTGCCCCAGGCAGGAGCAAGGTCAGGGGTCTGACCCTGCTGGCTGTGGGATCTCTGGCTTTGCTGCAAGGAGGGGGCAGCTGAGGATCAAAGTTTCTCCACTCAGACATATGGAAACCATGTGTACACATTTCTGCTTTTGTGGCCATGCCCTGGGGAGCTGCCTGGCTGCAGTTGAGCGTGCTGGGTCCCTGAATTCCCACATTAGTGAGCTGGCTGTGTTACCCTGAGCCCTGGGAGTGCCGGGTCAGCCGTCCTCCCCCAGGTCCTTTCAGAGCTGTTTGTGGTCTCTTTTCCCCGTGGAACCTGCCAGCCTTTGAGTCTCAAACAATTGACAGACTCGAGTGGCTGTTCCCAGCTCAGTGGGACTTTGCACAAGGCTTGACATCTACTCTGGATTCTCATACTTCTCCTTTCCCTGCTTTCCCAAGGAAGAGGCTCACACAAAAGAGAGCAGATTCTGTTATTTGGGCTTGCCTTTATTCATGTACCTGCAAGGCAAGCAGAGAAAATGTCTCCTGACACCTGGGAAGACAAATTATTTCAAGATGAAAGGGGAGAATTGTTAGTATTGCTACACTTTGCAAGGGCTGAAGCTTGAGAGTCCTAAAATCTACAACCACTCTAAAGAAAACAGTCTGGTACCTCAGAGCCTCTGTCAGGAAACCTCTTAAAGGAAAGGACAAATTTGTTTAAAATAATTAAAATACTTTCTCACAAGAAAGCTTTAACTGACTGGACAAAAGATCAAATGTCTTCTGAAATTCAGCTTCTCCCCAAAATACCAGTGAGAATGCAGCCATTCCTCTTGCTGATTGTGTCCAAAAATCTTAAATTAAAATAGAGGTAAACACATATGTCTGAAGATTTTGAGGGTAATACTGTCTCAAGGCTGTTCTCTAGCAAGAAAAACACTTAGAAATACACGAAATAACAAATATATAGATTTTTTGATCTTTGTGTCATCTGCTGTGATCTGTCAGCTTATGTGGAAGGAGATATATTTTTCACTCAAATTTTGAAAAAAATATTATTTTGCTATTTGTTCTTTAGCTGGTTGTTCTTGCTTGCAGGTGTTCAGGGACAAACCTTATTGACAAGTATTTCCTGGGAGCTGCCTTAATTGCACAAGCTGAAAAACTGTCAATCTATTCTTGCTTCTCCTGAGGACACAGCAACAACCACGCAGTCCAAAGGTCTTTTTTATTGTCATACCAAAGCCACACCTGAGCTCAATGAGCTATAAAGCAAATTTCTGAAAAAAAAAATTTTCAACTCCATTTTTAATAAAAGAAAACTCAGATACATCCAAATAATTATTCCACTGGTCCCTGCAATCTGTTCACTGTTCTGTAAAAGAACATTTTATTAACTATATCTCTACACAAGAGGAGATTTTCTTTTATTAAATGTTATTACAGAATCACAGCTTAAAAGGTAGGCTCTGAGCAAGACAGTCCTGATGGTGGAGAGGTAATTACCATTTCAATGAGACATTTTAACCATGTAGGACATTTAAGTGATACAGACATTTTACGGCTAGAAAAGAAACCTGTAAAAAACCTTCCCTTCTTTTCCTTTTTTATTTTTTTTTACTTATGGTTTACAAGGGTCCTATCACAGTTTCTGAAATGGTATTCTCAGTTTTAGCATGATGGTAGTTGTTAATACTAAAAAAAGAGAGAAATAACCATTTTAGATGTTACTATCTTAAAATTAGCTGTTGAGACTTGCCTCTGGACAGCATTAAATCTTCACAAGTGCCCAGTAATTGCACTTTGGAAGCAAATGGGGAATAATTTTTGCTAAAACTGTTCAAATTATGGATTTCTCTGTAAATCCTGTCTCAAGATTCTCTAAAAGATTGTTGGCCACATTCTGCAGTGAGGAAAGGAAAGGTGCCAGGCCCTGCTCCTATGAGTTGTCCTCTGCAGGCTCCACACACGATGTGGTCCTGAGGGTGCCCATGTGGCTTCACTGACAGAACTCCTGAAGAACTCCTCAATCCCTGAGAAAATAATGAAGAAATATACCTGCAGGCTCTGTACCTGAACCACTGCCACTAAAGAAACAATTCTTGGCAATGCATTGAGAGAAATCACTGGGATTTTCAGCCTTTGGGCCTGCGGCCATGGCGGCGTCAGAAACACCAGGCAGTAACTGGAGTTTTGAGGCCCAGGCTTTGGGCAGTGGGGGCTGCCTGACTTACCCCCTCCGGCAAATGACTTCCAGAGCTTCCAGGTACCCATGGTAGGCTGCCAGAAGGGTGGGTGTCATCCCATCTTCATCAGAAGTGTTGAGGTCTTTCCTCGTGGCCTCTTTCAGCAGGTCCACGTTGCCATCGGCCGCTGCTTTGTGGTACCTGCTGGACATTTTCAGCAGCTTCAGGTTTGCCAAAGCAGCTCTGAGCGATCTCCAGGCTGTACAGTCACCCTTCCATTACAGGGATAGGCCATTAATGATTACAAGCTGAGACATCCCTGTGAGGAGGGGAATGGGGAGGCAAAGTTCATCTTTGCGGGCTCGTTGTCTGGAGCTCTGCATAGATAACGAGGCTGTGGTGTGGGGAATGATTTCATTTCCTGGAAGGTGGCTCTGCCATGTGCAGTTTGTTGTATATTTGACTACTTAGAGAGCAGCTCCGTTAATCTTCTCCATGTTTCTGCCAGACTGTTCTGTGGAAATTGCAAAAGGACTTTGAGCTACAAAAAGAACTTCAAAAAAACCTTCAAAAGGCCATGAATGTCAGTGTTTCACGCCAAGTAAAAAAGAATCCCCCGAGTCTGGGAGGAAATGCATGGGCAGCTACCTTTACTGGTAAAGCCCTTTGTAACCCATCTTTTACTGGGGTGCTGCCTATGAAAACAAGCCACTCCCGTGCCTAACCAGGCACTTCCATGGAACCATTTTGCATACACAGACTGGAAATTATGAACAGGGTGATGTTTGGATAAAACCCCCAAAAGATCTGCAAGTCACAGCTGGCAAAACCCCAGCTGTGTAAATTGCATTTCATCAGGAGATCTTCAGGAAATTGGCAAATATAAAACTCTTCTAATGGGTATTATAATCTCTGTTTAAATGCAGAAAAGACATGCAGGATTTCTTCAGGATACCACAGTGAATTCTAGAAAAGGAAAGATGATAGGCCTGCCCCCATTGCCCCACCTGGCCACTGTGGTCCTTGCCTGGGAATAGATGGGTCCATTCCCCATCACAAGTAATGACTTCTAGATGTAGAAATAATTTCCCCTGATTTCATGGGCATTAATGGCTACGTCTACAAGCAGAAACTTATAGAACCAGACTAATTCTAACTTTAAGTTCAAAAGAATTACTAAGAGCAAGCCATACAAAAAGCCAGTTTTCAAACAGCAGCTGAATAGTTGGTAAGAGGCTGCTGCAGCTTCCTGCAGTGCTGTGAGCTCAGGGTTCTTCTGGCCACATTTACAAGAGCAGCCACATAATCATTACTTTTTGCCAAGCTGTTTTCTGTGACTCAGTGAATTCATCTGGATCTCAGAGACTCTACCCTCAGCAATTAACACTGGGGTTTTGTTGCTTGTTGTGCCCCCATTAGAGAATCACAAACCAACTCCTTGCTCAGCGTTGGTGCAATCCCCAAGTGGAATTCTGCCCACCTCATTTACATCCCATAATTCTGTCCCTGTGACACACCAGAGACCTCTCAAAATGGGCTTTCTCTCTTTATTATTTTCTCAGATGGGGATTGAAGAGCTCTTCGGGAACGAACTTGTACCAACCTTTTTCTTCCCATGAGGGCAAGGCGAGTCAGTCAGATGCTGTGACAGGTTTGAATCTTTGAGTAAACAAGTCCAGATAAGAGTAAAGCAAAGCCCTGGTTGTGCTTCATGTCACCTCCAGACACAGCTGTCCCTGGTGCTGTCCTGCCGAATCAGGACAGCCAGGATGGGCTGTGCTTCACCCAGGCCAACCTCCATCCCCACTTTAGAAGACAGTTTTACTCTCTGCCCTTTCTCAAGCTCCCTGCACTACATTATTACTCTCCTTTAAAAAATGCAAGCATTTATTCTCTTTTCTATTTAACCAGGCTCAGCATTGAGTTAAATTTACAGCTACTAGAAAAACTAGCTGTTGCAGGTAATATATGTATATATATAGATAAGACTAGCTGTTTCTTAATGCCATTGAGTTTTATTTCCTTTACTAGGTCTTTTTTCAAGAGTAAAATGATCACAATTCATATATTTTATATACCACCAGTGCCTGGTAGAGAGAGGAAACATGATACACCCATGAAAAGTGATTTGATGGCAGAAGAGTCTTTTTAATTTTCAAGATCCTTGGGTTTTACTGCAGAAGTGCCTTCATTTGCTTTTGCCTGAATTAATCCAGCACACAAAGTGTTGATCTCAGAGTGATTTTCATCATTAACATCTGAAAATGTTGATTTTAAACTTACCCTGTACAATGCTAAGTGGGAAACTATTGTTCCAAGTTTTAATTAGAGGTAAAGAAAAACTCATGTCAGTCGGGGAGAAGTTCCAGCACTTTGCAAGTTTTACTATTATTTCTGTCATAAAAGTGGGCATCACAAAAAAGAAATAAAAAGAAAAGACCAAACAAAATCTTCATCTGTTTCTAAACTCCTGGTACTTGTTCATCTTTGTCCCATCCAAAAACCTTAACTTGAAATGCAATAAATGATTCAACATCAAATGAGCTAAATTTCTCAGCCTGAATGGAGATTATTCTTTTGAGACTAAAGCTCAAAATTGTGAACTTTTTAAACTCCCTGGATAGTTAGAATGAAGCTTTTCTTTTTGTGTTTGAAAAGAACTTCAGAACCATTCCACTCCCAACTGAAATGTCTGACCAGGCTCAAGAGAAACTCTGTTGTAATGGTACATGGTGGTGTAAACTAATGAATTATTTAACCAGCAGCTTTGATTTGTTATAGGATTTTATTGTGTATATGGGTATTACTCTATTAATTTGAGAACTATCTCAAACAAAATATTTCCAGTTAAACAAACTTTAGATTGAAAGGCTGCAGCATCACCACTTAGGTTGCTGTAGATAACTTGGAGCATAAATCTGCACAGTGATGTTGTGCCATCTGCTTTGCATGAGGTATTATCCAGAACAACATCTCCTTATTGCAATTTTTACAAACACCAAATGTGGTATGGTAAAGGCCATGCAAGGAGAGGCAAGTAACTCTCTGCTTGCCTAATGAGATCTTTGGAACTAATGGGCTTAGAGAAGAATGAAATTAGTCACACTGGGTAATCGTGGCTACACAATTCAGAGATGATGACAACATTTAAAACAACAATAAGAGCTTATTTCTTCACTTCTTAGGGAGGCAAAACTGCTGTGCCCCAGGACACACTGCTGGTGGATGTCCTCTTGAGCAGCCAGTTCCCACAGCTGGGCTGAGCCTGACCCACGCCAGGCTCTGTGACCCACACCAGGCTCTGTGACCCACACCAGGCTCAGTGTGACCCACGCCAGTCTCAGTGTGACCCATGCCAGTGCTGCCTGAGACCCACCTGAGGTGATGGTTGTTCTGCTGTGGGTCCAAGGGCATCCCTTGCAGAGCCTGTAGAGCTGGAAGCAGTGACATTATCTATTGTATTACAGGGACTTCTGCAGTTTTTACAGTGAGCACTCAAAAGCAGAAGCCCTGACCTGGCATTCAGGTCCTTTACTTTGTTAAAACCTTTTCCTTGGTTTTGGGGATTTGTTCCCCCATGATATCTTCACCAGTGCTTCAAACAGTCCCAAGGAAAGCCATGTTGAGCTCATTGGTGTCTGAAATTGCTGTCCTGCTGCCAATGTGTGAGGGACAGCAAAGTGGCTCAGGAATCTCCATTTAAAAAAATAACTGCTAAAACAGAAATGCATTTTTATATGCAATGTCTTGGCAACAGAATAAAGGGAATACATTATTAGAGCAAGAAAAGGATGCCTTCACAATAGAAGACAATAAAAAGCCCAGCCAAAGACTAAGTATCACCTGAAGGTCTCCTGTGAGCCTTCCCACTTAAGGAGCAGCAGGTGCAAGTGCTCTGCTCCCTGGTCAGGAGAGACGTGGCACCTGTGTGAGCCAGCCCCCCAGGGCTATATAACCTACCCTTGACAGCCAATGGCCAAGCTTGTGGTGCCCTGGAGGGATGGAGTTTGAGCAGCAGTGGTGGAACACCTCAAGGATGTGGTGAGTGTGGTTTGGCACAGAAGGGGAGGTGGGTCCTTTCCTTGCTGCTCTCTCATTTGATTCTCTTTTCCTTGCAGGTTGCTGCTCCTGTTTGGATTTTTGCTGCTCTTAGCACCTTGTGCTGATGGCCTGGGGGATCAGAATCTCTTGGGTAAAGTGCCCTCTCTGGGCTGGCAGTGCTGGGGATGTGGACTTTGGGTTTGCTTGGAGCTTCTTCCCCTCTGCCTTGGCACAGGAGGGGCTCTGAAGGGTGGCTGGCTGGGGGTTTGCAGGTGTGTGCCTCCAGCAGGGCTTGCTGGAGCTCATGGTGGCCTTCCCTCTGCAGAGAATGTGACCTGTCATAGGAATAGGATGGAAGTTGAGTTTTCCAGAGAGCTCAGCAATTACTCCTGGCATGTGTGGGTTGTTGGTATGTACTGCAGCTGCCCTGGCCCTTCCTGCTGAAACCTGCCTGCTACAGGGCTAATCTCCCATATCCCTCCTAGATGAGAGTGGTGAGGAGATCCTGTCCTGTGACTACACAGTGGATTATGAGAGGCTGTTACTCAGTGTCCTGTTTGCCAACTGCACCAGCCTGCAGGTAAAGGGGTCTTAATTCTGGGGAGTTGTTGTGATGGAGGTAGGAGACGTTTAATTGTTTCTCCCTGGACAATAGTGGGTTTAACAGGGTTACTATTTATAACTTTTCTCAAAACTGAGGGTATTTATACTGGTAATCTAAAACTCTTATAGAAGAGCACTTTATGCCAAAAGCTAAAAAAACCCTGAACTCGAACCTACTGGAATTCTTGTTCTTTCAACTATGCATTAAATCCTTCAGAGTCTGCTATAAATGTTATGCTCTCCTGTAGAGGACTTCAACTACTTGACAGGTTTTCTTGTAGGGAGATCTACCAGGTTCAAGAGTTTCAGAGCACCAATCTGTTTAAATGTATGTGTGTTCACAGACAATTAACACCAAATGCTGATTATAGCTGTGGAGGTAGAGTAGCAAGTGGGAGGCCAAAACCAGATGCTTTACTGGTATCTGTTGGTTTAGGTATTTGAAATACCATATGACTTGGTTTTGCTGTCTATTAGCTTAGTATTTTTGGATAGCTTACTCTCTGGCACTGAAACCTGCTACTCCTTGGAGTTTTCTTCTTGGCTTCTGCAGTTATCCTTGCACCTTTTGCTCTTTAACCTAACCCTGTGGCTCCCTGCTTTTTGAAGACCTCTCACTTTTCCTTTGGGCTTTTAAACCAAGAAGTCATCTTGTCCTTGTACTGGTACAAACACCCAAACCAACTCTGAAGTTAGACTTCAGTCCCAATGGCTTCTAGCTGCCCTCATGCTGTAGTAAGTATTGCTGCCTCTTTTTAACTAACGTTTCTTGTCTGTAGCATGGCTGGCACCAGCTCTGGTTGCAGCTGATCGTGAATGACACAATGGGAGAGGAGAAGAATGTCACCTACAGCACTCACTGTGACACTGGTCATGCAGATAAAATCACTACCCCTGTGTTTGCTGGTGTAACGAACTGCACAAAAGACTCCATGGCAGTAAGTAGGGGACTGGGACTGCTGTAGATCCTGCTCTGAGGCTTGCAAGGCAGGGTGACTGTGTCCTGGAATTGTGTGTCTGGAATCTGCAGAAAGCTGGGACAAGCTCCAGTGAGCTGCAAGGAGGTCTCTTGGCTGCATGTCCATTTTGGCTTGGCTGCTGGCTCTTTGGAGAGCTGGTTTGCAAATGGTCACTAATGATGCACCCAGTCTGGCTCTACTCCTACTGCAGGGGAAACTGGGAAGCTGATGTTGGCTGTCTACTTTGGGAAGCTGCAGTGGGAATTGTGCTTTGTGGCTACAGCCCCTCAAGTTCTTGTAGTCTAATTCTTGTGCTGTGTTTCAGGTTACTGTCCCAGGACTCGTGTCAAGCCTCAGTGATAAGCACATGGTATGTTCCTTCTGCCTTAAGAAGGGAGCTGGTGGGGTGTGCCTGAGTTATTGGTATAAGCTGAGCCTGGTATCTCCAAGTTTGGGCAGGGACTTTTCTGATGTACTTGCATCTTGTTGGGAATCCTAGTCCTGTACTGTCAATATAGGGAGCTTGAATGTGAAGCCTGGTAAGTGGCAGCCCTGTGGAGTGAAAATCTAATGCCTTGATGCTTCTCTGCCTTCTTTTCTTAAGCAAGGATCTCTTGCTTTGCAGGTTCCAGCAACTCCAATGTCCTGGAATCTGTCAGTTGATGATGGAACCAGAATACATCAGTTAAGCCTTGGGCAAGCAATGCAGCAAGGCTATAATATTCTAGTTGATGGCCACAACCTGATCTTTCACGTGGATTTTGCTGCTACTGGAGTTGTGTCCTACAAGGTATGTGATTAGAGAATCAGCACTGAGGAGTTACCCAGCCCCTGTTTGGGCAGCACTGTTTCCCTCCTGTAGACCTGGGGGAAAGCATTTCCAGGCCAGGGCCAGAGCTGCTGTCAAGCTGATGCACTGCTGGGCTGAGCTGGTGTGTGCAAAGCTGTTTGGCTTTGCGTAGCTGCCATTGAACTGCCTGGCACAAGGAACTGGGGAGGCACAGTGTGCACCTCAGACTGCAGCACAGTGAGGGGAAGTCTCCACAAGCAGAATTCCAGCCACAGTCAGCCCTGTGAACGTCTGACTGGCAGTCTCATGATCAGCGCGTGTTCTTAGGAAGGGTGAGGTGGGCAGAAGCTGCTGTTGCAAACATGAATAGCAGCAAACCTGAACCTGATGCAGTACATGGCCCTCTGGGGCTGGTCTTAGGATGTATCAGAGCTGAGCACTGTCTAACAGAGCTCCATCTTCTTTGTCAGCACAATGATAAGGTGCTCTACACTGTGGCACTCAAGCTGATGTACGGCCCTCCTGAACATAGGCTGACTGTGGAGTCCAGAATGCTCTGTGCTCCAGGTAATGCATGGAAACAGCCAGAACCTGACCTGCTTTTGCCCTAGAGAAACTGATATTGTATTTAACAAAGATATTGTTGCAGGTCCAGCAATCTGTAATGCAACACACATGACTGTTGCCATCCCAGCCTTTCCAGGGATCCTTATGGATGTGGATGTAGAGAATAAGACCATCCCCATGGATCAGCTTCAGGAAAATGGAATAACTCTGGACACACAGAGGGGTGTCAGGCTGCATATTAGCAGGGGAGTCCTGAAGTCCAGGGTGAGCTCTGACCCTGGAGTCACAGGTGTTGGTGTGATCACACCTCCTTGGTGTTTTGGGAACCAGAGCACAATAGCTGTGACCTTGACTAAGCATCTGTTAAGTTAGTCATGCCCTGTGGCTGCTTGTGGGCAGGTGTGATGAAGATAAATGCAAACTGACTTTGTAATAGATAGGCATCATGCAAGGGAACCTGGGTTTCCTGGAGTCTTTTGGCAAAAACAGAAGGAGGTGAAAATGTTCCTCTTGGAGGGGGATAGGTATTTGGCATGCCTGGAGCAATGCAAATGAGCACTGTGCTCTTCGGGCTTGGCTTATTTATTAATCAGCTCTAAGCGGGGCATGTGTTAAAAGGAGCTCTTGTCCTTCAGCTACGTGGGGAGAGCTGCTCAGGACTTCAGTACTACCTGTCCTCTTTGAAATTGGCTTTTCACTTCCATGGGGAGACTGTGGCAATGGTGATGCACCCTGAGTGCCCCTGTGAGCAGCACACACCAATAGGTGAGTGATTGACTCCTGCAGCCCCTCAGCTCCTGTGCTGCTCAGATGTGATCCCTCTGCACAGCTCTTTCTTGCACTTTGTGTTGGATTAGGTCATCTCATTGACAGAGCTGTCACTGACTGACATGATAACTCGTCTGAACCTCTGTTTCAGCTGCTGTGTGCACCCAGGATGGGTACATGGATTTTGAAATCCTTGCTGAGAGCACCACACCACTGCTGGATCTGGATACACTCAGGCTCAGGGATCCCATGTGCCAGCCAGCCTACAAGTCACCTTTGAATGACAGGGTTCGGTTTCATGTCCCTCTGAATGGGTGTGGGACCAGGCACTGGGTAAGTGAGTGGTCAGGCTTGGTGGGGGTGGGATCCAGGCTTGGGGAATGCCCCCAGTAATGCTGTTATTTATCCACAGTTTGATGGGGAGCAGATTCATTATGAGAATGAGGTGAGGGCATTATGGACAGACCTTCCCCTGGCCAGGATCTCAAGGAACAGTGAATTCAGGTGTGTCTGGAAACCTCTTTAGGTTATCCAGTACTGTATTACCCACACATCAATGTATGACTAAGTCACTCCTTCCTTGTTACAGGTTAACAGTCATGTGCTCCTTCAGCAATGGCGATGCCTCCCTCACTATAAAAGTAGACAACCTTTCTCCTCCACCTCCTTCAGTGCATCAAGGTTCCCTCTCCTTAGTCCTTCTAAGCTACCCAGGTAAAGCTGGCTCTGGACTCAGTGGCAGGGAAGTATCTGCAATTTCTGGAGGGGGAGGATGGATGAGTGAACTGTTCTGGTTCATGGACTTCTATTGTCCCCCTGTGCTTCCTTTCTGCTCATCCATGCTGCTGGAGGCAGATGCCTCAAATCTGTGGCCCTTGGACAGACAGTAGTTGTCCAACCAGCTGCTGTTGAAGAGCTCTGAGGCCCTCTTTGCACCGAGTTGTCTAACAGTGCTTTGTCTCTTGCAGAGGACTCGTACAGGCAGCCATACCGTGAGGATCAGTATCCCATAGTGAGGTACCTGCGCCAGCCCATCTTCCTGGAGGTCCAGGTCCTGAGCCGCAATGACCCCAACCTGCACTTGGTCCTGGATGACTGCTGGGCAACAGCCTCGCAAGATCCAAGGTCACTGCCCCAGTGGAATATTGTTGTAGATGGGTGAGTGTCCTGCTTACAAATGAAGCACCTTTTGTAGTGGGTGGGAGGGAGGATTCTCAAGTTCTTTCCTGTGCCTTCTTTAGTTAGAGTCTTAAGTATGAGGGCTTTCAAAGCTCTGCCAGGGGTTGCTGGAATTTGTAGGAAGAAGGCAGCACCTCAGTCTTGAACTTCAATCTGCTGCCCAAAGAAATCAACACTAACAACCCAAACCTTCTTTACCCGGATGTTCTGACTTGGTTCTTAATTATTGGTAGGTGTGAGTATGACCTAGACAGCTACAGGACTGTGTTTCACCCTGTGGGCCGTGGTGTCAGCTATGCCAACTATCGCCAAAGGCTGGAAGTGAAGACTTTTGCCTTTGTCTCTGGTGACAAAGCCCTTCCTGGCCTGGTAGGTGACCTTATCCCCCTACTTGGAGCACTCATAGGAGCTGTTATTGTTCCAGAATGAAAGGGCCTCGCATTCCTCTCATTTTCTGTCCCAGGTGTACTTCCACTGCAGTGTTCTCATCTGTCACCGTTTTCACCCAGACTCCCCACTGTGCATACCAAGATGCCCAAGGCCATCTAGAAGCAAGAGAGGTAATGTCTGAGTGGATTTTATGTTGCACTGATCCAAGATAATCCGCTGCACTGAGGGTTTGACTGTGCTGTGTTTCTGTTGTAGAAAGTGGGATGGCAGCTGTGAACTCTGCTGTGGTGAGCCTGTGGGGCCCTGTCCTTCTGGTGCCAGAAGAGTGGTCTGCAGCCCAAGGTACTGAGCCAGTATTGTTCTGGGGGTGTTACCTGAGCTTAGTGAGGATCTGTCTCCACAAACCAACTGCCTTTCCCCTTGCTTTGCAGGGAGCACTCTCCTGAGCAAGGAGGTCTGGGCTGGCATTGCAATGACTGCTGTTGGTGTTCTCTCTCTGGCCACAATGCTACTATTTTTGGCTTTTCTTAAATGCCTAAAGAGGAGAGCATACATGGTAAATGTAGTATGTTAGTATGTATTTCCAAATAAACTTGGAGTAGCCACTTGAATTATGTCTGTCCTGAATTCCCTCTCCTGCATCTAGTTATGCAAATCAACACTGCTCATCCTCTGAATGTCTCCTTATTGTAGATTTGTCTTCAACAATAATGATAATACTTGGTTTCTTGAGTGTCTTTGTTCTGAAACAGTCCACTGCAATGCTAGATTCCTGTTGGACTTGGTAGCCAATTTCCTGCCTTGAATTGCTTATCATCGTTCTTAATTGTGATTCTATTTAACTGGGTTTTTAAAAATCCATGTTGTGCCAGTATATGCAGTATGAGTAGCTCCTGCAGCTTCTCTTGTGAACATGAGCCCTGTGCTGTACCTGGAAATTACCTGGCTTTAACTGAAATTGTTTAGCAACACCCAGCACTTGGGTTAAGATATTACTTTAAAAAAAATTCCCCTTTGTCCTTTTTATGGGAATCAAATCATTACTAAAGGTCTGTGAAGGAAATATACAGTGAAGCCTCCCTTTTCTGCAAACAGTAGTCTAGAAGCACATGAGACAAACCAAAGTGGAAAAAGTCTTCCTGCTGCCAGAGCTGACCTTCTGATGGCTGGAAGTTCCATTGCCCCCTTAATTAGGGGTGCCAGGAGTAGGTAATCTGGGGTCTCAAATGGGGAAGGAAAAAAGTGCAAGTACAGCTAAAGCTGTCTTGTCTGCGATACTGACAAGCACTGCTGTAAATGTAACACTGCCCACCTGAGGTGATGCAGTTTGTCATGCAGTTCTCATTTTGTGTTTTGTACGCCTTGCGTAGTCAAGGAGATGAGGCATAAAATATAATTACATGTGACAGAGTGAAAGTGCTTTGTTGCAGTAGGAGTGTAACAGCCTTAGGTTAAACATTGTCTGGCAGCTTTGTGTGAGCAGGGAGAGTGATGATCAGAAGTTCAGCTCCAGCGTGTGTAGGGCTTCTGATCACGTCAGTGGCCAGACCCTGCCACTTGTCAAACGTGCTTTGCACAAACAGCCCTTACTTCACTTAGGCATTATTAATGTGCTATTATTAATGCAATAGATTTCAGGCTGCATTTTCTAAGTATTAAAGTCTATTTCATGCAAAGAAAGCATAGAGACAATGATCATTAGACTTTATGCCAGTGTTTAATCAAAATTACAATAATATAAACACAATGAAACTATGAATCTCACATTGAAGTCACTTAATTGCAAGTCAGTTACTGTCATTGATCTGAGAGAAGTTAGGGTTGAAAGGATTACTTAAGCTATTGTCCAGCAAACAACTTGCTATACTTAAGTCTTGTTGACTTAGCACTTGGCTGGAATATGAAGTATAAGTGGTGCTTGATGAAGAGGGTTGATGTACTTGACAGTATATTGTACTTAACTGTATGGGCTTTTTAGCTCTTCTGACCCAAACAAGGCTAATCTTAATATTCCCCCTCTCCATCCTTCTTATTCTGAAGCACAGAGGAAAGATTTTAGAGTGTATTCAGGTAGAGAAGTTTCCTTGTTTTTCACAGGTGGAGTTTACTAAATAGCGTTACAGTGACAATTTTGTGAATGTAAACATGCTAGTTAACATCCTAACAAGCTAAAATATCTTTTATCTTGCAAACATGAAGCTGCAGACTTGCACTAGTGAAAGTATTTAAAGTCACTCAGATACAGAAGTCAGAGAAGCTCTCACTGCTTCCCATACTGAAGGTATTTTGTACTATTTTTACTGCCTGACAAGGTGAGACAAAAGGGGTTGCAGATGGTGACAGCCATCTAGGTCAAAGAAGAGGTTGTTCATTCCTGGTTTCTGCCCCGGCTGATATTGTCTGCCTAGGGAAAGGCTTCAGATGTGGTGCGTGAGAGGAGATCTGTCCTGGTTCCTGGGAGGGTTAACTACAGTTCTCTCAGGGTGGGTCAGTTAATGCTCTTTGGGGACATTGCAGGGGCAGTTTGAATGAAGACTCACATAATTAAGGCAATGAAAACACAGGATTTTATTCCCTATTTTGTAAATAATTTACCCTAGAGTCCAGCCATTTGCACTCCTTCACTCTTCTTCCATGTGTGCTGCTGCCTCCCTGTCCTCTGTTAAGTGTGTTATCTGGAAGCTTAAGATTATCTTACAAATAAAAAAAGATTCCTTGCCTGCATTCAGGTAGGTGTCCCTCTCTTCTGCCACAGGGCAGGGTGAGGTGGGGATGATGGTGCTGCAAGAGGCAGAGGAATTAGTCAGGGAACCTGCTGCAGGTGGAGACAGTGCTGACTCTGCAGCCTGAGCCCAAGCAGCTGCTTCAGGAGCCACACTGCAGTTGGTTGCTCCAAATATCGTTGGATGTGGAATGTTTGGGGTACCCCAGGATACAGGGCCATGAGAGTGGCTGCACATTAAGGCAAGTTCATTTCTAAAGTGAGGGGCAGTGAACCAGATCTGTGAGAACTGAGTGGGCTGAGGAGCTGGTTGGGAATCATGCCAGTGGGGTGGGAGCCTCCTGCCACTTTCTTGTGGGGTTGGTGCTGTTCTGCAGAAAGTTGAGAGCAACTGAGAAAAAGGGGACTTGGCAGCATCTCCCCAGCCTGTCTTGCTAAGGAGTTCTTAGCTCTACTGCAGTGTTTAATAATTTAAGGAAGAGAACAACCTCTGCCCTGCTTTTAAGGGATGCCTTACTGTTTTCAGTAAAAAAAAACCTACTCTATGCTGACCTAGTTTTTTTTCTTCAGCATCTCTCGATTGAAAATGACACTGTGGTGATGGCACAGCACAAAAAGCATGTCTTGGTGAAAGCACACACAGAGAGGCCTTGAAGTGACAGGATGTTATGCATGCAAAGGTCAGGGCAGCAGGAGCAAAATGGCTCCAAGTTTACCTGCAGTAAACTGAGTATTCACAGCTCTAGCTCTTAGGAAGTGCTGATGACAGAATGAGTTATATAATGAAAAATAAATTGCAGAAGGAAATGGTTCATGTTGGGTCAGACTCTGAGTGGGACTGGATGAACTTATTTTAGTGTCTGCTGATTTTATTAAGTAATGCCTCTTCCCTTCAGAAGATGAGGGCATAAAGGAATCTGAGGGGAAAGGAGTCAGCTGTGTCTCTATGTATGAGCTGTGCTATAAAGGTGTTGAGTATTGTAATTTTAGACAGGTGTAAGGGCTTTATTGGTCTGTCTTTGGAGGTGCCTCCTGCAGGCAGCCTTGCCTGAGGGAGGGCTGGTTATGTGGCTTTGTAATGTTTGCTGAATTAATGTGTCATTAAATAAATGGCTCCTGTAACTCTGGGGATTATTTCCCTCTACAGCTCAAGTGTGGGGCCAGCCTACCCTAAGGGTTGAAACTATTACCATCACTACTGGGAAGCTCACTGCAACTCAGAGTAGGCTCTGTGTCCATGTTTTAGTCAAGCAGCAGGTTCATTCATGCAAAACTAAATAAAACTAACTTAGACCTTAGATATCTTCATTTCCTTTACAGGCATGACAAGGGGAGTAATCTGCAGTTTGTGACTCAGCAATATTTGCTATATAAAATACTTCAACCAAGGTGAAAAACTCAGCTCCAACTGTAGCCTTCCTAAAAGGAGATGTGGAAAAAGTTGTTTTTACTGAAGAATAAAACAGACTAATATGACAATCTGGTTAAACAAACAGTACTTTATTAAACTAATATAGTTGGATACCTTCTTACTGCTTAAAAATAAAATAGCATTTGCAAAAATGAATAAAGTTTAAATAACATAGACAAAGTTACAACTGAGAAGCAAACCAAGCAATTTAAATACCTAAACAAGTAAGAAAAAATACAATAGTTAAGCATTAATTACCCTGATACGAGGCAATTAGTGTAAGGAAAATATCCCTTTGGAATAACATAACATGTAAAGGGAGATGAAAGCTTAGCCCATGATTTAACATATGACAAACCTCTTTTCCCTGTATAATGAACAAAAAGTAGTAGTATGGTGTACTCACACTATTTTAACATTGGTAAGGCTTACAAATATTTTTCCACATTCAAAACATGTTTCTACTATTCTGAATTTTGATACTTCTGTATCAAAATGACCACTGCTCTGTACTGAAGACAGTACATTCAGAACTCCCCATCTGATAAGTCAAATATCTCCCTCCCCTTTCTGTCCACCTACTTACCACTGACTTAACAGTACCAATTACTACATCCCTTTACCAAACTCCATGGAACGTTCCATCATGCACATATGCTTATTATTGCATGCCACTGCTGCTTATTCTTAATATCCCTTTTGCAGTGCAAATGTAAGATGCACATGGATTTTTCTCAGTTTCTAGGTGTACCCAATGGTTCAATGCTTAATGAGTAAAAAATTACATAGCAAAGGCTGGAATGGTACAGCTTAGTGCCTATGAAGTGGGGAGAAACCCACTCATTCACTCTGCAGTATTGGCAGAAAGATCAAAGTCAGGCTTCTTCTGTGGCAAACTTCCATTAACATCTTGCTTCCTTATCTGACCCCTGTATAAATGAGAAAAGAAGGGGTTTATATTCTGTTCTTCTCTAAGATTGTCTTTTACTTTTTGCTTAAAAATCATGAGCAATGTGAGATGTCCTGGACAGGTTTACATCTGCTGCTGCTCTACCTAAGCTTCTCTGAAAAGACAGAGGAGCACACAGACAGTATTATCTGTTTTAACATCAAAGCTGTAGCCTAACAGGGCTGTTGTGTCAGTTGGGCTGTGGATTTGGATATGCTATGGAAAATGGAAGTCTTCTGGAACTGGTGGGCAGTGTTGTGGCCCTGGCAGCATCCCCTGGAGCAATTGTGAGCACACTGCCCTTGCACCATGCTTTTTGTCACCCTGCTGCCCTCTCAGGCAGCTTTGTGTGTCCCTAAGAGCTGTGCAAACACAGCTGTGCTGAAGGCACACACTGAGAAAGCTGAGAAGGGAGCAGCTGTGATTTTTCCTCTTATTCCTCCCTGTGCCTCAGTGATTCCTGTGGTTCCTTCCCTGGCAGGTATTTAGGGGGTCACAGGTGGCACACCAGCACAGCCTCCTGCTGCCTTCTGCTCCCAGCTGCCTGGCTGAGGCAATGCTGACTGAAATAGGCCTGAGCCCAAAATTCTGGGAGGCACAACTGGCAACCTGCACCAGAGACTATCCTACAAAATCTGTTATGTCTGTTTTGACCATGCTGTCCTTTTAAAGTACTCCTCTGCCTCTCCCAAATCTACAACCAATTTTGGTCCCTTACTCTACAAATGCAGGTAAGCAGAGACTGTTGGGTCATTACGCAGGAAGAACTGCAAAAAGTTCATCTTCTACACAAAATTTAACTTGGCAGTTTAAAGCAACACAATGGAGTGAGACAAAGCTGTATTTTATTGCCTGATGTCCTGTTGTATTAACACGTTCATGTTTAAAGACCATTTGTATCTCCTCTTTCCCAAACAGGAAAAAGGGCATGTATTAACACTCATTAGAACACCAGACATCTGTATATGCTGCATTTTAAGCCATGAGGGTAGCCCAGGAGTCAAAGCATTTAAGATACATTGTTAAACTAAGTATCTCGTTTGGAAAAAAAAAAAAAGAAACAATAAATGCAATAGCACATAGTTGCAAAGCTCAAAATCCAAGCATGGATCACAACATTCATACTGACCTTGATGAACACCAGTAGTTGACCAGAGTTGAAAGTGTAACATAAGAAACACTCAGCACTCCAGAAACTCCAAGCGACAGGGCTCCCAGGCCACACAGCACACACAGAAGGGCTATGCCACCTATGGCTATGACAACACCTAACAAAACAACATCAGTTTGTTATTCAGGCAACACTATGTACAAATTAGAAGAGCTGACATTTTACCATAACCCCAATTTCAAACTATTTGGGAAAACCACCTTCCTCAATCACCTGTCTAGCCCTGAAAAAAGCTAGGCATGCTCAAGATAACTGGTTTAGGCATATCTGGTGGCTGAGATTAGAAAGGAAAATAGGATTTACCCTGTATAGACTACATTTAATCAGATTACTGCTCTTGTATTAAGAGTTTTACACTGCTGATACCTGAGGACTACACACAAAAATCCTCAATTGCTTGGACTCAGACTTCCAGAAGGAAAAATTAAAAAAGGAAGAGATAGCAGTGCCTTAAAAGGGAATAGGTAAGTACACCCATGAATTCATGTAGTACCTTCCATGACTATCACACCAATACAGGCCATTACAGCTGTTGTAACAACAAAAACCAGGAAGAATCCAACAGGAACAGCTGACACTGCAACGAACATCAGGAGTGATAAGGCAACAAAAGGATGGTCATCTAAATATTGGCCAACACGAGAATTCATAAAGGCAACAACCTGTGGATGAAAGAAAAATGTTTCAGATTTTTTTTTTAATCTCTTGTCACAGATACCTTTCACAGAGCACTGGTACTGTAGTAAACTGCAGGTAGAATAAAATTTTTGTCAGTCTGCAACTGGAATAGGGAGCAGCTCTTGCCTCTTTGTTTCAAAAGCATGGGGACTTGCTGCAAATTTAGATAACTTCAGGGCAAATATAATTCTACCAACAACAGACATGTTTCTCTTGGATTTCCCAGTTCTGTTCTTGCACAAATTATAAAAAACAACACCCATAAAAATGCAACCAGTCTGGAAACAAGTAGAAAAATAATTCAGTCTAGCTGCAACTTTCACTGGGGTCTCGGCAACTGTTATTTTGAACCAGAGAACTCCATTTGTTAATTTACAAAACCAACACCATTTAAAAATTATCAACTTTTCTTTTATCTATGGCTTAGTAATATGCGCGACCTGCTCATTTATTGACTCTAAATACAGAGTCAGACATGTCTGTAACAGAGTGTTGTTAAGAATTTAATAATATTACTAGTAAAAAAATCATTTTACAGAGGCAGTCATAGCTATACACTAGAATTTTACTGCAGCGCTTTCCCTTCCCTTAAGGAAACATGTATTTTAGTTTTAGTTCTTTTTATAGCAGTACAACCATTTCACTAAAATGCTGCTCTACTATCTCAAAGGGTTATGCCAGTAAAACACAAAAATGCAGAGCAGGCTTCCCTTTTTCTTGACTGAAGGTGTGGGAGGACTGGCCTTCCCACAGGCCTCACAGTGTTCACTTAAAAAACAGCGAGAGTATTTAAATAAATCAGGGTGTGATAATTCTGATAGTTATGAAATGAGTAGCTTTAGAAATATATAAAATGACAATCCAGACCTACATTTGCATTGCTGTGGATGGTCTGCAACATGGAGTGCCAATGCTTCTGTAGTTCCTGCATTTCTTTAGACATGTTATTATTCCTCAGCCACTTGTGAACAGTCAGCTCTCACTCAGCCATTCAATTTCCTTAAAATTAAGGTACAATTAGTAACAGGCTCATACAGACGCTTTTTGAAAATGAAACGTTTCTTTTGTATAAAGAGAGAACGGAGGTTTCAAATGAAGTGATACACAGTCCAAAACATTACTTTTACAAAAGCACATCTAATGAAGAGGGTTTGTCCCTGCAAGCTGTTCTGAAACACCCAAAGCCAAGTAGCAAGATAAAGATGACTCTCACCTTCTTTTATAACATTAAAGCCGTGGTTAACCATCAGGGTATTTGCTTACCAGTAAAAACATCACTTCTAACTACCTGCATGGACAATTTGTTGCTATTGGGCCTGGAAACCGTTAACACATCAATGAGACTCATTTTTGAGAGTATCCTTGTGCTCAGCATTGAGAGAATACCCCATACAGCTTAAAAATTCTGCGTATAAAGGCAAAATGCTTCCAGACGCTCTGAACATATTTGTGGCAGCTTAAGGAAACCTCAGCTCAGTAATCTCCCTAAAATTTTCAGCTGTTGTTGCAGCGGGACCCTTACAAGGAGCAGGCTAGCGGATGCGTTTCCCTGTTTGCAGCACGGAGCAGCCAGGGAGGCCGTGTCCCTGCTGTGCCCCCTGCACACACACGGGCCCTCCTGGGCACTCGGCGCTGTCACCCAGAGCGGGCGAGCCCTCGCTGCCGGCAGCGCTGGGCAGG
>JAHLSL010000037.1:5814843-5871482 GCA_025920805.1 Petroica traversi
CGGGCTCTGAGGGCAGCGGCGCGGGCTGATGCTTCTCTGCCGTCCTTTCTCGTCCCCCTGGCTGTCCTGCCCCTCACCCCAGCCCTACCTCAGCCGTTCAGTCCGGGCAGCCTCATGAGTGTCCTAGAGGTTTCTGTTGTTTCAGGACACGCAGCCCGGAGCTTTTTGCAATGGAGGACGGAAAATGAGGCTACCCGCGGTCTCCGTGCCGCTCGTTCGGCCCCAGGAGGCGTTCGGCCCGGGCCTCACGGCTCCGGTGCCTGCAGTGGCTCCGTGGGTGCCCGTAACGCCTCGGTCTGGGCTGGGAGGCAGCGGGGGCAGCTCGCACGGAGCTGGGAGTGTTCGGTTACGCCATGAGGAGCGGCGCAGCGGCTGCTGTGAAACTCCTCACCTGGCACAGCCACCTTCCCCCGTCACGCTTTCTTGTTCCCACACGTTTGCACCTTGTCCTGCTGCCTCCAGGTGTTTTGGTGCCCATGTGGCAAACCTGTTCGGGGAGACGTGCCATGTGAGGAGTAATTACTTTAGGAATTTAGCTGGATTTTCAGCAAAAGCAATGCTCCTACAGTGTCCCGGGATTTGGCTGGGACTGTTGTCGGCAGAGATGCTCGGTGTGTCGCACGATGGTTTGGCCTAGCTGCTCCCCAGAGCCATCATGATGAACATGCAAGGGTGAGGCTCCAGTGAATTCCCAGCTTCTGCTACAAGAAATTTTTCATGCAATCAGAAACGAGTTAAATATTAATGTCTCTCGTGACTGCTTTGATAATTTAATCAGTGTCACCTATGAGAGTATTACAAAATTGGATGTTAATGGTTTCATGATATTTTTTTTTAAGGCAAGAAAATAAATAGCACATTTAATTTGAAAATAAATGCAGAAAGAGGTTTTATGAAGTAGGGGGGGGTTAACATATCAGACTGGTGGCGCTCTGTGTCTTGGAGGTGCTGGTTTCAGTGATCTCTGCAGACAAAAGGATTTGTGTAGACAGAGAGAGAGTAAGATTTGCACATTAACACATATTTGGACCGTGGGGTCAAAAGCCCAGTACAAGATACCTGCAAGAAGGGGATGGCCATGGCGAGTGTATTTTACTTGGACTCTTAATGTTTTGGCCTCTCATATTATGAAAGTGCACATTGGATTAATACTCCTCACTCACTAGGGTATATAATAATAAATTTGCTGGGTTTGTATATTTATTTTTTTTAAAGTGAGCATAGGAAAAACCAACTGGCAGAATCACATGTGTGACATAATCCAGTGATAATGGCTCTATAAAGTTTAATGGAGCTGAGTTTAAAGTATATTGGATATTTTAAATTTCTGGCTGTTTTCAAGCGTGCCTTAGCTGCAGTTTTGAAGATAGTCTCATACTTCTTAGTAAATTATTTTCTTGCTATGCATAATTATCTCTTCTGCTAAAAATTCATATATAATCTTCCTCTATACAAAATAACCGGTTTTAATGTTTTTCAAGCAGCACAAGTAGTTTATTTCACTTTGAAGGGCATGCATATATGAGCATCCAAGTTGATGTGCATGGAGGAACAGTAGTTAACTGCTGCTTAATTGAGCTTGTCTTCATGCCAGTGTCAGCTCCAATTAGCAGGAAAATACTCATGTATTGCAAACCAGCACTGAAATATTTGGGGAGTTACGGCACACATTAGCCAAGCAATTACCAGCACCAGCAGTGCTGGTTCTGTACCCTGCACTGCTGGCCTGTGTTTAAAGAACAATGACCAACAACAGTGTTCCACTTGTAGATGGTATAAGGGCAAGATACAAGGAAGACTGTGCTGTTAACTCAGGAATATCAGCCATTCTCACAGCTCACATAAAACTGGATGAAAAATAGCAAAGATGATAGGAAAGGGTTTAAAGTGAAGTTCTTGTGTTGGCAGAACACGTACAAGGCCCCTCTTGAGGGTAGCTATTAAGAGACTGTGCTAGATTTCCTTTTGAATAGTTGTAATTCCCATTTGTGGAGGAACATGATGGAAGACTTTCAGGATATAGTGGTCTGTGGGTGGGAGGCAAATCCATACAGGCTTAGAGGAATTGGGAGTATCCCACGTGCTGTCTTCAGATCTTCAGTGAATTTGATTCTGAATGGTGGAGAAGTGGTGGAGGTGTTTGGATTCAAGATTTTGAATCTTGAATTTTTATTTTCCAGTTCTTCTTAAGGAAATTTGGCTTTATAGAGCCTTAACTGCTCTGGGAACTCTGTGCAGTGCTTTCATGCAAAAGTTAGAATATCTCAGGACTACATTTTTCATAACTTTCAGAGGTAAAAGGAGCCCGTACAGTTCCTCACTGATTCCACAACTGAATCTCCCTGACCACAGCTTGGCACAACACTGCAAGGGGCTGTTTGCTCTGTGCTGGGGGAGGAGAGGGTGGAGGGAGTTCTGTCTCCAAGCACCAGCTATGCTGTAACTGGGCAACTAAGCTGAGGACTAAAAGGCAGAGTGTCAGAGGAGTTCACCAAGCTGCGACAGGCAGAGGGACTGGTGACAAGGCAGCCTGCAGGTAGTACCTGCTCTTACCCTGCTCACCTGTGCATCCTGTGGGTGTGTGAGGCATGCTGGGCATTTCCCTCTTTCTCTTTTCTCATTCCTTTTGACATGGCCTTGTTCTTCTTTAATTAACGTGTGGTTCTGCTGCAAACCACAGCTGGGGGGGCCCAGAGTCCCCACAACATTAGAAGAGAACAGGCAGCGGGGAGGAAACTGGTTTTGGGTAAAGTAGAAAGAGCAGGATGGGAAAAAAATCTTGCTTGAAGGATGTCTGGGGGCAGTTAGAAAGATTAAGGTGAAAAGTGAGCTTGAGAGGAATGGAGAAAAAAAAGCTCATGAAGGTTTGGAGGGAGAGAAAACTTACTGTTGTAAACAAAGAACGGGAGAGGAAAAATCCTTCCTCCTGGCAACTGGGATAGAAGTTGCCTGACACCTTGTGCAGTACCTGAAATGAGTCTCTCATTCTTTTTCAGTGCATGTAACAAGGATGTTCACACTGAGGGGGAGGACCAAAAAATTCTAAGCAAACAAAAAAGCTGAAGCAAAATAAAGCCAACACAGAGCCTGAGTCTCCTGAGGGTAAGTTTCTTCTGCAGTGACTGGGAAAGATCTATAACTTTGTTGAAACTTCAGATGAAATTGGCCATTACTGGTGGTTAGTGGTTTGACATTGGAAGAACTCTTATTAAAAGACACATGATCTTGTTGAATATTCTTTGAACTTAATCCTTTATAATGTACTTCTTGTTAAGAATTTCTCTGTTCAAATATTTAGGTATTTGAAAAGTTAGTTGGCATATAAGTCAGGAGTTGTTTCAGGATGAACAATGGCTTTTTTAATGGCAGTTGTACCTTTAAGAATGAATGGATGGATGTCCTAATAAACTCTATCATTTATTCATTTTTAAAGTACCCTAAGGCCCAGTCCTGTAGTCATTAATCAAGAGGAATTCATGCTCTCCTTAATGAGTTATGTCTGGCAGTGATAATGTCTTTATTTCTGTGTGTGTGTGTGCAGGCATGCTGGGGAATACCAAGGAGGTAAATCAAATCAGTCCTTTCTCAAATTTTATTTCTAAATGGGCTCTGCTTTGATATCGAGAAGGGCACAATTTTGTCTGCTAGAAAACTAGGTTCCAGCAGCCTCATTTTTCACTGATATATCAGAAAGCAATAACCATGTGTTAAAATTAGGTAGAAAAAGATGATATCTCATTCAAACATAATGGTATTGGGTAATAACTTCCTCTTTAATGGTTTTTTAACTCACTGATGTTCAGATACAACGCACTTTCACCTCATTTTTCTTATAGTGTCTCTATGTATTCAGGAATTTCTTCCTTGATAATCTCTTAAAAAAAATTTGGCTTAGGAAACTTAGAGCAGACTATGGGTGAAGTCTTGGCCTATTCTAAGGAAGGCTGCCATTCAAAAGCATTTTAAAACACTGGGAGGCTTAATAATTCTGAGGAAGTATCATGACAGAACTTTGTATGGAGTCCTGGAAGGCCATCTCAAAAATGACCTTGAAGAAATGGAATATAATCCTAAAACATAACAGAAATCCTGACATTTGTAGTAGAACACTTTGCAGAGTACTTGTGGGCAATTTGTTGTTCCAGCAGCATCCTGGCAATAATTCTTCTTCTGTAATTGGTCATTCAAGACGTGAAAAAAATCTAGTGGTTTTATTTTCCCCTCCCCAATAATACAGTTCACACAACTTGGACTGTTTCACTGTCAATTTTGTAGTGTGGTAGGATTTAATATTCTAATATCCAGAGTTTATACCATTAAAAACTCCATGTGGAGTTTATTCAAATAATTTTAAGTAGTTTTCAGGGTTATAAAAATAAGGATTTTTTAAAAACTGACATTTACTGTTGTTAAGAATTTTTACCAAAAGATTGTAAAAGACATGTTTTGCTGAGGAACCCACCACAAAGAATGGCTGTTTACTTAAAATTAGAAAAGTTACAATATGTAATTTTCAATGAAAACGGAAAGACTGTTCCTTTCTCATGAATCTTTTTTGAAACAGAGTCTTTTATAAATGTCTTTGAAGTTGCTTTTCATTTCTGTCTAGTCACAAAATAATTCCATGTGCAATATGAGTTGTCCAAAACAGTCACCGAAAATATCGTTCCTATGCACACCATCACCTGCTGCTCCTTTTACTTCTGCTTCTGATCCAGATGCACCTTCAGGCTTGTATGAGGTATGTGCTCTCAGGGTATTCCCACATCTCATGTGCTGGCAAATTCCCATTCTTTGCACTGGGCTTTACTGGGTGTTGTCTGGTTCAAAGATGGGACTTGATGGCCTTGGAGGTCTTTTCCAGTCTTAATGATCCAATGATTCCAAACAAATTCATGATTGTATTTTTTGTATTTTTATCTCTGAGGGTATTTTGACACATGCATCTCACGTGCCTGTGAGCTGTCTCAGTAAAGCTTAGATACCAAGTCACCTGAGAAAACATGGAGTGAACAGACAGAAGAAATATATTACAAATCCTAATTGATGTGAGAGAAAGATGAGAGCTGAATTTGTTAAATTTTACTATTGTTTAACTATTACAAGGACAGAGTAGACAGTAGTAAGTAGACAGGTCATTAACGAAGGTCTGAGGAATAAGAATTTTCTAAATCTGAGCAAATATATGGAGAAGAAAAGCAAGTTAGAGATGTGGGGGAGTAGAAGGAACTAGATAATGTACTGTCTTCTCTTATTTATAAAAAATACCTTAATTATGAAAAAAAAAAAAAACCAAAACGCCTGAGTATTGCTGAAGTGTTGAGTAAAATTATCCTTTTACATGTGCAGAGCATTGTGATCTACAAATAGATTGGTGGTCAAATGTATGTCAGTCCTATGTTTTTTTCTTTTTATACTAATATATGTTTAATCCTGTTGTAGTCCTAAGAAGGCTTTTTTAATTACTGTGCTGTGTATAAAACTTTTGGTTTTGTTTTTCCAATTTCAGCTCCTCCTTGAGAAAAGCCGTTACCCTCCTTTGATGCAAGAGTCCTCATGGACTTTGGCAGCTCCATTCAAAGAACAGCAACATTTCCGAAACCCAAGTGACTCCATTGCTAATAACTACACTCTTACTGCACGGGATTTAAAACTGAAAAATATTAAAAAGCTCAAGTCCTTTTCAATGATAGAGATATCACAGCCATCACTGTGTATCCATATTTGAATATGTTTATAAGTTTAGGCTTGATTGTTCTATGCATTTTTATCTCTAATTCCTTATCTGTTAATGCATCATCCCTGGAAAAAAATTACTTATCCCTTATAAGCACTCACAAGCTTATAATCTCAGAGTCAGGGTAGATAAATTTGCCAACGCATGCATAACTTCAATAAATGAAAGGCCAGATTGGGATTAACTAGTTAGGGTCATCCCTCCATATAATCAGGTGCAGTGCTTCTCTGTGACATTGTCTTTTTTAATTTCATTACCTGATTAGTTGTCTTAGCTCTGTTTTTCCCTAAATATAAAGTAATATCTTATTTGAAAAATATGTCTGTATGTGATTTTTCTTAACTGGTATTTAAAGCTGCTAGGACAAAAAAGCGGCGGTGGTGTTCTGACAGGTAACATACTGTAATGTTATAAAGGTACAGATTATTGCAGTCAGTCTAGTTTGATTTAATATTTCTTTTTACTTGAATGCCATGTTAATCATCCAAGCAGGAAATGTTAAGTCCCTACAAAAAATGTATGTGCCTCAAGACTGGCTTTTGTCTCACTTTTTTCAACAGTGATTTATTAAAGAGCTTGAATCGTATTTCACTGAGTGTGTCTGCTCATACACCAGACCTGCATGTCATAAATTATACAGAAAACCAGCCACTGACCCCAGAGGAACAATTTGCTCTCATGGATTTACATGAGAAGGAGATAAGTAAGCGAGAAAAGACACCTTCCTTTGATGATATAGAGGTATTTATATAATTTCTTTTTAAGGTGGAAAAAGCAGCAGTATTCATCTGCTACCAGATGCAATCATCTAGAAACTGTTTACAAAAAAGTAGCTTAGAAAAGAAGGTGGTACATGAGGATTGGGAGATGTAAATACTCAGTATAGCAAAGTGCTGTTAAATATTGTCAACTCCTTTCTCATTTGTTTGTAGCTACTCTGATTTTTGTTGTAAAGGGTTTGCAAGTTAAGTATCTTCCCAAATTCTTAACCTCTTATGTTGTTCTGTAGTACTTTTTTTGATCAGTAATTTAATATGCTGCACTGAGTTCTAGTGGTCTGTCTTGCATCACTTGCATCAACACAGATGGAAGTATTGTAAAGATGTCAGTGCTTTAAGAGGAACAGAGATAGATAGCCAAAATCTGTTATATTCAAACACCTTTCAATTACAGAAAAGGCTCAAGTGGTAGAAAAGCTAAAAAACCTTGCAGTAGTTAATTATCTGTCACAAAATTCATACAATAAGCATATGTTTTTAAACATTTTTAGCGGTACTATCACTACATATATAACGGAGTGCGGGAAGACATGCTGGCACCTCAGGATATGGAAGCAGTGAATAAAATTTTAAAACATATTCCAACTCATATTCTTCCCAGCCTAGAGATGGAGAAATTCCTGACACGCTTAAGAGAAGAGATTAAGACAGACTATCGTGTCAGCCTCATGAAAGCCATTGGTAAGACTCACAATGTCTGAGCAGTTCCAGCTATGTAGACATTTACTGCACTTTGAAAGTAAATCTCCATTCTATTCTCAGCATCCATGGAGAATTCCTTTGGGGTCAGTAGAACTACAGTAGATCTCTGACAGAAATCAACCTGTGATCATGCTATATAGCATTCCAATTTCAACAAACACCTATTTATGAGACCTCACATCCCATCAGGTGGAGAGATGAAATGAAAAATTGTTTCTCCTGCCTCCCATTTGTAGAATCAGGACCAATTATATTTTTTTTTTCTTGAAATAGTTTGAGAGTCAAATTTATAATTTGGTTACTGTGCTATATTTTATGCTAAAAACATACAAGTAACTATATGACTATGTTAGTTTTAAAGGTGCAGAATTCTACAGTTTCCTGAATTTTGAGGATATGGTGGTTTTGAATGTAGGTTTTGGCTGTACATGCAGTCTAACCATGACACAAATGATTTGTTCTAGTTGATTATATCTTATTGGATCCAGATGAGAGGAAGAGACTCTCTATTGAAAGCACCCCACGCCCTTTTCCCCGGAGAATTGTCTGTGGACCCATCCCATGGCACAGCTCCTATAAAGAAACAAAAAGCTGGAATGAAGGGAATCTGTTCGTAGTCAATGCATTGATGCCCACTTTGCAAGAGCTCTGGCTTTCTCAGTAAGATGGCTTGTTCATGGGATCTTTATGAAATTTAGCATGTTTTTATTTAATAATCGGGATAGAGAGTGCATCTGCTGACTTCTCTACATATGCTGCAGAGAATCCTGGGGGAGCCACTAGAAAGAAAGTGGCAAAATATGTCTGTTTTCTAAATAACTCTTTTTTCTGAGCCTCTACAAAATTCAGCTTGAAATGATTGTTTCTTGCAGTCACTGAATGAACATGTGATACATGTACATGGTGAAGAAAGGATAAATTCATGCTGTGTAAAGATCATTCCCTTTGTGAAAAGGTGCTATGCCTAAATTAAGATTCAGTGCTCAAGTAAATAGTGATTTGGAATTCTCATCCTGGTGGCTGAAGTGAACAATATTAACTCTTAAAACTGAATATCTTCCAAATGTCTTTAGTTGTAATTTGCCCTGAGGACATTTGAAAATTGGGATGTGTAATCTTTGGAAGCTGAATATGGTAATTAGAAATTCTGAGAGCTGGTTTTGTATTTAAGAAACATTTGCAGGAATTTAAGCTCTCTCGTATGTACAGACTGTGATATATGCCATGCTGCTGAAATTTCTTTTTCTCCCACCCCATAGAGTAGTCAGGATAGCTACTTATTAATATGGAATAGAAGCAGTAAGTGTCATTCTGTTTGTTCTGGACATACTAATGAATCTAAGAAATAATAACTGGATACACTAATAAATCCAGGACAAGGACAAGACAATTTTAGCAAAGAATTAAGAGCTTTAAATACAAGCAAGTACAAATAAAATTTGTGAAATCCTTTATGTTTGTTGATAGAAAACCCCAATCAGAAATGCACTTGTTGGACAGCTTAGCGATGGAATGATATTTATAAATTAAATTATATTTTTAGTGTTTATAATACACTTGAGGCCTTCCTGACTGGTTTTCATGGATTTTTTTTTTCAAAAAAAAGAATTCCATAAGGATCTCCTCTGTGTTTCCTTTCCCTAGGTACAGCCACCTCCGATTTGTTCGCACTGCAGAGGTGCTCTGTGGGGACCTGCCCCTGCTGCCTGCGGACTTCGAGGGTGTCATTCAAAGGCACTGTCTGGAAGCTCGTGAAATCCTTCAGCACAAGTCAGTGCAAGCTGTGGTAGCTGTGGATAAATAGAGTATCTCAGGGTCTCACTTACTTCACAGGCCCCTTTTTAAAACAGATCTTAGACTGAGATCTGACTAGTCTCAGCCACAAGGCTGCCAAAACAAGGGGGTGAATAGCCCTGAGAGGAATAAACACCTGGATACTGTCGGAGCCTTTGGAACAAGAGTGTTTGTACAAGAAAAAAGGGTAATAAACCATGAACAAATGTAGACTGGAATTCAGAAGATTTCTAACCATGACAGGAGTGGAGTCAGTATCTGTAAAAATGGTGATGGAAAATATTTTTTAAAAATTTTTTAATTACAGAAATCAGTCAATTTAAGAAAGATTATATGAGACGCATGATAGAAGGTGTTTGCATTCTGCTACCTGAGATAGCTTCCAAACTTGTTTCTCATTTAATGCTAATAATGAAATATTATTTCATAATCAATAAAACAATATAATTGACTATGATTTTGTCTGTTACTATTAATTTAAACTAGCCGTAGTGGTCCATTTTAACAAGTATCCTTGGCTTTAAAACTCAAGTTTCCTCCTAGTCCTGGAAGGTACAGTTTTGTTTGATATATAATTATCAATTCTCTTTTATCCCTTTGGATTTTACTCATTCTTTGGGTAATTTCTGAGCTTAGATTTCATTGCAAGGAGCAAAGTAAGACTAACAAGCCTTGAAGAACTTAGTCTTCATATTATTCCATTGTAGGTGGATCCCAACCTGTGCATCTCTTTTCATTGATCAGAGAAATGAGTGGCTTCATTTTGCTCCTGAAAGAGACTCTGATTCTTCTGAGAAAGTTGAAAGCTATTTCAGTTCAGTGGCAGCTCTGATGTCTTTGCAGTTGCGTGAGATGGTTATTAACTCCTTAGAGGATCTTCTTGGACTTTTTATGATCCACAAGGTATGTGCTGTCAGGTATATCTATAGCTTTCTGTCTTACATGGAGATAATTCATATAGGCTTAAAATCTAGTGCTCTTTGAAGGCTAAAATGTCCCAAATGGCTCTTGCCTCCATAAAAAGTGGCTGTAGCCTTCAAAGGCTTGTGTATACTCAGGAATTTTTTGCATGGTCAAGAACTGCTCAATGTTCCCTTAGCAGGTCTAGGATTACAAGTAACAGTTTATAACAGTTTTCAGCTCACTCTTGAGGGAGTGTGCATTTATGTTATTAATGTTAGTTTAGTTTAGTTTTAGTTTAATTTTACTTGGTCTTAACCAGTTACCATATTTCTCTGAAAGCAAATAAATAATCCCCTTTGCAGACAAAAATGTGCACAGTCATGTGCAATCCTTTGCAGAGGTGATTTATGTCCCTGTCTATACTCAATAGGTGCCTGGTATTCCTTCAAGTAATGCACAGTGGGAGTTTTTACCACTATTTTGGTTTCCATAAAGTTGCTTCTTTTGTGAAATGAGTTTTTTAAATATAGGATCACCCAGGACCTACCTTGATAAGGCAAAATTAATAAATGTTGCAGGTTAAATCCTCCATTGCAGAGGATCACACTTAATCCAATTTACTGTCAGACCTTGCACTAAGCCTTGCCACTAAACCTTGCATCTGGATGATGATTGTGTGTCTGATGGTTGGGTTTTTAATTTTTTTTTTTTTTTAGTTTTGTCTTGTGGGTGGGCTCTTTTAATTATTTTGTCTTGTTGCTTGTTTTGTTCTTTTTAAAATTATTATAACATCTATATTATGAGTCCAGTCATGGATTCAGACTCTATTATTGTGAAGGCAATTTGAGGGTAGTGCAGTTCTTACTGATCGTACAAGGCAATTAAAACTAGGTCTAGATTTTATTTCTGATAGATACCATAGATTTATTTTTTTAGAAATTTAGTTCTGTATGATAATTAATGATTCTGTTACTTAAGAGAAAAGGCAATTAGGCTTAAATCCAGCTTTTAGAGATTCATTTAGGAGTCAGCATTGTAAAATCTTGTTTGGAACATCAGGTTTTGTATAAAAATCAGGGAAGATGATCCCATTGGTGTTGTGTAGTAAGGCTATTTGGGGAGTTTGAACAGTTTAAAAATTATTATTCCTATTGCTCACTTCTTTATTCTGTAAATTTTTCCTTCTTTCCCCTAAGAATGGAAATGATTTTAAAGAACCATATCAAGGAGTGCAGTTCTTCCTATCTCAGATACTCACAGTCAAACTCGGTGTGAAGGAACCTGACATTGTCTTTGAGCCACCTCTGGGAGCATGTTGGGATTTAATCTGTCATTGCTTCCAGAAGATCCTGCAGAGCTCCGAGGAACTCCCAAAGGTACTGGATAAGTTACAGCTGCATGCAAAATACAATATTAATAAAAATACCTATGATATAAAAAATTATGGATTAGGCTAAAGACTGATAAATAGAAGATAAAGGTGAGGATTGTGAATCATGAACTGTGCAGACTTTTTGATTATAAGAGATATTTTTCAGATTAAAGTTATATGGAAGCACTGGTTTGATTTTTGTATAGTTTTCACAAGCAAACTATGTGAGTAACCAAGTGTGAATTATGGATCAGAGCCTTTTCACATTGCACTGCTTTTACCAAATAATGATTTTTTTATGTGGTAGGTGAATGATTAATAGAATATCTTATTTTTGCTATTCTGTGTCTTGTTACAGTAATTGCAATGATTTCCTTTAGGTAGAGAAACTTCTGTTTCCCAAATTACGAAGAGACAATCTCACTCTTAATACAGTCAAACCACATGAATCATTGTTTTTAGAGTACATAAACAAACTTCAAAAGATCTTTGAAAGCAACATACTGGGTCCAAAGAAGTAAGTTTTGCCTGGTAACTCTGTTGCCCTTCCAAACCCTCAGTTTCATAACACTGTCCATTTGACTAAATAGACAATTTGAGTGTATTTGTTTCTTTCTATGGAGAAACTTTGCATCAGAAACTTATGTTTGTTTTTGTGATCTTCTATGTTTAAGGTATTTAAATGTGTATGCGAAGTACAGCAATCTTTTGAACAACAATTCACGGCGAGATGTCACAAAATTCTTGGAAAAAAGTCCTTCTTTAGATGCTTTAATTGAGGTAATGTGTCACTGGCAGCTGCTGCATGTCCATACAGCAGCTAACACATCACAATGACTTCCTAATTTATTGACTAAAGAACAAATCACTTGTTTTACCCTTGGGAATACTAGGGAGTGCTCAATTTACAAAGCCCCTTAATGTAGGGCTGCTGTGCAACTGTAGGAGGAGGTTTCTTTATAACCTTCTTCTGTGAATTTTCTTGTTCTTTCTTAGCAGAAAGGCTGCCCATAGTATTTGGTCAGTCTGCAGTTTGCTTGTCTTTTCAATGTCTTGTCCTCAGTCAGCCCTGTCTACTTCTCTCTTTGCATCCCTGAGTTAGCTTATGGCTAAATGCTTCCTTAGGCAGCTTGGGGTCTTCCCTGCTATGGCAAATTACTGTGCAAATCTTTCAGCCTCGGAATCTCTGGATAAGAGCAGGTCTCTGGAAAGATAAAAATAAGTTTTTTGTCTGTTCAGAATAAACGATCCAGTTTGCTGGATGGAAACTATTATTTGTATCAGTTTTTTCAGCTATAGACTTTTAGGAAAAAAATAACAGATGTATAATCTTCTGTTTTTAGAAGATTGACAGCTTCACAGAACTAAAAAAAGAGATTGCTTCTATGGATATCACTGTTCCTCTGGCCATGTTCTGTCTGAATACTTTACAATTGAATGAGGAACTCTGCAATCGGACCCAAAATCTCAAAGACACATTGATTGAATTTGAAGTGATGGAAAACAGACAGTTAAATCAAAGGTACCTGTTGTTTGCATGGATGGTTCTTGTTGTCTGCCTGGACTGGCACTGTATATCTGTGTATATCTTTATTCATCTGCTGGGTTTTTTTAGTGCTGACCAGGCAAGTGCAAGAAGACCAGCCTGGCTGACTAGGGAGCTTAGCTAGAACTCACAGAGAAAAACAAAAGAGTTCAATTTATGAAGAAATTCAATAGTTTTTTTCAAAGAAAAAATCATTTTACCAGACCTCACCTCTCTCTTCACTTACAATCCCAGTGATATGTTTATTCTCTTTTTGTTGAAGAATTTGTGAGGAGTTTAACTTTATTGCAAAGAGAATGAGTGAGGTCCCTGAGACCACTGTACAGGTAGTGGAATATGATGCATTCTTAAAGAAATCCAGTGAAGTTACTGTTGTTAAACTGAAAAAGGACCTCATCAAAGCAGGAAACAGACTGCAGATCCTCATGGACTACGCTAATCTCTCTGGTATGTCTAACTACAGAATAGAACATTTCCATATGAGAACATTTATATATAGGTAATGGGCTCTGCATGCCTAAATATTGCATCTTCTAGAGTGCTAATGGAAAGTTCCAAAGGAGACAGAAAGGAAATTAAAAAAATCAACAGATGCCAAAATGTACCAGTGCAGCAAGGAATGTAGAGGAATAGCATACAGCATAGCCAGAGCTTTTTAATGTGTTTTAAGTATTATAAGGTCAATGTTATGTAATCTGGCCAAATGGTGTTGCACCTCTGTAAAATTAAATAAAAGTTCTCCAGAGAAAAGCCTTCCAAAAAGCCATGTGCCAAAAGCTCTATGACAGCATGTGGAAAGCACGAGAACTTGCATCTCTGCAGCTGAGGATTACATCAGAACAGGCCTTCAGTTGTTTTGCTGTCATGGTTTGCTGTTCTTAGTTAATGTAAAGATTGTTCTCTAAGACTGAAGATACATCTGTAGAAGTTACTTGTAGTTTGCATCTTTATTCAGAGCAAAAATGGAATTCACCCATGCAGTCTGTTATTTGCTGCACCTAAAAAGGAAGGGCAGTTAAATAAATGCAAACCCATTTTAGTGTCAGGGTGATTCTGTTTCCTTAAGCAGAATACAGTCTTGGGTCAGACAGTGATAGAAATAATAAGGATATGTCATACTTACTAGACTTCATTTATGATAAAAATAAGGATGCCTATGGAAGCCGGGACAATTTTCTGTTACATTTTGGACTGGAGAGTTTGTAATTGCAGTATTTCATAATTGCATTTACTCTGTAGTTGGGTTTATAAACATGTGTCCTACATTAGTTATAATGACCTAAGTGCACTGAATAAACAGACAAATATGAAGGTGGAGATGTCTGCTCATCTTGTAGTTGTGATGCACCAGCTTTTGTGAATAATTCAGCATTTACAGATTGAGAACTAGAAATGGTTTAAACATTTATCCATCTTACATAGGTATAATATACATGTAGTTAGGAGTGATCCCTCTCTGTGTGTAGTTGAATGGAACTAATATTCAGGAATAGCTGTTCATATGAACTGTCTCTGCCTAGCTAACATCTTATTTAGAGACTTTCACACTCTTAACTTCATTTACAGTTTTGCTATCAATCAGACTTGTTTTAAGGAAGAGTTTCTTTGCACTGAAGATAATCCAACCACCAGCTGCTTTGCTTCTTTCAATCATAGTTTAACTATTTTCCGTGTTAGTAGCCATTCTATTATATAATAACCATTCTATTAAGTCTTTGGTTAAAAGATAAATACCTGTTCTTAAAGGTGACATTTTTATTTCAGATGATGACATAAACTTGAACAGCACAGTTTTCCATTGGTTTGATGATATTAAGATAATATTTGACAGCAGTAAAGATCTATTGACTGAAAAGAGGAATCAGGTAGAGAGTGCACTGATGGAAAGGTATGGTGTTAAGTAATTTTTTTCACTGAGTATTTTTAATGAAAAGAAAAATCTCACTATCAGTAGAAGGGTGTTTCATTGTTTTCACTCTTCCTTTATTTTCTCCAGGTAGTAGAGGTAGCAAATGTAAGTAAAGTAAATAAATTGTTAAGTTTGAAAATGAGCCTTGCATTCTAATCCTGTGAACTGCATAGTATTGATAGAAGTTATTAGTGAGCTTTCACTGTGTTTACAGTAGTATTGAGATCAGATTTCATGTGACAATGCCTGCTGTAATTAATAAAATAATTGAAACCTGAAAAGGACTGAAACACAACATCATATGACCTTAGGTATCTTTACCTTAGGTGCTCTCACTTTAAGGAAACTCTTGAACGTTATCATAAAGAAGTAGAAAGCTACAAAAAGCGGGGGGATATCGTGACTGCGGAAGAACTGAGGAAGAATGCTGAGAATTTTGCAGTGTTAAATAAGAATATAGATCGTGCACTAGAGGAATTTGAGGTTAGTGTTTATTAATCAAGTATGGAGCAGGTTACAATGTGCTGGGATGAGCAAAAGTTTGGTTCCTGCCCTGATTTTTTTTTTTCAGGGTTCTGGCCATATATTGTTAAGAAGACTTTAAAATTTCCAGATTCACAAAGATGTGGCAAATATCTTCCTGTGCCTGTATGCTGATTTGCCCCAACTACTGAGTTGAAGAGCAAATTTTGCGGGAAAAAAATTTTAGGGAGTTTTAAAAATTGAAATATTGAATTTCAGTGTTTCCAACCAGTCAGTAGTAGCAAGGTGCTATTCACAGAAAACAATTCTTCTGGCAGAGTTGGCAGAGGCAGAATGTTGTAGAATGTTGGGGAGCTGGAATTTCCCCTGAATTGTAGATTATGCATTTGAGCTGTGATTTCAGTCCCTCTGCTTGTTCTCTAAGTAAACCCAAATGTTATTCAACTATTTGTATCATTTCCATTTAATGCTGATAGGCATCAAATACACATTTTAACGCATAACAGGAATTTCAAATGCTAGGAAACAAACTGAAGAGATTCCAAGATTCCTAGATTATTTTCAGGGCTCTCCATCCAATTTACTGTATCATTCTAAGTTGAACAGTTTGTCTTAGCTGTGACTCTGCTGGGAAATAAGAAGGGCTGTCTTTGAGAGATCTCACAGGCATTGTGAGGCTTAATTAATCTTCTAAATCACAGAGAGGCAATGAGATTTCTCCATATATGGAGCCTTAAGGGTCAAGATTTTAATTAAGTCCCACTCAAAAGAAAAAATGGAACCAATTAATTCAGTTTAGAATTTAGATAAATTGGTAGTCCTGCACATCAATACTATTAATCTGATTAAAAGGCATCTAGTATATTTAATTAGTGTGAATGTAAATAGGTAGATCAGAACAACTAATTAAGCTTAAGTTTCTTAATACATGATCACAATGAGAGGTGTAGCCACACAATTTAAATGACATGACAATTAACTCAGTGAATATATGAACTTAAATATTATCTTGGAATATGGATCTTTATATTTTTTCTGCCTGCAGTTCATATTGAATGATTAAAAGTTTTATGAAATGCCTGTTGACATTATAAAAGCACAGACTCAGGACTCCATCTGAATTCAGTGTCTGCATTTCAGACAGCATTTCTCTGTGCTTCACCTCCCTACCTGTGAAATGAAGAAGACAATACTTCTAAAAATCTAATTTTTGCGCATTGATTTTTACTGTAAAATCTCTTGGACCGTATCTTTCAATGGATAAACACAGCAATTACCATCTGTTTTGGTGTGAGCGCCCAGATAATTCTGTAAAAGAAAAAACTAATAGTGAGTTAAAAAAAAATCCTACAAGCCTCTCTAACTGAGGAGCTTATATCCAGATTTCACAGTTGTTTGGAAAATTGAGAGCCTGTTTTCACTGAATGCCATGGTACATGATCTTTTCCTAAAATAGATTTGGGTTTTTAAATTAATTTGTAGTAAAAGATACCCAAACTGCTGGGTTAACAGTTGGACTTGATGGTCTTAGAATCGTTTAGGTTGGAAAAGACCTCTATGATTCCATGAAATAACCGGGGAAATTTTCAAGAACACTGTTATCTTACGCACCTAAAATCCACAGGCCTATATCTACTGACCTGTTTGGCTTTAAGACATGTAAAATAATTGTGTTCAATATTGTCTGTTGAAAAGTTTAAACATCTGTATGAATTTTTGATGGGAATAATACTTTTTTTTCCCTTAAAGGCTATCAATTATGAAGAAGATTTGCTTGAACGGGAGAAGACTCAATTTCCTCTATTGCAATCTATAATTACAAACAAAGAACCCTTTGAGCAGCTTTGGATAACAGCATACACTTTCCATACCAAATCTGAGGAATGGATGAATGGTGAGGCTTTGATGTTCATTTGATGAAACATGTTATGTGCAGTTAGCTAAGCAGAAGCTGAGAGGGTTGATTAGTTGTGAGAAAACAATTTTTAAGGAATAAATGCTGTTAAGCACTGTGAAATGGGGTTACTGACTTGGATTTTGCCTTAAGATAATCTTTTGTAACACAATTGATTTCCAGTTAGAGGACAGTGATCAAAAATAGCTGAAATTAAACCACCTTGGGAATCTCCTTGTGCTGATGTGCCTGCTGTTCTTTTTTAATGCTGCGGTATTCAGGACCTCTTCAGGAATTGAATGCTGAGGAAATTAATGAAGAGGTTGGAAATATGTGGAGGACAATGTACAAGCTCAGTAAGAGCTTCCCAGATGTGCCTGTGCCCAGGCGCATGGCAGAATCCATGAAATTCAAGCTTGATAAATTTAAACAACATCTTCCTGTCCTGTCAATTGCCTGCAATCGTGGAATGAAGGAGAGACACTGGAAGCAGGTACTTGAAACTCTGCTTTAACTGTGGAAATACTCTGCCCCAGGAACTGACAGTCCAATATATTTTATCCTGGGACATGATAAATTCAGTTTTGAAATTTGTAACGCCATGGGCAGAAGCTTCTTTAAATTAATAATTCATGGCAGAAAAGCAAATTAGGGTGTTGCACTAATACTTTGTTAGAATTTGTTGCTTGCTGTATGAAAGAATTTTACAAAAATGCATCTTGATAATAGATTTATTTCTTAATTTATTTTCAGATTAGTCAAACTGTAGGATGTGAGATCAAACCGGATGAAAATACTAACCTTAAAAACATATTGGACTATGGACTCTCAAAATTTATTGAACAGTAAGAATTTTAATGTAGGCTCATTTTTTAGACGTTGCATTTCATAGCTCAGATACCAAATACTAGTTCTTTTGGGGTTTTGTATGCTCTTAGAACATGCTGTAAAATCAGCTGTATTTATCAAGGTGTAAACTGTCAGTTGTTCTTGTAGCAGAGGTGTAAAAATCCAGTTGTATTCCTAACCACTTAATTTGTTCATTCAAAATTTTCTGTCTGTATTTGTCTTTCAATTAATATCAATATCTCTAACTTGGTGAGGCTGAAAGTGGAAAAATATTCCTTGAAGAAAGTGTCTATGATATTAACAAATTATTATGAAAGGTAGTCTGATATGCAACTCTACCTACAACTGCTTTTTTTGCTCTTTAGCTATGTTACAAAAGCATTTCAGAGATATGTTTCATTTCAATTTAGACTAGAACCCATTGGAGCAGCTGCAAGTAAGGAATATTCCTTACAGAAATCAATAGAAAAAATGAAATCGGAGTGGGTCAATGTGTACTTTGGTTTGTCGAAGTACAGGGATACTGTAAGTAAACACCAAATCAATATCTCTATCTGAAAATAATTACTATGATTCAGAATACCAATTGAGAATTATTAGAGGAATGTGGCTGCTGATTCATGTTGGCACGATGGAAAGCTGTATCTTAGCCCACAGCTGGGCAAATGTCTCCATTATTTTAACCCTTTTTATTTGGACTTCAGTGTCTGGACAGCTCATGATCTCACATACTCATCCTAACAAACCTCTAAGCCTGAAGACTTCTTCAGTATAGTATGGAAAGCTAGACAGTAGTGAAATTTTAACTTGCCCGGAAGAAACAAGAATCACAGTGCAAAAGATTGAGTCAGAAGGCGCCAGCTTCCTATCACAAAACAATCTGTCTCTGGACCCTTGAAACAGAGGAGATTGCATTTGATATCTTCACACACTTGCATCCTTTCTCAATTCCTTGCTGCTTCAACCAGCATAGAGAAGGGGGAAACAGGAAGCTGAATGAGTGGGGAAATGAATGACTGCCATTTGACTTAACAAAATGTGATGTGTTTACAGGACACCAACATCCTGTCGTCAGTGGATGACATCCAGCTTCTGCTGGATGATCACATTGTTAAGACTCAGACAGTGTGTGGCTCTCCCTTCATCAAACCAATAGAAGCTGAATGTGTGGTAAGGAAAAGCCAGTTTGATTGAACTTGCATGTCTCATAGTATGCTTACCCAAGTGCTTCAAGGTATTTTGACAACGATAAGACACTAAAGAGTTGTTAACTAAGAACACATATTCATGTTCCTTGATTTATTCTTGTTGTAATTTTGCTTAACTACTGAATGTTTTCATTGCAGGCTTGGAGAGATAAACTGTGTTTAATGCAAGATATTATAGATAGCTGGTTAAAATGTCAGGCAACATGGTTGTATTTGGAACCAATTTTTAGTTCAGAAGACATTATAGCTCAAATGCCTGAAGAGGGCAGAAAGTTTAAGATTGTGGACTCACACTGGAAAAACATTATGGCAGAAGTGGTAAGTGCTAACATTTAAAAAATTGTGTATTTTTATACACATCTGATGATTATTAATATAATGTGCGTATACTGTTCATTTCTGCAGCTGGGTATTTGTATCCATGGAGTAGAAAAACCTTCACTAAAGTCCAACAAATTCCAGTCTTGCAGTAAAAGTGGTAGATTACATCACTATTGCATTGAGATTTCTGTAAAGGCTGGGTATTGAAGGGTGAATTATAGCTCAAGGAACATGAATTCTAAATTTTCTAGCTTTCTTATGGCTAAATGGTCAGAATAAGATAGAAAAAATGAATGATTTGTGCTTTCAGGATCTGCTTACAACTTCACTGACAAGGTAAAAAGCTTGTCTGATTACAGTGAGAGTCTGCATTAGACATAGAAGGTGTATACACATTTTGGAGCAACTACTTAGAAATTTTTTTCATGTGATTGTTTTCTAATATGTGATGGCATGGTTATTAAAAAATTTAGTGAATATGGACTGTCACAGTAGTATGTCAGGTTAAGATAATGGGGATAGGAAGTGAAATTTGGTAACCTGTTCAATTCCCTGTAAATAAAAGTTGAGTAAGAGGCCAGAAAGTGGTGGTGTGAGCTGAGCTGTTGGACAGGTCTCAATTCCTATTTAGTTACAGTGATTATTTCAACACCTTTATCGCACAATCACACACTCCCAAACAGCTCAGCTCTGTGAATAATGAAGTCTGCCTGAAACAGAATTCTCTGAATTGGAGTGTTATCAGAAAAAAAGAACAGAGAATAATTGTTGGGTGCTGTGTCTCTGATAGAACTTATTTGTGAGTGGAAAACAACGTAGCAAGCTCAAGACACAGAAACAAGTGCCAAAAATCTTATTTCCTGGTATTTCTTTCATTAATGTCTATAAAGTTCGAGTTCTTAAAATTGACAGTCTGAAAAGCAAAACTATCAAATAATGCAAACACACTTAAAAATATGAAAGCACTCTACAGAGAAGAATTAGAGCTTTTTGCTGTTATGCAGTATATGTGATAGATGCTAACAATTTTAATGTAAAACTTATTGCAATTTTAGCATTTTCTGCTTTGTGGTTTTTGGTTGTTTTTTTTTTTTTTTTACAAAGGTGAAAGACACAAAGGTACTTGTAGCAACTGAACAACCCAAGATGTTAGACAGACTTCAGGAAGCAAATGTTCTCTTAGAGGACATTCAGAAGGGACTGAATACTTATTTGGAGACGAAAAGATTATTTTTCCCAAGGTAAATTAATTAAACAGGCCTAAGTTAGAAACAAGAAGCCATGAACTCTTTCAAACCATTTCTACTGAACTGAAAAGTCTCATTTTATAAACAGATGTGGGACACAGTCACATGCAGCAAAAAATGAAAAGCTGTTCTCATCTCCAGACATAACTCATTTTCCTCAGTTGTGAAATGCCAGGAAGAGATGGGGATGGGGAGGCACAATCTGTCTATCATAATGTAAACTTTGATTAGAAAGGTATTATTACTTACAGGGTATTTTTGTAGGAGCTTGCTGCCTTCCCAAGGCTGATATGCAATTATGTCCCTGCCCCACCCTCTTTAGAGGTGTGTGATCCGTGGGAGTTGTACAAGATCACTAGAAGCAGGATTCAGGGTTTTTACAGGATACTTAATAGGTGGCTGGAGCCATCTGGTCTTTCCTGCCTGAGTTTGAGAACCCTGATTCTTCCTTTGCATAAGAGGGTGATCATATTGAAATTCTGAAAAAAAAACAGATGTAAGGAGTTTTATAATGTTAAAAATTGCTTAAGGAAAGGGATTTGAGATACTAATTTCCTCTTTGATACTCTAGAGTCTTAAGCAACAATAAAACCAATTGCATGAGTAGATTATTAGTGGAAATTTTCATGAGTGGAAAGTAATTGTATTTTTCTGGCAGATTCTTTTTCCTGTCTAACGATGAGCTGCTTGAAATACTGTCTGAAACAAAGGATCCACTTCGAGTACAACCCCATTTAAAGAAGTGTTTTGAAGGAATTGCAAAACTGGAGTTCACAGAAGATATGGAGATCATAGGCATGATCAGTTCAGAGAAGGAAATAGTTCCTTTTATAGATAAAATCTATCCAATGAAAGCAAATGTAATTTTTTTTTTTAATTTTACTATATGAAATCAGGTTAATACATAATACATTATATAAAGTGCATGGTTTTGATGGAATTAAGTTTAAAGCATTTAGGATCACATCATGAAGGGAGTTTAGGAAGTGAGAGTGCAGGCTGGTATTCTAGAATAAAAAGGATTTCCTACAAAAAGGAGTAAGACTTACCAATTTGCAGTAAATTCCTCTGAAAGGTGAGGCGTGTTGTGAGTTAAAAATACTCTTCTCTTAATCCTGCAGGAGCAAATCATGCCCTGAGTTAAAATGAGCAGGTTTAGCTAACCATGCAATCTGTGTTTTTTGTTTATGCTTACATGAAACAGATACAGCTGTTTCTTTATCTGGATTGTCTTTAGAGTTAGCTTAATATACCTTCTTCAGACAGTATACTACAGTATAACCTGTCAGATTTTTTGGTAATTTCAACCTGTATTCCTTTTATATACAACACCCAGATTTGAAGAAAGCTTATTTAAGCCTAAGACATTTCAAATAATTTGTCATTGAAGAAGAATATAATAAGGAAAGGTGTATTGACTCTTAACTTCTTTTCTCTCTTTAAGGGCATGGTGGAAAAATGGCTTTTTCAAGTAGAAGAAATGATGTTGGCCAGTGTAAGACAAGTTCTTCAAGATGGCATAAAAGGATATAGCCAGGTAATTATTCCTAACTATGGTATAAGTTAGATTTCACAAGCAAATATACATGAACAGGTTACTCACATTCTTAATCAGGGAAATATGTTTGAATCTAAGTGAAATCCAGCTCTTCTTCTTCAGTAGTACCAATCTGAAGTTGTAACTCTGAAGTTTCATGAAGAAAACATATTAAAGCTCTACATGCTGATTCTTATTTATTTGCAGCATGAGACAAAAGATATTTGAGGAAAGTAATTGTTATCAGTGCCATAATCTAATGTGTTTATATGACTTCTTGTGTCTGAAATTGATCTTTTGGTTTAAGGTGCCTCGAAAAGAGTGGGTACTTCAGTGGCCTGGACAGGCAGTTATTTGTGTTTCATCCATTTATTGGACAGAAGAAGTGTCTGAGTCTATAAAGAACAAAGCTTTACAAGTAAGATTTTCTTCTAACTTTCTAGGCACTGAACTATGATTAATTATAAACAGCACCTTCTAATAAAGAAGATCCTCAATCAACAACATATTGCAATTTACTCATGCATGTGCTTTATTTTGTTTTTCATTTTGGATTGGGTCTTAGCAGAGGTTTGTTCCCATTTACTTGGGTGTGTATCAGGAGAAATCCTACAGAAGGAAATTGTATTACTTCATTTACAGTAAGAAAGATAAGCCTTCTGCTTATACTACTGTCAGGCCATAAATATTTTAAAATATTCATAGTTAAATAAAAAGCCAGTATACAAAAGAGAATTTAAAATGTTTGTGTAGTGCCCAGGCTTCCATTAATATATTTTGTTGGAGGGGCTGTTTCCAACGATTGTGCCTGTAGGAGCTTAGGAACTACTGGCTACAGCATCCCATCAATGCCTGTGTTTGTTTCTGTGACAGGATTTCTTGGAGAAGAGCAATCTACAGATCAGGGACATAGTTGAGCTGGTGAGAGGAAAGCTGTCCACTGGAGCCCGGCTGACCCTTGGAGCTCTCATTGTCATTGATGTGCATGGTAATGTGCAGCTGCTGCTACCCCTGTGACACCTGGGCAGTGCTGCTGTCATTGGCTGGGTGGACTCTTGGACAGAGGCACCTAAAATGCTTTCTCTAACTTGAACCAGCCTTTACAGAGTTATTGCTCTGTTCTTTGGGCAAATGGGGATTGCTCTGCGCAAGGATCTCCCATCTACTTAGAACAGACACTGGAATCTGGTTAAAATTAAGCTGAATCCCTATTCCAAACAAGTGCAAATTCCTCTCTAACGTGAAAGCCAGCCTCTAAATGGTGAATTACTCCTACGTAGTTCTAAGTAAATGTTATTTTACTTTTAAGTCGTTTTAAGTAAACTAACACAATAGAAGTGTCTAGGTTTTTTTAACAATCTGTGTCTTACTCTGCAGCTCGTGATGTGGTCTCAAAATTGGTTGAAGACAAAATCACAGATCTGAATGACTTCCTGTGGATTTCTCAGCTGAGATACTACTGGGAAGAGAATGATGTGATAGTGAGAATGATCACAACAGAAATGAAATATGGTTATGAGTATCTGGGCAATTCACAACGTCTGGTTATAACCCCACTGACTGATAGATGTTACAGGTAAAACTGTAGTGTCTGTGAATTTTTCCACTTTTTGGATTGATCAGTGTTTACTTTTATATGTTCTAGTTAATAATAGCAGGAACCTCAGCAGCTAACATTTTCCTGTAGACTTTGGAAGCAAATCTTATGTATCTTTGCCTAAATACAATAAAATATTTACAATGTATAGGCTTCTAGACCAGTTGAATAATGGACTCTATTGTGTCCAAGAAGGTGCTTCTGAAAAGAGGTGGCAGCACATGGTACTGGAACTGCTAATTCTACAGTAGCACTGTCAATTCATTTATCTGAAATAAGACACACAGTTTGGGTATGCCTGCCTGTAAGATAAATGAGGTAGTTAGAGAGCCTTTCACAGCTATTTGAATATAGTTAGCTTCCTGTTCCTCCAGCAAGAGGTTGTGATGGAAATGCTTCAGTCCTCAAGGCATTATGCATATTCCTCAAGGAAATATGCTAAGGCATTTGGTATTTCACATCTGGTGAGCCCTCAAGACATGAGTCAAAGCCTTTGAATAGGGTTTTGTGAAATAATCAGATCGCTCCAGTGTTAACAGGAATTTTATTTTAGTAAGATGTTCTCTGGAAAAGCAGTGTGATTCCAGGTTTTTGTAACAACCTTTATGCTTCTCATCCATTTCTAAAGATTGGCTGAATTTATAAAGCCATCTTCAAGCTCTTGCCAGTTCAAGTGCTACTCAAGGGAAATGTGTGCTTTTGCAGACTCTACAATTTTGCTCTTGGCATTGTTCATTTGCTTGTGTGATTGAGGATATACAAGGTGGGTGCATGTAATAAATAAAAACCTTGATATTCCTTTTAGGCCAAGTGGCTGAATGTGAACTTCCCCAATTAGGAAGCACTTATGAGACAATACTGGGTTTTTAGGGCAAGCTGCAAAGTCAGTAGAGAAACAAGTAAATTGTTTTCAGGAGAGCCTCTATAGGAGAATACTTATCAATCCATTCAGAATCAATCTAATATTAAAGATTTCTATTTCTAATGCCTGTGTTCTTGATAATGTAGGACATTAATGGGTGCCTTGAAATTAAATCTTGGTGGTGCTCCAGAAGGACCTGCTGGAACTGGCAAAACAGAAACAACAAAAGATCTAGCAAAAGCAATAGCTAAGCAGGTACCAAAACTTCATTTTTTTTGCTTTCCACTGTTTATGTTTGGATATGTAGATATTTCTTAAAATGCCATTCTTAAGCAAGTGCTGCTTGTTTTGTAGCTACTCATTTACAGTTGGACTCAAACATCTTAAAGATCTTTTCCAGCCTAATGATTCTGTGATTCTGTTCTTTATTCACAGGAATCCTTGGTAAGAAGCACGCATTTAGGACTGTATATGGCATCGTGGTTTTCTAATCCAAAATTAGCAACAGTAATCCCTTCCCATTGTAGATGCAAAGAATTTTGTGGTAGACTTCATGTTAATGCTGAGAAATGTTCTCTGTGCTTTTATTGCAGTGTGTTGTCTTTAATTGCTCTGATGGCCTCGATTACAAGGCAATGGGCAAGTTCTTTAAAGGGCTGGCACAAGCTGGGGCATGGGCCTGCTTTGATGAGTTCAATAGAATTGAGGTAATGTTTTAATTCAGACAAATAAAATGAGAAACCTTTAATTTAAGACACAAGAATTTTAAGATTTAGACATAACAACATTATTGCCAATTTTCTGCTTTTACTTGTGGTGAGTCCTCTTTGTTCTGATAATTAGTGACACCGAAATAGGCACTTAGCTGCCTGCTCTAGAAGCACATGCCTACCTGTGCTGTGTTGCAGAAGTGTTCTGAGTCAATTTAGTTCCTTTACAATTTTTTCTTTTGTACATGGCACCTTTTTTGGGAAGGAACTGTTCTTGTCTTCTCCTTGAGAAATCAAACTACAGCTGTGGCATTACATTTATCTGATTGCAGCACAGGTCAGACCATTGCCAGTGGAGGGATTCCTGAAATGACTGAGTGATCTGGTTATCAAGCCATGTAAACAGATACATCTTATTCCCCCCTTGATTTTACTCTGGTCTTTTTGGTTTAATTTAATTTGGTCACTAATGACTTTGGATAAGTTCTATCATTACTTTGATGGAATTTAATATAAGTACATACTAGTAAAAGTGGAAATTTCATGAAATTCTATTTTGTATGTATTAGTACCTTTAATTCTTTAATTTTTCCATTTTTCTGCTGTAACTTGTTTTCTACTGAATTCAAGCGTTAGCATTCCTTTTCCAATATTTTTTTACCTAGATACTCAGGATTGGCACTGGGCAGCCTTACCTATTATTTACGCTCAATTTTGGGCATTGAATGAGTCTGTTTTTCTGGAGAGCCTAAACTATGTGTCTGAATTGAAGGGGAAGTGCTTTTAGAGGCCTCCAGAGGGAGTTCCTGTCCAACTAACTTAGATGTCTACATTCAGGCACACGGTATTTCCCTGTGGAGGCTTTTAGAAGCCTCTGTTGATCAGTCTCTATTAGCTGAGTAGATAATAGTGGCACCAACTTACAGAGGATCCCTTCAACAGGCAGCTAAGATATAGGCTCAGGGTGATTTTTCCTCGGAGAAATGGAAATACAGCCTTCAAAATACGTGAACAAAACCATTGTATATTATCTCCAAGTGTCTTATGTTTTCCCATCTGTTCTGTCTGTATTAGGTTGAAGTGTTATCTGTAGTTGCCCAGCAAATTCTTAGCATCCAGCAAGCTATTATTCGCAAACTCAAAAAATTCATCTTTGAAGGGACAGAGATCTCTCTTAATCCTACTTGTGCTGTGTTTATTACGATGAATCCTGGCTATGCTGGACGGGCAGAGTTGCCTGATAATCTGAAGGTAAGCTTGAAATCCTGCTTTTTTGTAGAAATTAAACTGAATTTGCAACTTCTAGTCCACAGTGATAAGAGAAGTCAGCAATCGAATCATAAACTGATGTGTAAGGGTTGCTTAAGGAAGAAAAAACACCATCACTCTGAATGTCCCCTCCCTTGCTGCTTCTGCTGAGCATGACCCCATATGCTCTTGGGGGTCATATCCTTTGGATCAGCTGTCCTGGCTGTGTCCCCTCCCAGCTCTTTGTGCACCCATCCTCGTGGCTGGTGTGTGGGGTGAGGAGCAGGAAAGGCCTTGACTCTGTGGGAGCTCTTCTCAGCAATAACCAAAACATCCCTGAATTATCAGCAGTATTTCCACTACAAATCCAAAACACAGCCTCAGGGCAGCTACTGTGAAACAATTTAACTCTACGCCAGCCAAAACCAGCAAAACTGATAAGCTGTTCAAGTGTGTGCTGCTGTACTTTTCACTAAGCTTCAGTAAACAGTTAGGATTGTACAAAATGCACAGATGAAAGGTCTCAAGTCTAATGATATTGATACCAGTATACAGTTTTAATTGTGCTCTCTCTAAGTGGAAGTTCTCTAGGTTTACAATGGCTTGGTAATCTCAATTTAAATTTCTTACAACTTTGTGAGTTGCTGAGACACTGAAATAGTCCTGGTTCTTTTTCTAACGTTGCCACATTTCTTTTCATAATCTTTTAGAAGGCTTTAACCACACCATATGCTGGTTTGTCTGTTATGAAAGTGAGATGAATGTCACCTCCCTTTTCCTCTGTTTAGTTCTTTAGAATTTACTCTTTCTAAGCATTTGTTACTGTAGTGCTTAGCACAGACCTCTTGAACCTCTTGATAAGGTCAGAATAGAATAGAATTCTAAAGCAGTCTCATAGATTTCAGATGATTCATAAATTCTGTGCATTCATGGATTTATGGAGAGATGCTATTCTTATAAAACAGGCAGAATTTATTACAATATTCCATAGTCAAAAGTTGGTATCTTACTTTTTTCCTTATAGGCACTGTTCCGAACAGTTGCCATGATGGTCCCAGATTATGCCTTGATTGGGGAAATTTCACTTTATTCAATGGGATTTCTGGACTCTAAGAGGTAAGACATGCTGAATTTTCTACTTTAGTTGAATCTGATACACCTCATTCCTCTGTAAGGCATAAATGTGTGTTTGAGGCATATATGAAAGGCTGTCCATGTTTTATTTCTCCAGAAAGTACTTTTTAATCTCCTGCTCTCTTGTCAATTCTCATTTACCACTTCACATTGCCAGATGTGCACTTCTGCACAGGATCATTTGGAATATGTATCAAAATATCAGACAGAACTCCTAAATGATGCACACACTCTCTAGTATGGCATAATCTACAGTCTTGCTTCGCAGGTGTCTTGGGCCATCTTGTCAGCTGCTGTGTCTTAGAATCACAGATACTTTTTGTATATAGGTAGCTAAATTGTTTTCTTCTTAGTGAGATATTTTCACTCTACATGTTGTATTTTATTATCCACAGTCTTGCCCAGAAAATTGTTGCCACTTACCGTTTGTGCTCAGAGCAGTTGTCATCCCAGCACCACTACGATTACGGAATGCGTGCGGTGAAATCCGTCCTGACAGCAGCAGGGAACCTAAAGCTGAAGTACCCAGCTGAAAATGAAAGTGTGTTGTTGCTTCGGGCTTTGATGGATGTCAATTTGGCCAAGTTCTTGTCCCAGGATGTGCCATTGTTTCAGGTGAGGTATCAGGCCAGTGTGTTTTAGGTTTTATGATGATGAGATCCATTAAAAGAACCTACAGAAACAGGTCATTATCTTAATTTAGAACAGTTTGATCTAGATGATGCCATACTATTGTAGAGTTATTTCAGTCCACTGATCTGGAGGAACTCTGGTTCTGTTAGGATTATTTTGAAAAACAAACTTTTAGTGATGCCTTTAAAGGTATTCTATAAAATGTTTTACAAGGTATCTTTTTAAAAATTATCTTGTGCTGTTTCATTCATGGAAATCATTCTTTGGAGTTTGTATTCTGGCTTTGTGCTCCAAAAGAAATGTGGATAATTAAGTTAAGGTCATTTAGAAATCTGAATTCATAATAAAAATGATGACATTTCTGTTTGCATGCTGCTTTAATAGCAGATAAAGACTGTGTTACGATATAAAGCAATCAATATTAAAGACTAAAAGCTAGGGTACAAACACAGCCAGAGTCACTGCTCTGAAATTTTGGAGCACATATCCTTCTATTTAATCACTGAAATTCTTTCTACTACTTTCACATCCTTTTGTGTATTCCTGATGGGGGGAAATCTGCAAAGGTTAAATTATTTTTACAATAGCAGCATGTTCATGAAAACTGCAGGCACAGGTTTCTGTTTCGTGTATGCAGAATTCTTGCATGGCTACAGTTTGCCTAGAAGTTAGTTTTGTTTACCCGAGGACATTTGGTTTTAAACTTCTGTTATCTGTATGAATTGTTTTACTTGGGAATTTTCTCTTTTTGTAACCTGTGTTTAAGTAGTGCTCTGTTCTGTCTTTCCTTAACAGGGTATCATATCTGACCTGTTTCCTGGAGTGGTTCTTCCTACACCAGACTATGACTTATTTATCAAGTCACTAACTGAAAATATTGAAAAACTGAATCTTCAACCAGTGCCATGGTTCATTGGAAAAATTATTCAGGTTTATTTTTGCATACTTCTGGGAAAGAAAAGCACAAGAGCTGAAACACTTTTCATTCACTGTCTGTGTCATGAATGAATAGTTTCCTTACCAATTAATGGAATATTACAAATGTGGTATTCTTACTGAGTAAAAATCATGGAATAAAAGCCTGCTTTGCTCATAGTGATTCTGTAATTCAGACAGAAATGTAAAGGAGCTAATGTGTGCTCTAACATTGTAGGGCTTGTGCTTCAGGATAGAAAATGAAACCGAATCTGCTAATAACTGAGGCAGTTTAGCCTAGTGAGCAGAATGCTGGACTGGGAGTCAGGCCCTGTTCTCAGTTCTGTTCAGTCTCGTTGAGAAGCCTTGAAAGAGGTGTCATTGCTTATGCTTCACGTCCAGCCCTGTGTTCCCACTGCCTCCCATTTACAAGTATTGGGGACCTTTTAAACAATGCTTAACCTTTTTTTCTTGTACAGCCTAATGACAGGGTAATGGCAGGGTACAAATGTGTGGCCTGGGCCAGGGACTTCTGTGGCCTGGGCCAGGGACTTCAGTGGCCTCTCCGACAGCAGTTCAGACTTCATGGCTTATGTCCAGACTTGCCTTATACTGCTTTGCAAACCATACTGAATCTTTCATTTACATAGGGGTAATGTTAACTGGTTCGCAAGATAAAATGGGAAATATCAGCCTTTACATGATTAAAAAAAATCTTCTTAGGGGTTGTTATAGGTCTGTTTGGTGGTTTTGCTTTGACTTGAGCTTTGGCAAGATCTTGTGGAGTGGCTGAAGAAGTTACCACTCTTGCAGTCCAAAGTCAGCCTCTGTGGGACTGACCATATGCCAGATCCTCAGAGTTTCAGTCCCTTTTTGTCCACTTCATTGGTAACCACTGATTCAGTGGTTCAGGCCTTTTCAGTTCAGGGCTAAGATCTAAGTGCCTGCTTAGTGCCCTCACACCCTGTAAAGTGCTGCTGTTGCAATTGAGAGATGACATTTAGCAAGGAGAAAGGGAGGATGCCTGAGGAGAACAACTTAAATTGTATCAGTCAAAATTGCCATAAAAGCATGACTGCTCTCTGATTTGGATTAAGGCTTTGGTCAGCCAGCAGAGTGCAGAAATTTCATTGTGTCACATCTGAATGCAGGAGAGAGGCTTCTATTTTCATTCACATAACATGGAACACTTGTTTTTGTGCTGTGTTAAGGAGTGGCTCTCCTGTCTCTGGCAGGTGTACGAAATGATGCTGGTGCGCCATGGGTTCATGATTGTTGGAGATCCTATGAGTGGGAAGACCAGTTCATACAAGGTGCTGGCTGGAGCCCTGGCTGATTTGTGTGCAGGTAACATTGTCCACAAGCTTCTCCTTAAATGAAGTCAATTTTATGAGTGTTGTTTTTCCTTTGCCAAGATATGCCCAGGTTCTAATTTTCCTATATTCTTCCTTTGTGACTGCAGAATTTCTATTAATTTAACTATTTATGTCTGGTATATTTGTCTGTTAGTATTTTTGTCCACATCTGCTGGAACAGTAAGCCATACCAATATGTTTATGCTTTTCTGAATTTTGTTAATAATTTTATTTATGCATAATACTCCAAAAAATTAGCTCTGATAGGATATTGTAAGTAGCTCCCATAAATAAATGAAATTTATGCTGCCCTGCTTCTTTTTTTCATGTGTTTTTCACAGACTTCTTGCTTGCCTTGTACAAGTCAGGGAATTTCTTATTTACTGCCACCTAGAGGCAAAATATCTGGGGTTTCTTGCTTTGAGGATCCTCAGGAATCATCTCGTTCTGTATTTCAGCTACTGAGTAAAACTCACCTAACAAATTCTGAAGCACGTGTATTTGCCTTTTTACACAGCAAACGCCATGGATGAATTTGCTGTCGAATACAAAGTTATTAATCCCAAAGCCATTACTATGGGGCAGTTGTATGGCAGTTTTGATCCTGTGAGTCACGAGTGGTCAGATGGAATTCTTGCCAAGGCCTTCAGGGAACAAGCATCTTCTACCACAGAGGATCGCAAGTGGATTATTTTTGATGGCCCTGTGGATGCAGTTTGGATAGAGAACATGAACACTGTGCTGGATGATAATAAAAAGGTAGCCTAATTTTTGCCTATAACCTTGTCCTTGAATAAGCATTCTTAATTTTAGTAGTAGCAATATTGTTACTGTGTTAGTCAAAGGAAGTGTGAAACTCAGGAAAGGCTGATGTGCTTAAAAGCCTTGCTTTATTTCCCCACTTGTATGAGTGAGTTTAGGTGGTGTTAGATAATATTAACCCATTATTGTCCCTAGAAGCCTTGTCTTGCTCCTTCTTTATTGAAATGAGGTTGATCATTGAGGCTTTTTTATTGACCCTTTTAGGAAACTGAAATGCACAGAGGCAGCTCTGTGCCTGAAAACTGAACTTGCTTAAATTACCTCGTGAATAAATGAATTTAAAAAAAGCTGCAGGTCATAACTGCTTTTTCTTGCAGAGTTATTTAGAGATAGAGCATTGTTCTGTGTCTCTGCAAGCCTTACAGTAAGACATGGAAAAGTTGAGACAAGGTCATAAAATATCAGGTATTGTAAGGATACAAATGTATGAATGAGGAGTGACACTAAGTGGAATGTTCAGTGATTTTATGACAGACATTGCTTTGACTGTACATTCAGCACTGACATGACTATATCATGTTTATGTGATGCTCTTCTTCCAGTTATGCTTAATGAGTGGTGAAATAATTCAGATGAGCACAAAAATGAGTTTAATCTTTGAGCCAGCAGACTTAGAGCAGGCATCTCCAGCAACTGTCAGCAGGTAATGTGAGAGCATTCAAGCTTGAACTGTCCCACTTTGCACATGTATTCCCTACCAGAGATGTTTGTTCTTCCCAGGTGTGGTATGATCTATATGGACCCACAACAGTTAGGTTGGAAGCCACTAAAGGATTCCTACATGAACACTCTGCCTCCAAACCTGCAGGAAGAACACCGAGACACGGTGCGAGACTGCATTTTTTACCTAATTTAGAAGATTAATATCAGGTGGTGTTCACAGTTTGCCTACATGAATGCGGACCTGCAGAATCAAAGCTTTTATAGTATTACCATTAACAGCTAAGTCTTCAAAGCCTTTTTCACCTTATTGTTTACATGAAGGAGAGCTCTTTGTGCTGTGTATTTTACTATGTTTTTTGTAGATGCAAATAAAAACAGGTGTTGGTGAGAATCTAAAATCCCTATAATTGGGCATTAAAATCTAGTAAAATAATTGGAATAATATTAGTATTGGAGCTGTAGAAAACTTTTTTATGTGATTTGAGAATACCCTCTCTGAGTTTTGCAGGAAATTAGAATCAAATTTCAAAGAAGTACCAAGACTAGACTCTTTTTTTTATCTTTATTCATCAGAGTAAAGTAATTATTCCTTAACCAACAGATAGTCTGACACTTCAGTGCATCTCCTTGCTTACTACTCCTTGGGGAAAGGGTAGATCATGATTTCTGTCCTATTTTCCAGTTTGAGTTCATGGAGCAGAAACCACCATCCAGTATTTGCCCATGTGCTGTGGCACTCCTGCAGGCACCAGTCAGCCCCAGCATGCTGGAATTTCTGCTGTGGCACAGTAGCTGTGCTGGGTCTCTGTAGAGTGCCTCTTTTTAAGGGAGGATAAAACCCTTACCTTTGTTTCTGTTGGAGTAATTTTGTTGTTGCCTAAGCAAGTCAAGAGTCTCTCTAGGCAGAGTTTCTGCTCTGCTGTCTGGATTAGTAACTGGGTAACAGAATTCCTACTGAAAACTTCTCTGTGGTAAAAGCAACTTGTTTTCACCATCAGACAGTGATGCTGTGACTTTGTGAACATTTCAGTACTGCCTCACACAGGCCCTTCCTTGATCTTCTCTCTGCCAACCTGGACAATTTCTGATGCCTTATGTTTGACTGAGGGTGAATTGGGGGACAGTGGGGAATGTGGCAAGTCCTGCATTATCTCACAGCCATTTCCTTTTCTCCTGGTAGGTCAATGACTTGTTTATGTGGCTGGTTGAGCCCTGTTTAGATTTCATTTACCATCATTGCAAACTCATTGTAAAAACGTCCTCTCTTCACCTGAGTTACAGCTTGATGAAACTCTATTCTTCTCTCCTTGGTAAGTACCCTAAGCTGCCCGGTTTTTATTTTATTTTATTTCAATTTTTCCATTTTTTCCCTTCCATGTCCCAGGACAAAATGCTGGTTATAAAATGCAAGGAAATACCAAAGGAGTTCCTTACTGTTGAGTTCATACAACACACTCAAGTGATCTTGCTGATCCATATTATTAATAGTTCTTTGCATAGAGAGTTTTCATATTTGAAAACTGATGTCATTACAAAACTGAACACGATCTTGTGAGTATTTTCTGTGTTTTGCTTGCTGTTTGCTACCATCTGAAGAAAAGAATTAGGACTCTTTCTAAATATTTTTCTTCTAATTTCATTTTTATTTGTAAACAGTATTTTACACAGACAAGATCTTCCTTTTGTAAGTTTACTTCATTCCACTGAAGACAGTGCTCTACTTTTGTCTCAGGATACTTCAGCAAAAATGCATTTTGAATTGGGATTTATGGTTATTACTGGCATTTAACTAAAATTCAAAATACGCGTTTTAGATGAAATAAAGGAATCCTATGATGAGGACAGTGAAGCCATGCCTGCTCAGAAAATCACCTCGTGGCTGCAGGCCCTTTTCCTTTTTGCTTTGGTGTGGACACTTGGAGGGATCATTGATGCAGACAGCAGAAGAAAATTCGATTCGTTTTACCGCAACTTGCTCAATGGGATGAATGAGGAAAACCCACGCCCTAAAAATGTGAAGCTTAACAAAAACAATATCTTCCCAGAAAAAGGTGCTTCTTCATAACTGTACTTGCTTGGCCTTTTACAAAGCAGTGAGAAAGCTTGGCTCTTAGTGAGCCTGGCAGATGTTAAGTCTGCAGCAGAGCCACCATCTGCCAGGCCTTGGGCTGAACAGTTGGGTGCCCTTTCCTGGCTCTTTTAACCAGGAGTAGCATATGCCTCCTGTTGTACTCAAACACTGTGGCTGAACCTGACCTAAAATAATTTTGTGATGATAATGGCAGTGGTGGTGGTGGGGAAGTGGGTTTGGGGGGTGGGGGATGTATCTTGTGTACTAGAAAGCTTCTATTATCTCACCCTTTTGGAAATCTCACTCTAAAATTACTGAAGTTTATTTTTATAATTTCATCAGTGAGTTTTCCTATGGTTGTGTTTTTCAATTAACAGGGAGTGTTTATGACTTCTATTTTGACAAGGACAGTCATGGGCAATGGAAGATGTGGACAGACTACATCACAAAGGAAGAGCAAGTTATCGCCCCAGGGGCTAAGGTGCACACTGGTTTCTTTATAAAATAAAGACTGATTTGACTAAATGATTTAGAGGTATAAATAACTATATTAGGCTGTTTAATGATTGCCTTGCAACATTTCATTAGTCTCTGTGAGCTCCCTTTCATGCTCTTATCTCAATTGGGGTACCACTAACATTGGAAGTTCAGCACTGCAGGTGCACATGGAACCCTGAGGTTGCCTAGTGGTTAAAATTTGTGTTCTGCTTTGTTTTCTAACAGCATTTGATATTGGGGAAACCACGGTGGGAAAAAGCCAAAGCTTGAATTGCTACTCCTTCGTTTCTATTTTCAGTGATTGATCTCATGATATTGTAGTTTGAGTTGCTTAGAGAAAGCAAGCAGAGAGACTTACTACTACTTTGGGATGTGGAGAATGGTACTGAGAGTCCTGGATCCCCTCCATTTCCAGATAGAGACACTCAGATTTTGAGGGCAGCTGTGAACTGAATGGAAGTGAAGCACAGCAGAGATCTGCAGATGAAATTTCAAGATAATCTAAGCTTGTTCAACTTTTCATCTCATTGTAGTTGCAATTGTCTTGTTTATTAAGTACATGAGAGATGTAAGATCACATTTCATTCTGCTGCTGAAAATCTTTTCTCAATATCAAATCCACAGCTGCTAATTGTAAGTAAAAAATGAGGAATAGAAAAAATTTCCATACCAGTGTTTTTTTCCCTTTGCACAGTAGGGGAACAGAACTAGGCCATTCTTAACTCTGTAGTTCTCCAGGCTTTATAAAATGTCTGTGAACCATAATATAGATAATACTGGCTGTGCTATTAACTGTGTAAGTCCTGAACAAGAAGTGGGGCCATAGTATCTACTAGAACTGTATTATAGCTTAGGTTTTAGACAATAGATTTTTTTAAAATGCATTTGTGCTACAGGGTTACTGTAGTTGCTTGCAAACATTCATGTTGTTTAAGGTATTAGATGTTTGATTTTCATGTTTTATTTTACTTTCCTGCATAACAGGTATCTGAGCTAATCATTCCAACAATGGAAACTGCCAGGCAAATGTTTTTTCTTAAAACATATGTGGAGCATAGTGTCCCACTGCTTTTTGTGGGTCCCACTGGCACTGGAAAAACAGCTATAACAAACAATTTTCTACTAAAACTTCCAAAGGAAAAATATATCCCAAGTTTCATCAATTTTTCTGCAAGAACCTCTGCTAATCAAACCCAGGATATTATTATGTCCAAGCTGGACAGAAGAAGAAAAGGATTATTTGGACCTCCAACAGGGAAAGAAGCTATAATTTTTGTGGGTAAGACATATTTTTCATTTTTTAAAAATCATTTTTATTGTGGCTTTAGGCAAAGGAAGTGGTTCACTGAGACTAGTAAATTTGGACTGCCTCAGTGCTTTTATCAGGCATCCAGAGAATCCTAGACTCTCCTGAGTTGGAAGGGACCTACTGGGCACAGAGAAGGATTAGCACTGCCATTGCTGTGAAGTTTTAGTGGCGGTTGTCTTAAAAAAAGCTCTTAGAGTTGCAGTGGGACATGACATGAAATAAAATAGCCAACCCCACTAAGTCAAGCCATCACCCCTAATTATGCCTGTGAGGTGTAATGGTATTTGATTTTAGGTAGTTCAATGGGAAGCAAGAATAACAACACAGCCTTTTTCTACCTCTAGTTCAGTTACCTTTCCTTCTTAGAAGAAAACTAAATTCCTAAACACCAAGGCTTTTCATTCAATGTCTGTGTTCTCCACAGACGACCTAAACATGCCTGAGAAGGAAGTCTATGGAGCCCAGCCAGCTATTGAGCTTCTCAGGCAATGGATTGACCATGGGCACTGGTATGACAGGAAGGATGCATCCCACATCAGCATCATAGATGTCCTGCTGGTCACAGCTATGGGTCCCCCTGGGGGAGGCAGGAATGACATTACAGGTAGGAATTACATTTCTGTGGCAAGTGGTTATCCAGCTGACTGAAGTTAACAGGTGGGCTCAGGTTTGCTGATGACAAATTCTGCATTTATCTGTGACTCGTGGATCTACAGGTGCTTTCACTGAGTGGGTCATTCCAAGTACAGGTCTGTCATCCAAGTTCACATCTGTACCTTTACCCAGAGGGAGTTTAACCAGCATTAGGAACAATGACAGAATGTTATTCTGTGAATGACAGAAGCTATTCTCAAATTAGTGATAGAGATCATTTCCATTTTCTATTCTTTGGAAAAGGGAGGGAATACATCTGCTTGCCATGTCTCTGGCAAGTCTCTCCTGAAGTTGTATCTCCTGCTGCTAAGGCAGGCTGCTTGCATTTATTTACAAGAATGTTACCTGCAAGTCCATGATTCCTTCACAGCACCATAAGGGAGTTTATATTTTCTAATGAAAAAAATACATAAGTAAAAGCCCTAATGTAGCTACATCTACATTATTATAGGCTATATACAGGTACATTGTTATAATGCACTTCATGCTACTTTGCTTCTTATAAACACTGTGATACAGATATAACTGTGTGCTCTGAGGAGGCTTTATGAAAAATAACTCTTCTGATACAGCTAAATTTCTAAAATGTACTTGTGTATAGACTAAAGCTTTTTAGGTGAAAGCCAGTAACAAGATACTTGACTTTGTAAAGTTTTACTGTGTCATATCGTAATCAAGAAGGCTGAGATGAGCTGAAATTTTAAATTGGGTAATAGTGGCCTTGTAATGGAGATGCATAGTTTCATATTAAAATAATTTATTTTAAGTAAAATACTGATAGAAAATATAACCAGTTTATATTTCTTTTGCATCACTGTTAGGGCAAAAATTTGCCAGAAACAAAATCTCTCTGCATCCTTTTCTGTTACAGGACGCTTCACACGGCACTTGAATATTGTCTCTATCTGTGCTTTCAATGATGACATTTTAAGCAAGATTTTTACTGCAGTTACTGACTGGCACTTTGGCAAAGGCTTTGATGCTTCATTTCTGAGGTAATGAGATCTATTTCCTGTAGCACCTTTGTTGTCTTTTCCCTGTGATTTATCTGCAGAAGTTAAAATTGTATTTCTTTTCCTTCTTAAGGCTGGGTAAGATGATGGTCCAAGCAACATCAGCAATTTATAAATTGGCAGTTGCTAATTTTCTCCCAACTCCTTCAAAATCCCACTACGTCTTTAATCTGCGGGATTTTTCCAGGGTTGTTAAAGGAGTTCTGCTCTGTCCACACACTCATTTGCAAGTAAGTTTTAGTTCAATTACGTTGATGTAGGAGACACCAGTGGAAAAAGTAAATTATTTTTATAATATCAGTAAGAAAATATCTCAAAATATATGAACTCTGATTTCAATAGATTTATAGGGTTTAAAATCAGAATATTCCCTGAATATCTTTTATGTATTATCTATCTGTCTCTGAGGGAGAGAAATGTAATTTTGTTAATGTTCTTTATATGTAATACAGTTGGGCTCAGAGGTCCAAGTTCCTCCTGTTAAAATCTGTATATCAAAGGAGATAGTCCCATCTGTTGAACTTGAAAACTAAATACACAAAAGAAACAAAGTGGGAAAAGACTCATTAACTCTTTTTTTACAAATGGCAAACTTAATCATGAACAGGACTGAATAATTTTGCCTTGAGTTTGCCTCTTGTCACAAACTACAAAGGAATACTGATAGATGTATATGATATTCACCCTTCTACTCTTTTCCATCCATTTCTAGTAAAATGTCAGATTAAAGGAGTATTACAGGTTTTATTTCTACTAGAGGAATGTTTTTGGTGCAGAAACAGAACAAAACAGCTAAAAGCTATTCAAGGTCAATCTTAGGGAGAGTTTTGAGCTGGGCTTGGGTTACAGCCCATGAGCCAGACCTTGGAAGGATGGAGAAATTCGATACAGCAGAGAAAAATGCTTTGACATGAGATTCCCAGTTTGTGTTGGCAGGAAGGACAAGATGGTAACTAGGTGAGGAGTCCAGTTAAGTTAGCAGATGCTGGGCCATGTGCTGAATGCCTTGGGATTGAAAGATTCCCACTGAGTTCAGTACAAGGTATAGCAGGGTCCAGATGGACATTTCTAGCCTTTTCTTTTTGAACAAATCCTGCCTGAGCTATATTTACCCATTCTTTTGTATTTAAATTTTTAGGATGGAGATAAACTGATCAGACTTTGGATTCATGAGGTTTACAGAGTTTTCTATGATCGCTTGGTTGATGAAGAAGACAAGAATGTTTTCTTTCAGATGGTACAAGAGACAACATTAAATAGCTTCAAGCAGAACTTTCATAAGGTATTTTTGGGTAATGTGCTGTGACCAAGATGATACTGATGCATTTTCAGAAATACTTAAACATAGAGATTAAATCAGTTAAATTGGAGACATTTTGCAATATTTTGATTAGTGAATTTTAAAAGTATGGACAATCTGCTATTCAGCACTGAGTGTTACACGTATTTTTATTCAATATACTTAATATCAGAATGATTAAAAACTTCTGAGGGATTCTGGTACAGAGGACCAACTGGAATGGAGCAAATGTCTTGCAAAGCATTTATCTGTGCTTTTGCTTAACATAATTATTTGGATGATCTAATGGGTGTAGTGGGTACCTTTCCGAGAAGCCTTTTTAGAACTTATCCTATATTTGACAGCAGTTTCTTTCTGTGAGGTATCCATATGTGGAAACCCACAGTATTATTTTCCAACCAAGGTAGTAACTAGAAGAGTGAAAAACCACGCTTCCTGCAATGTTAATGCTATGCAGATAAGGATTATTATGACTTCAAGCAAAATAATTCTCTAATAGCTAGAATTATCTGTTGATTCTTCTCTTTTTCCTAGGTACTGAGTCATCTCTCAACTACTGGAAAAGTCACTGATGATAATGTTCGCGGCCTGTTCTTTGGAGATTATTTAAAGCCTAGCAGTTCTATCAAAATTTATGATGAAATCACAGACCTAAAGCAGCTGACAAAAGTGATGGAGTTCTACCTTGAGGAATACAACAATATCAGCAAGGCCCCCATGTCCCTGGTCATGTTCCAGTTCGCCATCGAGCACATCTCGAGGATCTGCAGGGTGCTGAAGCAGGACAATGGGCACCTGTTGCTGGTGGGCGTCGGCGGCAGCGGCCGGCAGAGCGCGACCAAGCTGGCCACCTTCATGAACTCCTTTGAGCTCTTCCAGATAGAAATCACCAAGTCCTATGGCATCAGTGAATGGAAAGATGATATTAAACAGGTCATGCTGAAAGCAGGTGTTGGGAACAACAACGTGTCCTTTTTGTTCTGCGATAACCAAATAAAGGATGAATCGTTTGTGGAAGATATCAACATGCTTTTAAATACTGGGGATGTGCCTAATATCTTTGCAGCTGATGAGAAAGCTGAAATTGTTGAGAAAATGCAAGGTGCAGCAAGGATGGAGAACAGGAAAATTGAAGCCACGCCCCTTGCTATGTACAATTTCTTTATTGAAAGGGTGAAGAAAAATTTGCATATTGTCTTAGGTCTGTATACAATGTGTTATTTCTTAGGATTTTTTTATTTAGGTTTATTTGTTTTTCTGGTTTCTAACTGCAAAGAAACTTAGGTGACAATCATGTTTTTATTTTTGTAGCCATGAGTCCTATTGGAGATGCATTTCGGAATCGATTACGGATGTTCCCTTCACTGATAAATTGCTGCACCATTGATTGGTTCCAAACCTGGCCTACAGATGCTTTGGAAATGGTTGCTAACAAGTTTTTAGAGGATATTGAGCTCAAAGATGACATTAGAAAAGAGTATGAATTTATCTCTCAAGAAACATATGAAGCAGAAGTTTGTTCCCCTGCCCCTTGTGCCCTCAGTGTATTTGATCTGTCCCTACAAATGGACAAAGCTAAGCCAACTCTGGGATTTCAGTGCAAGCCAAAGATACCCAGATATTTGTATCCGGTGTTTCTGAAAATCAGGCTACTTTTCTAGCGGAGTCCAAAATATTTCCAATAATGGGGAAAACAGGTTTCTGCCTTCCCTAACACCAATATGACTTCATAAAGTTAGAGTAATTTTTTGATAGTTGATGTAAAGCTGTATTTTCGAAGTAATGAGGATTTTTTTTTCCCTAGGGTTGTGTCAGTGTGCAAATATTTCCAAGAAAGTGTGAGAGAACTCTCTGTTGGCTACTACGCGACGCTGCGCAGACACAACTATGTGACACCAACGTCCTACGTGGAGCTGATTCTCACCTTCAAGACCCTGCTGAGTAGAAAAAGGGAAGAAGTTGACATGATGAGGACTCGTTATCTTGTGGGACTTGAAAAGCTTGAATTTGCAGCTTCACAAGTAAGTTTCAGATGCAAATGCTGAGTATGTGCCATAGGCATACTTCAGTAGGGGTCTGTATGGTTGAAACTTATAAAAATAAAGCTTATTAATTTGTCCTTCAATATATTCATGATGCTATTGATAGTTTTCTGTAGAAAGCCAGCCGGAAAAGTTAGATTAGCACTTAGTAAGTTGAAGAAATGGTGATCCCTGCATTTGGATTACAGCTCTTAATATAAAACAAAATTAAAAGGAAGGTATTCATTAACTTATAAATTTCATTATTTTCTCAAAACTTTATATGGAGAATCCACACCACAGCATTCTAGTACCTATTACCCTTTCCAAAATAGGGGAGAAATTTAAAACCATTGAAAGACAATATTAAACATTAATTCCTGAATAGATTCCCAGCAGGAAATTGATCAGATTCCAGATAAATAATCCCTTTTTCAACCCATGTTGGGTTGAATTGATCATCCAGGGATTGATCTTTCCAAGTTACAAACTAAAGGGGCTTCCAGATACTTGCTGGATAAAGAAGATCTGGTTTGCAGGTGTTGCTGTCTCTCTTACATTCCAGATGTCTTGTGGATTTTGTTTTCCATCTGTACAATAAAGTATTATTTGGGCTTTCATTATCTGAAAGTGACTGTGAGAAAAAAAAATACAATTAATCAATATATTTCTCATTAATGAAACTTTAGAAAGCAAATGTTTTGCACAGATGATGATAAAAATACCTTAAAAAAATCTAATCAGTTAAATGAAACAGCTGTTGGTAAAACTAAACTAGAGAACTATTAATTTCTTAGATCAAATCTTCTTTTTTAGATTGTATTAATATAGGTCTTCCAATCTTTCTTCCTAAGACATCAAGATACGAAATGCATGCAACGTTTACACAGATTTTTTCTTGATTTCCTGTTGTATTCATCAGGTTGCAGACATGCAGGTAGAACTGACCAACCTTCAGCCTGAGCTGATTAAAACGTCTGCAGAAACAGAAAAAATGATGGTCAAGATTGAAAAGGAAACAGTTGAAGTAGATGCTAAAAAGGCAATAGTGTCAGCAGACGAGAAAGAGGCCAATGATGCAGCTGCTGTTGCCCAAGCTATTAAGGTAGTGCACAAGGGTTGAGCCTGGAGCAGGATGGGTTCCAAGTAAATGCGAGCTGTGATGATGTGATGATGTGTTAGTGAGGTGAGCCAAACTCTTAAAGGAACAAAATTGCAGATGATGAATGACCGAACAAGAGAGAAGGTTCTGTGGGGTGCTGTTGTGGGGTGATCAGGCTGACACTGGTATTGTGTGAAGGTTTACAGCTCTCTGCCCAATGTCTTAACAGGACGAATGTGAAGCAGACCTTGCAGAAGCTCTGCCAGCTCTGGAGGCAGCAGAGGCAGCTCTTAACACCCTGAATCCTTCAGACATCACTCTTGTGAAATCCATGCAGAATCCACCTGGTCCTGTGAAGCTCGTCATGGAGAGTATCTGTATCATGAGGTCAATTAAGCCAGAGAGGAAACCCGACCCCAGTGGCAGTGGTAATGACACAGCTTTTGTTGTCCCTGCCCCAGGAATGAGTGGGTGCTGCTGTGCTGTGCTGGTGAGGTGCTTCTGGCACAAATGCAGCTGTGTGCACTGGAGGTGCCTTTTGCTGGCAGTGACAAGTGCACTGAGTAGTGAAGAGCTGCTTTTGCCATGCTAACTTGCCTGACACTGCTGTACAAGCTTTCTAACTATCATCCCAGTCACCAGCACAAAGTCATCTCTTCAGCTTGCTTCGGCCCAACCTTGAGATTTGCATTGCCTTGAGGAACTCTGGGCACTGGAGGTGTGCTGTGCACCATCTGCCTGTGTTTCCCCCTGTAATCCTCCTTTCCAACTATCCCTTATGCTGGGAGAGGGAATTCTGGTTATACCTTTGCTATTGGTGATTATTCTAGCAAGCTTTTTCTGTGTGATTTAATGTTATTGTGGGATTGCATGGGATTTGCAAGGTAGGAAAGAGACCTCTTTCTTTCACTTTTCTTCTACCTTATGCCTATATAGTTCAACCCTTCATAATTAAAAATAGAAATTATATAAATGCCTTTCATCCAAAATGGTCTTATCTAGATTAAGAAAGAATACTTCCAGTTACTGATTTATCCAATAGATGATGCTAAGAAAGACTGTATAATAACTTGTTTCCCTTAATGTGCTTGGTTGATTTAGAATTAATATGAAGTTAATAAGTATGACATTGGTTAGGGATGCTGAAGGTCCTGTCTGAATTCCTTTAGGTAATGATTTTCCTAAACTGTTTAATAGTCTTTGCATAGTAAAATTCCATTGCAATATCACTGATGTTAATTCTTCCTACTATGTTTCAAAGTATTTTTTCAGTTTGAACATGCATGTATTAAGCCTGATTTCAGTCTTCTTTGCAATACAGGTAAAATGATTGAAGACTTCTGGGGGCCAGCGAAAAAGCTTCTCTCCGATATTAAGTTCCTTGACAGATTAAAGTCATTTGACAAGGATAAAATTCCTCCTGCTATAATGAAGAAAATCAGAGAGAAGTTTATGAATCATCCAGATTTTCAGCCAGAGGTTGTAAAAAACGTCTCCTCTGCCTGTGAAGGCCTTTGCAAGTGGGTGCGAGCCATGGAGGTGTATGACCGTGTCCAGAAAGTGGTTGCCCCAAAGCGTGAGCGTTTGCAAGAGGCTGAAGGAATCCTGGACGTTCAGATGCAGAAGCTGCAAGTGAAACAAGCAGAACTTAAGGAGGTTGTTGATCGCCTTCAAGCTCTGCAGGATGAGTTTGATGAAATGAATAACAAGAAGAGAGACCTAGAGAATAATATTGAACGTTGTTCCCAAAAGCTTGTGAGAGCTGAACAGCTGATCAGTGGTCTGGGTGGAGAGAAGGAGAGGTGGACAGAAGCTGCACGGATATTAGGAATTCAGTATGTAGACCTAGTAGGGGATGTGTTGCTGTCATCAGGAACTGTGGCTTATTTGGGAGCCTTTACTGTCGATTATCGCCTCAAATGTCAAAAGCAGTGGCAGGATCTGTGCATTGAAAAGAACATCCCGTGCTCCAATGATTTTAGCTTAAGTAATACATTAGGGGACCCAGTCAAAATCCGTGCGTGGCAGATTGCTGGATTGCCAGTTGATTCTTTTTCCATTGACAATGGTGTAATTGTTTCTAACTCAAGAAGATGGGCTTTAATGATAGATCCTCAAAGGCAAGCTAACAAGTGGATAAAAAATATGGAGAAAACTAACAAGCTGTCAGTTATCAAGTTATCTGACACACATTATGTGAGGACACTAGAAACTGCTCTTCAGCTTGGAACACCTGTCTTGCTAGAAAATATTGGTGAAGAATTGGATGCTTTCTTAGAACCCATCTTGTTAAAGCAAACATTCAAACAACAAGGAGTAGAATACATGAAATTAGGGGAAAATATAATTGAATATTCAAGAGACTTCAGGTTTTACATGACAACCCACTTAAGAAATCCTCATTATTATCCTGAAGTGGCTGTGAAAGTTTGTCTACTCAATTTCATGATTACACCTTTGGGTCTTCAGGACCAGCTTCTGGGAATTGTAGCTGCAAAGGAAAAACCTGAGCTAGAAGAAAAGAAAAACCAACTCATTATAGAAAGTGCAGCTAATAAGAAACAACTAAAGGAAATAGAAGATAAAATCCTGGAGGTCCTTTCCCATTCAGAAGGAAACATCTTAGAGGATGAAACAGCAATTAATATTTTGTCTTCATCCAAAGAGTTATCTGAAGAAATCTCTGAAAAACAACAAATTTCCTCTATAACTGAGAAGGAAATAGATTCTACTCGAATGGGGTATAAGCCAGTTGCTGTTCATTCAGCTGTTGTCTTCTTCTGCATCTCTGATCTGGCAAACATTGAACCTATGTACCAGTACTCACTGATTTGGTTCATTAACTTGTATGTTCAATCTATTGCTAAAAGCTTAAAAAGTGGACGCCTCCAGGAAAGAATTAAAAATATAACTGACCATTTCACAGTAAGCATCTATAATAACGTCTGTCGCTCGCTGTTTGAGAAGGACAAACTGTTATTCTCCTTCCTTCTAACAGTAGGCATTATGAAGGGAAAAGGCCTGGTAGATGATGCAGTTTGGCGTTTCCTACTGACAGGAGGTGTTGCTCTTGATAATCCTCACCCCAACCCAGCTCCAGACTGGCTGTCTAACAAGTCATGGGCTGAGCTCGTACGTGCGTCCAGCCTGACAAACTTTCAGGGACTAATGGAACACGTCAGAGACAATTCTTCCAAGTGGAAGCCCATCTATGACTCTGTCAGGCCCCATGAAGAAACCTTCCCAGACACCTGGAGCTCACTGACGGGGTTAGACCGCATGGTTATTCTCAGGTGCTTGAGACCTGACAAAATCATCCCAGCAGTGCAGATCTTCATTGTGGAAAACATGGGAAGAACATTTATTGAACCACCTACGTTTGATCTTGGAAGAAGTTACAGTGATTCAAATTGTTGTGCCCCTTTGATTTTTATATTATCACCAGGTGCTGATCCCATGGCAGGTGAGATTGGTATTAAAAAAATCTTTTTTTATCTGGTTAAATGTCACTGAGTCTGACTAAACCATTAATAATGTAGGCCCCCTCATTTGATCTTTAAAGTGTCTTTAAATTACAATACAGCAATGATGGAATATCAAACATTGGCATCTGCCCATATATAAACAATGATAGTAAAATTGTTAGAGGATGGAATGAAAATAGTGGTGATGAAATGTCTCGTTCTCTGAGCAGCAGTTTGGGGATCTAACAGACGTTGCATCCAGACCGGTTTATAATTTGTACTTGCATTACAGTTCTTTCAGTGGGTGTTGGAGGTTTGCCCCAGTCTTTATTGCAACCCCTCCTCCAGAAAGTTTCCTCCCTCTGAGTTACTAATTAAATGGTGCATAGGCCACACTTAAAAACACATTTGTCAAATGTCCTTTAAAGTATAACCACCCAGATTATTTTTAAATCTGGTTTTCTGCCAAAAGAATTGTGATATGGAGCCATATCATAAGGAAGCATTTCCAGAAAGTACTGATTTTGATAGGAAAGCTGGAGGTCTATTTTTAGGCAGATCTAAAGATCCAATTTTCAGCTCAAGCCCTATAAACAATTGTACCTGTGCAACAGAGAGAGTCGAGGGCTGTTGTGCAGCATGGTACTGAACACTTGGGGCCAAAGGAGAGGACAGCCATTTCACCTGGCTAATTTTTGAGTTGGGTTTTTTTAAATTAATACCTTATACCCCCACATTTTAGTATATGCCTCAGAGACACAGTGACTGATACAGTATATGATACTACTTCTGGGGTGTTGAGGTGGTTTTGTTTGTTTTTTTAATTGAGTGAAATATTTTTCTCATTTGAATTACATTATAAAAATGATGAATATAACATATTCTACTTTCTAATAGACTTTGTTTGCATGTATAATACTTCCCATCATAGGTTTGCTAAAATTTGCTGATGATGTCAGCATGGGAAGCTCAAGCATTCAAACAGTTTCACTTGGCCAGGGCCCGGGCCCAATAGCAGAAAAAATGATTTACCAGGCTATTACTGATGGAACCTGGGTAGTGTTACAGAACTGCCATCTTGCAACCAGCTGGATGCCTGCACTGGAAAAAATCTGTGAGGAAGTTATAGTGCCTGAGAATACCAATGATAAGTTCAGGTAGGAGTTTTAGTATTTTGCACTTTCTAATGCATTTCCTGTTTGCTGAAGACATTACTATAAAGAAATTAAACTACTTTTGTCTGAATGCCTAAGAATGACATTCATATCATTTATGTGCAGTGACAAAATAAAGATCCATAATTAAGAGGTCATCTTTTCCACCTCTCCAATATAATCTACTTCATGTCTGCATTCTGGACCAAATTTAGATGTTATATTTATAGTTAAGCAAGTAGTAAAACTTAGGCTTCTACAGACCAAGATGCAGGATTATATTATTGATTTTATTATTATTATTATTACTACTACTATTACTATTATATGATTTTTTAATAATGTGCTTTTCAAACTTCTTCTTAGGTTGTGGTTAACCAGCTATCCATCAGAAAAGTTTCCTGTCAGTATCCTGCAGAATGGCATCAAAATGACAAATGAGCCTCCCAAAGGTGTTAGAGTGAACCTCCTTCGCTCATACCTGAACGATCCCATCTCTGACCCTGTGTTCTTTAAAAGCTGCCAAAAGCCAGAAATGTGGCAAAAACTGCTTTTTGGCCTTTGCTTTTTTCATGCTGTTGTGCAGGAAAGGAGAAATTTCGGCCCACTGGGTAAGTTTTAGATGATTTTGCTCTTTGTTTCAAAAAGATTTGTGCTTTTGAAATGCATTGCTGGAATCTCTCAGTAAAAAGGCAGTACTGTCAACACTATTACAAGAGTGCAATCTGCATTGCACAGATCATCATAAAATCTAAAAGCTGTTATTTGCAGGGATTTTATTCAACCAAAGCTACTTTTGAAGCTACTAAAAGTATTACCCTGGGGAAGAACAGAAATATATTTCCAAATAAATACATTATACAGTAGTTACAAGAAATTGTAGCTTACTAATTTATTAACTTATTACTATAGTTCATACTAACAATCAAATGCAGATCTGTTTTAAATTTTTGTAATTAAAAATATGCCTTCTCCTATTCTGCTTTTGTTATTTATGTACATACTTTGTTTTATCACACCTAGTGCAGGTATTTACTTGGTGTGAAATGAATCTATGTAGTTACAGTGTGTTGTTTATAACAGAGCAATGAAAAGATATATAGTCATAAGATTTCTGCTTCAGCTTTTTCTGTGATCTTCAAATATGTAGAAAACTATAGAATTTCTGTATAACATATAGAAATGTATGGACTTAACGATTCTATTTTTGTAACTATATAAAGTTTATGCTCTGCACTGGTGTACATGAGCTTCTCAGTCTTCCATTCCAGCTCAGTTTGTCTTCCTCATAACAGGCTGCTGTCAGGAAATGTTATATTTTGACTGAAAACCACTGCCATTATTTTAATAGGCAGCTGTTAAAACAAGCACTAAATTTCCAGCATGAAGATGCTCATTTATTGCTTTAGAGTCAAAACTGAATTTTCTAGAGGCCATTTTCTAATGCAACATCTACTGCTAATGGGACCAAATATCTGGGTGAAGAAGGGTGGTTGCATCAATAGCTCTGTTTTTGGTTTGCACTAAGGATTTAGGCTTTCTGAAAGATTCTTTTATCTGGAGTATGTTCCTGTTTGCTTGCTTGCTTGTTTTATTGTACTGTTACTCTGGCTGTCATCTGCAAACAGTATTAATAGATGGGCAGATTAAAAATTGAAATCAATAAATGAATTACAGCTCCTGTTCTCATTGTGTCTAGATAGCAACTGATTAGCTTAGAGTACCAATCATGTAAAATATAATTTTCAGGATATTGTGATGACAAAATACCTATGCTTAATAAACAGACTGGTATATTCCAGGCTGCTTCCAGACTATCTGGCAGTTATATCTTCAGCTCTGTTGGAGCAGAAACCAGCTGTCAGTACAGTGCACCATTGTCCTGTGTGTCTTTTCTCAATTGCACAGGTTGGAATATTCCATATGAATTCAACGAGTCTGACCTCAGGATCAGTATGCAACAGATCCAGATGTTTCTGAATGAATATGAAGAAATCCCATTTGAAGCTTTGACCTACTTAACAGGTACAGGCATTACATCCTCTCACGTGTGTTTGTTGACTTTGCTGGGCACTTTCAGCTGACACATTGATAAACTGGGGAGTTCTCAAATTGAGTGGATTCCACAGGGTTTGTTTTACTGGCCTTCCACATCCAATGTGGTTGTCATTGGATGGATAGTGGAGTTGGACTGTAATTGGAGTTGGATCCCAAACGTTCAGATGTCATTGTTGTTTTGACTTGTTGGTTAGAATTACTGATGGTCCTGCAAACCTCCTGCTCTTTGCTTCACACACATCAAATAAAGCCATCGATGGCCTCTGGTTCACCTTCGCTGATCAATGTGAGCCTGACACAGGAAGCTTTGGCACTGCACCAGAGGATGTGATAATACTCAGGGCTTTAAAGCAGGGGGGTTGACGTGGGTAAATAACTCAGTTGCTGTGGCTATTCTGTTCTCTTTCTCCAAGGAGATAAACTGCTTTTTGGCACCTCCTTTGTCAGCCTTGTTATTCTTGATTTTTGTTAATATTACGATTAGCTTTATGAAAAAGTATTCTGCGACATGAGAAGGAGTTTCTCAGACCAACTTATAGTGCTCCTTAAACCGTTCATGATTAAGACCCATAAATTTGGCCCATAGATGTTCAAGTGTCTAATTTCCATTGAACCAACTGTAGTATAGGACCTAAAAATTTTGGACATGTGGAGCTTTGGAGCTTCAGCTTACTAGAGTTTCACATTATTGCAAAACAATTTTTATTTGTTCTTTAACTTTCAGGTTTTTTGTCCTGGTTTTCTTTGTCCTTTTCCAGGGGAGTGTAACTATGGAGGCAGAGTGACAGATGATAAAGACAGGCGTCTTCTCCTGTCCCTGCTTTCCACAGTCTACAACAAGGATATAGAGCAGGAGAAGTACATGCTTTCAGCTGGAAGTGACTACTACATACCCCCACATGGCCCATATGAGGTGAGAAGACAACAAGTGTAAATTCTCTCTGAGTTGTTGGGGAAGAACTTACCTACAGTGTGCTTGGATAACACTGAATGCAACAAATAGAAAATAAACCCCATAAGGTCATAAAGGCATGCCAGAATGTATCTTATGTATGAAGTATGAAATATTAATCTGGTGCTTATCTGCCATCCCCATGTGGGGCTGTAGAGATCATCCAGTATGCTGGCATTTGTTGATACAAAAAGCCACCCCTGTGCAGGTTTCCAGTACACTTCTGGAAAGCCAACAGGAGTCAGGCTCCAGGAATTTACATGGTACTTCTGCACTTTCTTGCAACCAGTCTGACCTTGAAAGCAGCAGTCAGGAGGAAGAGGTGGAATGCCAGATGTATCCTCAGTTTCCATCCTCTTTTTATCTTCTAACAGCTGAGACAATGAATGTGCTCAAATCCCACCTATTTGTGTAGCCCACAGTTGTAGGGATGACACATCCAGCATCCCACCCCTTCTGTGACTCCTACCAGTCCTTGGATATTTCTAATGTACTTTCCTTTCTCTTGCCACTTACATGAGGGTGGCGCAACTCCTCCGTGAGTTTTTGAATCACTCAGAACTTTTATATTTATCTCTGTCAGTCAACTCCTAGATGTGTTTAACAGGGAACTACCATCTTGAATTGTAAATGGGAAGGTTCTGTCCCAGTTGGGTTTACTCATCATTTATGAATATCACATTGCATGATGTTTGGTATCTGAATGCTTATTTTACAGTCTTATGTTGAATACATACGAAGTTTGCCAATTGCAACACACCCTGAAGTGTTTGGCCTTCATGAAAATGCAGATATCACCAAGGATAACCAGGAGACCAACCAGCTTTTCCATGCAGTGCTCCTGACTTTGCCTAGAGAAGCCGGGGGAGCTGGCAAGTCCCCTCAGGTAACTAGGGAAGACAGATCAATTTTCACTCTGGAAAGGTGCCCTTTCCTGTCACATCCTAGGTCTCAGAGTAATCCAACACCTCTCACCTCATGACTATAGCACTGGGAATAGATGTGAATGTCCATGTAGAGAAGCAGATGGATTTGGCACAGCACCTTTAAAGATGGAAGATACCTTCATGACTTTGCATTCAGACAGATTAATACCACATGACCTGGCAGTTCAGATTACTCAGGCCAAATCCATGCCCCTTTGAGATACAGATAAATAACCTTTCAAGACTCTCAGATTTGACATCCTATATTTTATACACAAGTGGATTCTTGAAAAGTGGAATTGATGGAGCCTCATTTCCTGCAGGGTTGTCTAGTGATCATATTCTCTGATGTCTAATATGCTGTAAGTAAGGCTTCTCTTGTGGCTGGGGTATTCATGGGGTCTTCCCCTTACTTTGCTCATGCTGCATGCTTTGTCTTTTCCTTCATTGTGACAGTAATAGGATTATGCTTGTCTGCTCTCTTGCCTGCTTCCTTAGAAATTGCCTAAAACCTTTTTGCAAATTAAAAAATTACTAACAAATTCAGAATTATTGAGAAGGAAGGAGCAAACAGGCACATGCAGAGATGGACAGGATGATGCCCAAAGTAAGAGCATACAAGTACTATAGCTTTAAGAAAATGGACTAAAATACCTATGTGGTTATATAGAAAAAGTATAAAATCTATAGTGTTTTGTGGAATTTATTCAATAAAAATAGAAGGGAGAAAAAGAATATTTGTTACTCACTGCTTACTTGTGACTTCAGGAAGTTATTGAAGAATTGGCACAGGACATCCTATCCAAACTGCCAAGTAGCTTTGATATGGAAGAAGTGATGAAGGCATACCCAGTACTTTATGAAGAGTCCATGAATACCGTTCTTAGGCAAGAGCTAATTCGATTTAACAGGTATGGTTTTGGGCAGTACTTCTTAAACTGAAATATGTTTGTGTTCATTGATACTAGTGGCTCACAAGCCTTAAACAAGCCTTTTACAATACATTTTTCTTAACATGTTAGATTCTGCTTTGAATGAATATTTTAAAAAGACTTGAAAACTGCTATTATGTAGCAATAGTACCTGTATTCTTGGATTATGAATTTAAATCAGATTTGAGTTTGTTGTGTTGAGGTAGAGCAGCCTAAATTAGTCTTTGTGATACCCAGGTCCAATATTATCAGCACACTATGACAATTAGTGCTACAAGCTTTAAAGCTCTTGTCACTTGAATTCCCTTGTCTAGAGTGAAAGTTTTCACTGTGTTTTATTTCTCTGTGTGTGTTTTTAATTTGTTTGTTTTTCTAAAGTTAAGTAAGGGTTTTGATAACTGCAGCTGAGATAAGGAATTTCTGACAGCACATTTACCACCTCTGTCAACCCTCCATTCAAGTTGGACTGAGGGGTATTTAGCCAGGTAGTAAGAAGTAATTAATGAAATTGCTTTGTTTTCTCTGAAGGCTTACTGAAGTTGTTCGGAGCAGCCTCATTAATATAGGCAAAGCTGTTAAAGGCCAAGTGTTGATGTCTTCTGAGCTTGAGGATGTTTTCAACAGCATGCTCATGGGAAAAGTGCCATCAATGTGGGCTTCCAAATCCTACCCATCCCTGAAGCCTCTGGGAAGTTATGTGTCCGATCTCCTCTGTCGTTTGGAATTCTTCCAGGTCTGCTAAACTCAGACTGAAGGGACCGGGGAGTTGTAGTTGAGAGCTGGGTGGGGAGTGTGTGTCAGTGCTGTCCTTGCTCAGCAGTCCCTGGATTGCTCCGCTTTGAGCCGCTCACACTCACTCATGGCCAAATTCACTCTGCATCAGCAGCATTGCAGGTAGCTGGGCCAATTGCTCAGGGTGGGCTGGGAGTATGATCCCTTGGTGCTAATCCAGCGCTGCTTTTGGTAGTTTCCATCTTTCTATTTCTAGAAGATTCATTTTAGTTTGAATTGGGGTCTTAATGACTTCTTTGCTGAAAGGAGACTGAGCTGGGTGTGAGAATGCTTTAAAACCAGTGCATAACAGGCTATGAAATTTTATATACGTGTCTGTAAATATCTTTCAGGTTTCAAAAAATGTGATACCACTTCCACACATTTTTTGAACAGACTATTTTATTTTTAACTCACCAATCCATTATTTCTCTTGCACTCTTAGCACTCTTAAAACTACTTAAAATTTTGAGTGTACCTTAAATAGTGAAATACTGAGATGTACCAAGTCAGGAGAGGAGAAAGCCAGGAAGAAGCGTCAGAGATTTATATAAATGGCAGAATTTCCTTTTTGCTGGATCAGAGCATGGGCTTCTTTTGACTCCAAATAACTTACAGTAGTGTGAGGACATTCTGCCTTCATTTTGTTTTTTTCATACTGCATCGTGAGGACAAGGTCCAAGATCTCCTTGTCTGGCATTTTTGTACAGGAATGATTTCCTCTGCTGGAATCTGATGTGTAGGCTGTAGTAAGTGTCCTCACAGTGATCACTGAAGAGATGGTGATCAGTGAAGAATGTGAAAGAATTTGGCCTTTTTTCATGTTAGGAGATTGGTGTTTATAAGACTGTAAAAGACAGCATTTTGATAAGTGTCCAAATTCAATCACTTTCCTTGATTTTGGAGGTTACTCTCAAGACTTAACTTGCTTATGCTACTTTCTGAATTTTTTCTCAGTAGCACTGAGTTCTGGTTGTTTTAGAATGATTATTTTGATTATTTTGATTCAGAGTGATTATTTTGTCATCCTAAAGGACTGACTTCTGTCATTTATTGTCTCTGAAAAACAGAGAATTGATGGAGGATGCAGAGGGTCTCATCAAGGCTTAAAACTCAATGTGATGTTTTTGTGTATCTGAAAAGACATCCCTTTTCTGGTGAATTGGCACAGTGAAGCCACAAATATATTAGGTTTTTTTTTTTTACATTTGTTTTCTCTCTCTTTATTTAGGATTGGGTTGACAATGGGCCACCCACAGTCTTTTGGCTCTCAGGATTCTTTTTCACTCAGTCTTTTTTGACTGGTGTTTTACAAAACTTTGCCAGAAAATACACCATCCCAATCGACCACATTGGATTTGAGTTTGAGGTAAGAAAAATGCAGAATTTTCTTTTTCTTGAACAGCTTGAAACGTTCTGGGGCAGCAAGAAATAGAGTTTTCAGATGAAAAGGTATTAAAGGACCAATTTCAGATTTTCACTTACAGGATTTAGTATACTCCAGATAAAAATAAAAACAAGCAGTGGTTTAATCATTCTAGGTGATGAAACAGGAGCACACAATGGAGAAAATGCCAGAAGATGGGGCTTATGTGAGAGGCCTCTTTTTGGAAGGTGCACGATGGGATAGAGAATCTTTGGTACTTGGAGAATCACTTCCAAAAATTCTTTACGATCCTCTGCCCATAATATGGCTGAAACCTGGAGAAAGTTCCAAGTTTCTTCATCTGAACATCTATTCCTGCCCTGTCTACAAGACAAGTGAAAGAAGAGGTGTCTTATCCACCACTGGGCACTCAACCAACTATGTTCTGTCGATTGAACTCCCTTCAGACAAGCCCCAGAAGCACTGGATAAATCGAGGTGTGGCAGCCCTGTGCCAGCTGGATGACTGAGAGGATGCAATATTGATATTGTAAAGATCTACTTTACTCCTCAATGGCTTCATGGTTGTTTTTTTTTTTTTTTTAAGGAAATTGGACCTGAAGAGTTTTGACACTGATTTTAATGGGAATCCACTTCACAGCTCTTGCAAAAAGATTGTGGATTTCCCAACCACTTCTGTGTCCCAGGAGTGTGTAGGACAAGGAGGGGAGGAGTTGAGTTTATTCTGTTGTCAACATATGAAACCAATCCTCCAATCCTCAGGTAGAATGAAGTACAAAAGCTGTGTTATAAAACCGTAGTCATTCCTTGATCATGTGACTCAGAATTTCCATGGAAAACTTCTCAACAGTACATGTATTGGGAGCTGCCATTTCTCAGAACAGTATGCTTGTGTATATAACGTTTTTTTCAATATTATTTACCTACATATTCCAAGTACCTGATACATGGAGCTGTTTTCTTCTCCCATAGTCTCACTTTCCTTCCTGCCAGCAGCCCAGCCCCACATAGCTACTCACTCACCCCCCACCACTATCTCATGGGGTGAGATAAAAACAGTTTAAAATGGAAAGCAAAAGCCATGCACAAACAAAGCAAAAGAATGAATTCCCTGCTTCCCAGGGGCAGGCAGGTGTTCAGCCATTCCCAGGAGACCAGGAGCCCATCACATGTAAAGCTGACTTGGGAAGACATGCACCATCACTCCAAATGTCCTCCTCTTTCTCCTTCTTTACACCACCTTAAATACTGATCATGATGCCATATAGTCTGCAATGTCCCTTTGCTCATTTGGGGTCACCTGCCACAGCCGTGTCTCCTCCCAGGCACCCCCAACTTCCCCCCAGCCTGGCAGTATGAAAAGCAGAAAAGGCCTTGGTGCTGTGCAATACCTGCTCAGCACTAACAAAAACATCTTTATATTATCAACCCCATGTTCAACACAGTCCACAACACAGCCCCATACCAGCCAATGTGAAGAAAATTGACCACCAAGCCCAGCACACTTCCTCATCTTGCTCTCTTGCATGTTGGACTAATAACTGCCTGAAATTTTGTACTTGTTTAAGGCCTTTCATCAGAGAAGCCCTAAGTAGCTTGCAAACATTAATTAAAAATAAAATAGCCCGAACATCTTCAAAGGGCTGTGCAGTCATTAACTAATCCCCACAGCATGCCAAGAAGGTACTAAAGATGCATCATTAGACTTGTTGTGTACACAGTACAAGAGAAGCACAAAGATCAAGGCAAACATTTAAAAAAACATGCACTACACAGACATCCACTAATTTGGGGTCTTGTATTTTTTTTCATTGCCCAAATTGCAGCATTTTAATGACTTGCTGGAGGCCTCACAAAGTCAGAGATTCAGCCATCATTTGGCAGTTCCCAGTATCCTGCTCCAAGCATTAAGTGATGCTACTAAAACTCCTTAAGAGACACAGTTCTTGTCATAGGAATTTGTTGTGTTGTGCTTGGGTGAAAACAGTGTTCATTATTGTTTTATTAACCACTGGTTTGTTTTATGCAGATATTCATAAAATAGTAACAGTTAAGACTGGTACTGCAAGGTCAGGCAGAAGTAGGGGGTGTGTTGTGCAGGCTGCTCTGCAGGGAGTGCACAGACCAACAGCAGCTTCAGGTACCACACCTGACACCTCATCAACATCCAGTACACAGGCACCTCATTGCTCCGTGGTGAGTAGAGCAAAGATGTCAGGCCAGGACACCTAATGGATGTTTGTTTTAATAAAAAGGACAGAGATGTGCAGGTGTTTCAAATTACTGAGAGGAAGAAACTCCTCTTAACAAATTAGACTAAATGATATTTGGCACCTATACCAAAATAAAACTTGTTTATGAATTACAAGCTGAGTTGAGTTACAGCACACTCATCCAAACAGACAACAGCTTTTAAGAAGAGAATCATGTTTCAGTGGATCTATAAATAAATTAATTAAACTTGGTCCTTGAAAAAATTATTTTCTTAGACTTCATAAGAGATATATGTTGTAGTTTTCATAGAATTAAAATGAACAGAAATTTACATTTAAAAATAATTGTGGTGATTTCTGTATTTTTCAATGTCTGCATCTAATTGTTGTAATTGCATCAACAATTCAGATACTAATTAGGTCACTGTGGCATCAGAGATAACAAATCACTCATGAACCTCCTTGTATGGAAGCTCTGTGTGCAGGCCAAAGGGGCAGGACCTGGCTGTTCAATCCTTCCCTATGGATTGATCAGCTCAGTCACTGCTCTCAGAAGGATCTTTCTACTGAGATGTAGCTTCTGCACCAAGGAACT
>JAHLSL010000037.1:5871492-5886183 GCA_025920805.1 Petroica traversi
CTCAGAAGGATCTTTCTACTGAGATGTAGCTTCTGCACCAAGGAACTGGTGACACCTCACCTGCTGAAAGGGAAGCTGGGCCAACAATTAACCCTAAAATGAAGGTTTGTCAATCCTCTTACAGATAATGCTAGTCTTGCAAACAGTCCTCTAAATTAAACAATTTTTTAAAAGTCAGATTCACTACCTAAATTATATTTTATGGAGTTTGATTACTTTTAAACTGAGGGAAATTGTGTATTAGCTTGCCAGGTGGGTTGCCTGTTAACCTCTTTTTGTGAACAAACAGTAATTGATAGTTTACTAAGTGAAATAGTTGTGGTTCTTGTGAATATACAGTGATTTTTCTATTACATGTGTGCAATCTCCTTGGTACTGTGTTGCTTTTCTAAATGCTTCCTGTGTGTTGATGTTTAGATTTGATATGAAGGCATTTCTTGGAATGTAATTAAAGATGTACTTGAAGCTTTTGTAGACATGGTAAAAATATAGAGATAAGAGAGTAGTCTGTGAAAGAGGGTTTGTGCATCCCCTTCACCAGGGATCAGGCATGGCTGAGTTGCTATAGCTGATGATTACTGCAGGACATGATTTCCTAGGCTGCCCTCCCTAGTACAGAAAAAGTAATGGAATTTACTGTCAAGGGATATCTGTCTTAGAGATATTTTACTGTGGTTCTTTGAAATGAGCTTTTCAACCTTATTTCCTTAGCATTGTCCAGACCTTCCTGGAGTATATTAAACTGGCTAAACATTAGAATTCACAACCTTTCTTGGCTGAGATGCATTAAAAAAAGAAAAAGGCTGCTAGTTGGACATGATAGAAATGTGAAAAGTTTTTGGACAAACTACGTACCTTGTAATAATTGTATTAGAATCCTTGGATTTAGCATTTTTATTTCTTAATCAGAAGCACTCATTAAATAAGCCACAAAAGCCACCTGTAATTACCGCAAATTGAAGATTTACAGCCTTGGTAATAACTCAAGGCAGAGGGAAAAAAATGCCCTATGGAGCAAGAGGCATTTTTCCTTTAGCAGAGAGAGATTTCCAGCTAAGGATGCTGTGAGACAGATAGGGTTTGTACATTTTCTTGGGAGACTGAAACCTTCCTCTTATCTGTACAAAAATTCTTTTTAGAAAGTACTACCCCTGTGGATTTTAACACTGTTGGGCTGTTAAAGGGAAAATTATACAGTGAAAAAGTAGAAGACAATACAAAGACCCTAAATTCTACTTACAGCTAGAGTATTTTGCCTAACAGGATTTGAGATATTAGTGAAAGTTGCAGGTCTCTGGTCTAATTAGCATTCTTGAAAATGAATGTATAGGTATGATCAAGTAAATGGCCTTTCTGTCTGTGGATAAAAGATGGATATTACTGGTACCATTTCTGATGGATACATAGTAGGGCCCAGGAGAGTGAGGTCCAGCTTGCCTTATTTTCTTGACATCTAAAAGGTATTACAAGAAGCAGCCTGTATTAGCAGGAAGATGGATCTGATAATATAATCCATGTTTTGGTGCTGTGATGCTGCCCTGGGAATTGACTGGGGTGCTGCTGCAGCAAAATGAGCATTTCTTCACCCACACACACTGAGGGGGACATTCAGCAAGCAGGAGCCACGTCCATCTGCTTAAAAGGTTGTGTGCTTGCCAATGTTAGTCATAAGTGCACAGCGTCATAAATAACAGCCTTAGTAATGATGGATTTAGGGACAGAACTTCCAGAAAGGAGGTGATATTTAGGTATTCAAGGCCAGATATTGTGTAAACAAATTATTCCTGCCTTGCCTACGAGTTGGCTTGCAGGAGAGTCATGCACTGACTCGGGACTTGTATTTCTGAAGAATATAACGTTACTGTCTTCATCTCCTTCTAAATTATTCTAAAGCGTCTCCTGACAAGGGTGATAAATTGGAAAAATGACAGTATTTACTGGAAGGGGAGTAGGAGAAGGTTCAGCAAGTACAGGACAGAGTGTACACTGACTGGATGAATCCAGTGCATTACGAATTCTGCAGAATGCAAAGGCATTTTAGGACAACCTGTTTTTGCAAGTAAAATTAACGTGTAGGAATGACATATTGTGCAATCATTGGGATACTTCTTGACAGAAGTTATATGGGCCTTGGCATTTAATACAACAGTACCAGTCAAGATGTCTGCCTACCTGCTGGACTGAGTTGCAGATGAATTTTTTTAATGAAGCTCCCTCAGAATGGATGTTTGCCCTCCAAAAACAAAGGACTTTAGTTAAGGCAGACACTCCTCTCCATACTGACTTTAACTTAAGCTATGAAAGAAAGGTTTTGCTCTGCAGACTTGAAAAGAGCTGTTCTAATCCTTCCTTTAGCTGATCAGCCTGAAGTTTTAACAAATTCCAGTCTTTGCCTTCTGGTCATGGAGAGTAATGAGGATGAAGCACCAGTTAATAATTTTTCAAACACTTTGAAGAATTATTAGGCTGTCTTGCATTTTAAGGCATCTCTAATGTGATGCTGTTACTTGCTGATTTCTGTTAAGCAAATGGATACTCATTTGAGTTACTTCAGAGTACTTGAACTTTTAAAAAATTGCTTGTTTGTATTCTCCTTCAGACGTGAACTCAAAATCCTGTTGTTATTTCAATTTGGTGTAAATCTTCTGTAATTTTAGGGCTATTCTTTTGAAATAATCTATATCTTACAGTATGTGCTGAGGAAAGAGTTGTGACTCTAACACGGACAGTAAATTTAGACTGCTCATTTCCACGGCTGTTTATTCACCTGATGTGTCAGAGCATCAGTACCTTAATTAGTCACATGAACTTCAGCAATTCAAAAGATTCAAATGATAGTTTAATGACAAAGAGTGAGCTTAAGCTTTCATTCAAACCCCTTGCCTCTGCACATTTTGGTTGGGCTCGTTTGACACATCCCTACACTGGTGTATCAGAATTAGGATAGGAAGCCTGTATTTAGTCTTCTTTCAGTGAAGAATTAAGCAGTGTGTGCAATCATATTAATTTTTTTTTTTTGCTTTTTTTATGCAATCGCCCTTTTCCTAGGCTAAAGGAGGTATTTTTTTTGTGTCTTCCTGGCAGCAGTAAATTTGCAAAGCTTCCACCGACAAAACAATGGCATTTTACCTGTTACTCCCCACATGAGGCATTCCTAGGAAATAATTATATGGGAATTGAGACCTTTGTGACTGGAGCCATAAATGGTAGTGAGAAATTGGGCCAGCCAGTACCTGTCATGCTGATTCACTCTTCTTATTGTTTTCTTGTACTTTCTCATCTGCTTATACTTTTTTCACTCTTACAAGTGCATTCTTGGAGGAGGAACTGTCAGTCTGCTCTGCACAGGACCAGTTGTAACTTACTGTTCAGGCGGACAGGAATATTTGTCATTGTTTATTAGAGCTTGGAGAGTTTTGAATGAGTTGGTGAGCTCAGAAAAGAGATTTCATTGATTTTTCCCACTTTAAAAGGAAATCATACACACATGCATGTTTCAAATTTGCTTTTTTCTGCCACTATTAATATCAGGCTGGAGTAGGTTGTCCTCAAAGTGCTGTAGACTGTGCTTAGGTAGTGTCAAGTACAGCGTGGCTCTTGTCCAAGCTTGGTCTCAACTGGTACTTCCAACCTGAAGGATGGAAGGCTCCCTTAACTCCCCTGAAGAGAATGTGTCAACAGCCTGGTAAAGTCAGAGAACTTGCAAAGGAGCCAAAACAATTGGTAGAGCCCGTGAAAGGAAAATTAATTTCATTTTACTCCCATTCATGAGGCACCTGTGGAACAGAAATACCCCTCAGACTTAGTAGATTTGTAGATACTTTCCTTTACTAAAGTTGGGGTTCTGTCCCTAACATAAGAGTTAAAATCTAACACTAAAATTAAAATAATTGTTGAGAAAGTCAGAGTGCTGATTATGCTGAAAAGCTGACCATGTGAAAACACAGAGTGAGGACACCAATGCATCCTAAGCTTGTTCCCATAGTGATACCCTGAAGGGAGAGTTTTCAGCCAATCCATACATGGGAACCTGAGGAACCCAACATGGAATGTTTTACTCAGAGTTGTGTAATGGCATTCCAAACTTTGCATTTCACATCCACACCCTCTCCAAAGGAAGGGAAAAAAAAAGCTGACATAGAGGCTCTAGGCCACTCCTCTGCAGTTTGCAAAAAGGACAAAGAAGGAGTAATGGCGCTTCTACTGTGTCTTTGCTACTGTCCAGAACCAAAACGTCCCCAAAAGAGTACTATGAAACTGGAACTGTCCTCCAGGGACAGCAGGCAGAGCAGGGAGCAGAGAGGAAGGAGTGGAGCTGCATGGTGCAGTGACTGTATTCCCTCTGGCATTCAGCTCTGGAGCAACTGTGTCTGCTTGACTCTCCCAGACTGCCTTGGTTTTGGCTGACCTTACACAAGGCACTGTCTTGAGTCACAAATGAGCACAGAGAACCCTCAAACCACCAGAGAACCCTGCTACAGATGAACAGTTTGAAATGCTGCTGCAGTTCGTCCTGATGTCAAAGTAATCTTTGTATCACACTCCTTAAAAAGTGTTACTTTTATTGACAAGTCAGTGGTTGAAATGTAATAAATACTAAACCAACCTTATCCATCATACATGATGGGTCAGTTGGCTTTTTGGCCTCAGGCCATGTGTGAGCAAATGACCACACCATTCACAGTTGTGCACACAAATCACCTGGATTGCAGTTCACAGCTTAAAGAATGTGATTACACATCACAGCTTAAATGGTGGCTTATGAAACTTCATCATGGGATTTCAGGTATATTGGCTTAGAAATCTTCCTTAACTTTTCCTGGTGTCGCAACAGGCGGCCTTGTTTATGGGCAAGGCCCATGGGAGGCAGATGGATCTGGAAAAGAAAATCCCACCAGTTAGGTGCATATTGGGAACTAAAAGGCAACACATACAAAGAGTAAGTTTCACTGAGTTTTAAATAATTTCTTCACACTTTGGAAAGGGTAACTCTATTGTCTCAAGCCAGGTTATTAGATTTCTAGGAGGAGCACTCCCTGAGGAATGATTAGTAGTATAACTTCTGGGCCCTAATTGTTCTGTTTATTAAAATCCTATACATTTTATTTAGGCCTTAATAAAATCCTATATATGCTAGGCCTTAGGGACTTTGGTAGTTTGATATCAGACTGCGATGATACTTGATGAAACAGGATTGCTGATGATGTTCCAGAAGAGTAAGAACTAGAATTCCTAACCATTCTTGAGCAGATGTCTTGAATCACTGTGTGATTTATTCATACCTACTTAACAAGTCACAAAATAACCCCAAACTGTATGTATTGAAAGCCTGCCTTCTTACTGTCATGATTATATATATGGCACATTAAAATGCACAATCAATGTCATTGACTCCATAAGCAGAAGGAGCAATAGGTGACAGACTCTTCCTTTGATTGACAAAGTCTTTATATTTCATAAGACTGTTTGTGGGAATCATGCAACTGTAACCCCCCTATGTGACTGAAAAATGTAGGTGGTAGCAGTCAGGTGTTCCTGTTGCTGAGGCTGTCACCCTGTAAGATGGGTGTTTAGGTGCAAATAGTAGTAAAAGCACTGACTAAAGCAGCAGTAGAGATTTCTACAATCTGAAAAATAATAATCATCCAGTTTGTCTGAGAGAGCAGACCCTTTGGGATTTTGAAAACACTGCAGAGCACACATTTTAGGCCCTTTTCTAGGAACATTGATTACCAGCTGTGCATTGTTATTCTGAATACTGAAACAGATGGTGGAACAGTGACCATATCCTAGGCAAGCATCTGATAAAGATACAATTTAATTTTGACCACGACTGCCTTGATGAGGGAACTATAGACGTGAAAGTGTGAACTCATCAGCAGGAGAGGATGTCTCTATGGGAGGCAGCATAAAGTACTACAGACAGGAGTGACTGGGCAGTGAGGAAACTGTATTGAATGGTGCACTAGAAGATTTTGCTGCAAATTCCAGCATTTCAGTAATGTTTGACAAATTCTTCTGTATGAAGAAGGAAAAAGAAGCAGCAACATAGACAGGTGTTTCATAAGACTTGATTTGTGACCAGGAGAACAGTTAACAGTAATGTAGGCTATAAAAATTATTGTACCTATGGCAGATGTAATTAGGTATTTTTATTCTCTCATTCTCTTCTATTATTTGGTTCCATTACCAATTTTTTTCTACTGGTTGGAGAGGACAGGCCTTGGGAGTTTCGCTCATGCAACTCCATTTAGGTTTTGAATACTTATTTTGAGAATCCTCCAATTTACTGTGAAAGAGAACATCTCAATGTACATTTGGCTCTACCTTAGCACACATTTAAATGCCAGCTCATCTGAAAATGCAGTGCAGTGAGAGTGATAGAAACTGATGGTTTTGTTGTACAGGGAAAGCTCAGTGGGTGTCAGTGAACACTTTGTGATTTATACTCACAGGTCTTGGGTAGGGGATGTTATAGTGAAGTCCAATTTCTATCCTTGCCTCACATTCTTGTATGCACTGCTTAATCAGCTTTGGATCTGTTACCTATGAGGATCACACAAACAAGTGTTTTATGTGAGTACAGTAATTAGCAATTGGAAGCTCCAGTTGTAAATGATGCACACACAGCACATGGCTTTCCTTAGCTTATTTTGGCAAACCCAAGCTTACAATGATTGTATTTTTCACATCCATAAAAGGTAACATTGGTATTTTCCTCGAGTCAACAGTTCTGGGCTTGATGGCGCTGAATGTTAAGGCCCAGAGGCTGTCAGGACTGAAGCTAAAGAAGGAATTTTATCCAAACATGGTATTTTCTCTGTAAAAAGACAATACACATGTAAACTACATCTATGAAAAAACCACATGCACCCATTCATCACTCTGCAAGGTCACTAATGGAGAAAGGAAAGACACTGCTTGGTGCACATTCTGTTATCATCCTATCCAGAAACGCTCTTTGAAGTCAGAAATGTGGTGTGAATTATGACTTAAATGAATTTTTTTTTGATTTCGCATTACTTCAATTTAGTCCCAGACCAATATGGGATATAAATAAGTGTTGTGATCTTGAATTACAAGAAGGGCCTTTGATTACCGGGGTTTGAAATTTCTTCCTTAAGAAAAAAATTAAAATGCTTCTTTTAAAAGAAGTGCCAATAATTGCTGCTTTGGAAAGAAAAAAAAAAAGAAGATGCTGAGCTCTGTTTGCCATTGCATGGGTAATGATACCCTTAGCTAACTTTGTAAAGATCAAAAGCTGCTTCAATTACACAAGCAGTATCTTTGGAATTTAATTTTTTCTTGGCACTTTTTTTACTGAAAAAAGACCTTTTAGACTTCTACAGTAGTTAATGAAGAGCTGAAATGGTTTGAGTATTCTCAGGGACAAAATTTAAACTGTAATCCAAATACATCAGCATTTCAGATGAATGAAATTTTGGGAACTCAACCCTTATATTCCTTTCTTGGAATCCAACAAGAGAGTGCAAACAGCAGGAGAAGAGTAATTCGGAAATTCAACACTGTAAGGACACTCACATTTTTGTTTTTTCGGAATAATGCTCTGGCTTCATTTCTAATGTACTCTTTCTCTTTCATGGTTTCCTCTATCTGTCCTGAGGCCGACTGCCAGTTTTTAGCTATTTGCAAAACCTTGCGGTAAAGGCCAAGAACCTCTTGTCGAGTTGCTGGTGTCATCTAAAAAGACAAGACAAAACCCCCAACATATACATGAACATTTGAGTTGCCAAAAGGCCAGCAAGCAGGACATTTTTTCACACCATTAAATTAGTTTAAAAATATTTCCGCCATCCAAAAATATGCTGAGCTATATGAAAAAATAGCTGTAAACAATAATTAGCTGTTGAAAGCTGAAGACTCAGTCCAGCAAAGTATTTATACAAACACTTAAATCTATCTCCATTCAAACAGCTTGAGCTCTTGCTCAAAGTTAAGCACTTGGTTTTGTACTTTGCTGAATCAAGCCTGGTACAGGAATGCCTGGGTTCTGTTTCACTTATGTTTTGCAACAGACATTGGGCAAGTCACCGAAACTCTACATGTCCCCCTTCCTGAGACATTGTTGTACCAATGCTCACCCTATCTTTGCAAATCTGTGAATGAAATACATGATAAAACTACCACAATATTGCTGAAAACTTGTATAGGCTCCAGGGGCTGAGAGACTTATGTGTGATACCATGACAGTAGGCAATAATGATTCAGCTGGAGTTTGATGATGAAAAGGTGATGAAAGCTATTTTATCTAAGCACTCAGAAGAGGCAGACTAACTGTGGATTTAGGAAAGTCCTGAATGTCTTGATTTTTCAGAGAGCTGTGTACCTGTTGAGCCCACTGGATCAGCTTCCAGGTGTGGTAAGACTATTTGTCAGAAGAAAGAACGAAATCTTATTCTTGCTTTATGTAAATGAGTATTTTATCACATAAGTGGTTACACTATTTCATGACAGACCACAAAAATCCCAGAGACAAATCCACTTCTGGATAACAGCATTTCTGCCATGGATTAAATTACCAGAAACAATGACTTCTGCTTAAGGGGCACTGCAGCTGTCAAAGGTACCTTTCTGTCCCAAAGGAAGGTGCAGCAGCACTGCCAAGTAAGTGCATGAATGCAATGAGGAATAAGTGTCAGGGACAGGACATTATCTGATTATGAGTATCCATTTGCCAACTTGGAGCTCTAATTACAGTGGGTGAATCTACCCTGAAATCAGACCTGTGTGGAATGGACAGTCTGGAGCAGAGTCATTCAGACAGCCTGACCTTCCCTCTGGCGGGAGCGCTCTCTTGGCCATGAGGAAAAGCTGCTTCATGATGCAGCACCTGAACTACCACGGGAAGTTTGCAGTGTGCTGAGGCTCAAACCCCTGCAGTCCTGTGGGCAGTTTGCAGTGTGCTAAGGCACAAACCCCTGCAGTCCTGTTGGCAGTTTGCAGTGTGCTGAGGCTCAAACCCCTGCAGTCCTGTGGGCACTTTGCTAAGGCTCAAACCCCTGCAGTCCTGTTGGCAGTTTGGTCAGTGTGCTAAGGCTCAAACCCCTGCAGTCCTGTGGGCAGTTTGCAATGTGCTAAGGCACAAACCCGTGCAGTCAGTGGCAATTCCTGGGATTCTCGGTTGAAGAGGAGGGGCTTGAACCAAAGGCTTTTCAGGCTGTACTGTTCTGGAGCTGCTGCCTCCAGCACAGTGGCTGACCAGAATGGGCTTCCTGCTGCTCCAGCACTCACAACCTCTTTCCCTCACCAAAGCTGGAATTACAGACACTAACCTGATCGGGATTTGGCTCATGGTTATTTTTAATAAGAAATCCTGAACTGTAAATTCCTAGTCTTGTCTTAACTATTGCTGTGATCTGAAGACCTTTCATGGTTACAAGAACTGTGTTTTTCTCTGATTCCTAAAGAGGAACATTTTTGTTTTGCTGTTTGTATTTTAACGTGTTCAACCAATCATATACTTTTCCTCCAGATAGAAAATTATTTTTCCTACACAGCAGAAAGTACTTCTAGTAAATGTTTATGGTATTTCTAGGAAATAAATTCCACAATAATATAACTAGGTAGTCTCAGTTCATCAGACACTTTGGAGTAAGTGCTTCACTTTATCTGCTCTGGAGCTCCATTTCAGGCAATGAAATCAGGCAGACATGAAAGCACAGATATACATGTGTCTGAAAAATCACTGCTTCCCCCTGCTAGATGCATATTTGGTACAGAAAAGAAACTGTTCAGTTACAAGGCTTAACCTAGCACAAAGCAGAGTCCCAAATCCTGGCTTCACCTAGAGCCTCTCCTGACCTCCCCTCTCTGCTTTTATCTGAAGCTGTCACCTCTGAGAAGGTGATAAAAGCTTAGGTTTCATGTAATCCATAAAGAAAAGGAACAATGCCGGGGATAAAAATGTCTAAAATACAGGTTTCAATTCTGACCTCTGCATCAGACAATTTCCAAGGTGACAACTTGGGACAGCACATGCCTTTGTTCAGAGCTGACTACGCCTGCTGCCCTTGGATTTTAAACATACCAAGAATCTGTTTATAAAGATTTTATTGAAAAGTTTAGAACCAACAATTATTTTCTTCACTAGTTGCTTCCACTCCCCCACCTACAACTTACTCTTTTGTTCTTTAACTTGGAATTGCTACAGAACTGTGGAGCCCCTCATCTAGGCATGGGCTGCACTTCTGCATTCTTGCTCTCCTTCCCACATGCTGGATGATGTAAAAGACATTAAGCAGCTATTCATGGATACTCAGCAACCAGCTGCTCATTTAGTGAACAATTCTTAACATTACAGACCCGCTCATAAGCCATTTCTGCAAAGATACATAAATGAAGTATGAGGAGGCCTTTACAGATCGAGGACTTCTGTCTATGACAGGAAAGGATGAGAGCGAATAAGACAGAATTCAAAGCCTGGGTCAGATTCTGATCTGAGTGGGAGTATAAATAGGGAGTAATTCCACTGAGAGCAAAATTACTTCCAACTTAAAATGTTGTAAATGAGATTGGAATTTTCCCTTTGGTATAAACAGAGCCCACACTGACAGAAATGTAAGTGATGGTACAAGTCATGTATCAGGTGTAATTTCATCAAGTGACACTACTTGTATTAGTTTTGTGGGTGTGCAAAATGATTCTGAGTGGGATAGAGAGGAAGATAAGGGAGGCTTTCATGTCCTTGTAGTTAGTCATCTTCCAACTTACATCTCTGGCATTTAAATAATAATTATATTTCACATCTCTGGAATGCTAAGTGGATGTTACACCACTTTCCCACTAACACCCATCTTGTGGTAGTCACACCCATTGTTTAACTTCTACCACCCTTCATTTTACTGCAGCACGCAGCCCACAGAGGTTAACCACAGGCATTTCTGTCAGAAAGTACAGGGCTATTGTATTAGCTGAGCAAATTTCGGGTATTTACTGGCACAAAGCAAGCCAGGAGAGGTCAGAGATAGGCGTGTCAGCGGGGAAAACCGGGAGGCCGCAGCTCGGAGCCCACGGTCGGATCGGGGCTTTGGAAGGAAGCCAAACGCTGCCTTCCAAACAAGCCCCGCTGGTGCTGGGGCAGGGCCCGACAGCGCGGGTTGAAACGCTCCCTGCTCTCCGTGCAAACCCCTCCTATCAACACGCACATCAAGCACCTGAAACATCCCATTGTATCCAAACTCCGAAGGAGATTTGAGCAGTTAATGACTTACTGCATGGTGAACACGCACCCTTTTATCACTGTTAATTAAAGCAAATAGTCCTTTACACTAGAAAACACAGTAAATTTTTCTTTCAGGAAACAAATACACATTCCTTTGGATTGTTAGATGGTTGACCCAAAAGTTTAATAATCTGAATAGTCAATGGAACACCAGTCTTACTTCGCTATTTGCAGGCTTGTCTAGAATTTAAATAAAAAGTTAATATAAAAATAATAAAAGGAATCCACCAGCTGCACTATACAATGACCCCAAGAGTGCAGTGTCAAAGCACAGCTGGGACAGAAGACAGGCTGCACCAAGCCTGAGTACAGATCCAGCAGCAGCTAAATCTGTCTGTCCCAGCGAGGGATGCTTGGCTGGGAACGCGTGTCCAGCACTCTGCTCTTCTGCACAGCCCCACTGCTGAAGTTGTAAGTCTATTTTATTTCATCCTTTCTTCTCAAGTCAAGAATTAGCGCTCACTTTAAGCATAAAATCTGCCAGCAGTGAGTACATAAAAGAATTTAGAAAATAAAGGGTGAAAGAAAGAGCCCACGGGGAAAATAAGGATATTTTAAAACAATTGATCTCTTCTTTCACATCCCAGCTAACTAGGGCACGCGTTAGTAACACACACCTACTGCTGGTGCTGAAACTGGATTTGCTCAGGGGAGGTGGGGAACAAAACCCTGCAGAAGTAATGTGAAAAGAGCTTTGAACTTCTCAGATGTAAAATGTTTTATTTAGGAGCATCACAACTTCTATTTGACAGCTGGTTTGCTACTGGCAAGGAGTCTAAAGACACAGTGACAAACTGCTGGGCTGACTGCCTTTCAAATTAAGCTGTGGTCACATCTCTGTTATGGAAGTAAATTATGTCATTCAGGACCACGGTGTATCAACACTGTAGTAGGGAACACCAAGATGTTCCGTGCTATGTGCCCATAAGACAATCCAGCCTGGCTGCCAATCTATAGCTCCTATTTTCAAATGCACTCTTTGGCTAATGTTATTTAAAGAGATGCAGAAAAATTCACATATCTGTGGGTTTTTAAAGAGCTAAAAGATGCCACTTAGCTAAAAAGTGACCTGCAGTCTCTCTCCTGCTGCTAATGCAGCAGATAATCAATCATTCCTTTCAGAGCTCTCCACAGCAACGAGAGGTCAGTAATCCATATTCATCTTTCATGCAAGTCTGCCAAAATGAGGCTGTGGTTCCTAAGGCAGCAGTGGATTTGGGCTGTCATTTCCTTCAGGGAAAACAACTGAGACAATGAGCTCCTGCGGCACAGGGGGCAGAGAAGGGGGTCACAGATTCCTGTGATAGCTGGGCAGGTCACATGCCTTCCAGCAATACTAAGTTTCAAAATCTAGTTTCCACAGAAGTAATTGTGTCTTCTTTTACTCAAATCAATGACTCAGTGGCCTGTGACAGTATCCTGCAAACGCCAATCACCCGTGGCTGCAGTATGTTCTGGCAAAATAAAAATTTCATTTGATTTTCATTCTTGATTGAACATTCATAACATTTTTTTAAGATTCAGAGAAAACCCAAATCATAGCAAAACTTCAATCACAGCTAAAGTATTCCATCTCCACATGGTGAAAAATGACTAGAATGAAAGATCATGTTCTTCCAGGATGGTGTTACATCTTCATTTCTACCAGTGACACAAGCCTGAACATTTCCAGACATTCCCATCAATTTGACTCAAAGATGAATTTCTCACTGTTTCCATCTGCAAAGCTGCAATCATAAATATATGCAGATTTGGTGAAAAAGAATGAAGTTACCGAATCAAGATATTCTGTAATAGTATCTAAAAGCAGGGTGACTTTCACAGGGTTTTTAGGATTTTGTCACGCCAGTGTCTTTCTGCTGGTAAACTGAAGTGATCTGAAACCTTGCTCAACACCTCTGAACCAGACTCCCAAAGTCACTGGACTCACATTGTTCATCAGCTGGGATGGGAACTCTGCTATTCTATCTGTGCCTCAGATTTCTGACTGAACTCAGTTCTCTTTTAAGCTTGCTCTTGCATATGGAGCAGTCTTCAGATCAGAAAAAGCAAAATGCATGCAAAGAGAATATAATTAAATAGTAAAAGCAAGGACTTCCTTTGTCAGTTCAAATAAGCCAACTCGCACAAAATAAGGATTCTCAACATTCCTTTCACTTGAATAAATGAAAGTGGAAACCCTTAACTAGTTGCTTTTGATCACTGGGTTTTCATTCTCTTAGTCTGAGGTGGTCGAGGCATTTTCTGGTTTTAGAAGGACATAGAGACACTTGCCCTGGGAGTGCCTCCTGTGCTGCAGGAGCCTCAGGAAGAACAGAAATGCTGACTTAGACTGCGGGAAGAGGGAAGTAAAACAAAACAAAAAAAAATGCTTTATGTATTTTTTAGCTTTCTCATGAAAAGCACACAGTGTCCAGGTAAACTCTAAAGCAATATGAACTTGTCTCTAGTTTTGTCCAACTCTGTTGTTCATGCTTTCATACTATTTTCTCCTCCTGTGTGTTTAGTTCTCTATTACTTACAAGCAGAGAAAGATTTTAATGCAGTGTAAGAAATTTAGCAGAGAAAATGAATTCTCAGCTATCCTTGGATGGCCTTGCTTATATAATATAGAAGCATACAGAAATATACCAAAATGGACACAAGCTCCAGTATAGATTTATGCACCTTATTCATACCTTGGCTTCCAGCCAAATGCAACTGAATGCATGAATAAAAATATTTCCCAGCATTGGAAATGCTCCCAAGCTTGAGAACAGGTATAAATATTAATGTTAGTAGAGACAAAATCTTCCCTGACCCTTTTCTTACTTCATTCTGAGGGTCTGAGGTTCATTGACAGACATGTTTTCTAGTTGCTATTTGAAAACCATAGCAAGGCTATGGGACACAATCAGGCGAGTTGGAAAAGACCTCTGAGCCCATCGAGTCCAGTCTGTGACCAAACAGTCATGTCCAGTCTGACCAAACTGAGTGCCATGTCCAGTCTTTCCTTCATGCTTCCAGGGATGGACACTCCACCACCAAACTAGGCAGCCCATTCCCATGTCCAGTCACCCTTTCTGTGATGTTTTTCCTAATGTCCAACCTAAACCTCCCTTGGCGCAGCTGGAGACGCTGCCTTCTCCTCCTGCGGGCCTGAGGGCTGCGGGTCACAGACCGCTGTGGGCACTGTGGGGTAATGAGCACTCTGGGTCAATGGGCACTGTGGGCACTGAGCACGGTAGGCTTGGAGAGCTGTGAGTCGCAGACCGCAGTGGGACACAGATCGCTATGGGACACAGATCGCTGTGGGACACAGACCGCTGTGGGACACAGACCGCTGTGGGTCGCAGACCGCTGTGGGCACTGCGAGCTGCCCATGCCGGCGCCCCCACAGCCTGGACGTGCCCCACAGCCGCTGTCACTGTCAAGATGGCGCCGCCGCCCCTCACGGCCCGGAGCCGTGC
>JAHLSL010000037.1:5886583-5927699 GCA_025920805.1 Petroica traversi
TCAGGGGAAGTGGCGGTGGTCGCGGCGGGCGCCCCGCAGCCCCCGGGGCCAGGGGAGCGGCTGCTTTGTTCGGGTGCGCTCCGTGCCCAGCCCCTCACGTGTCACGCTAGAACGTGAATGTTCGTGCTGTTTTCAGGAGAAAGACAGAGTAATAAACTGTAAAGCGATTTATTTCCGAGGTAGTTCTCGCTATCTGAACATGCCCCCTTTGCACAGCCACTCTTTTTTCCTGCTTCAGCTCTCCCTCCCTCCCCTGAGCGTGTTTACCCTTCCTGTGCAAGCTGCAATCTGCATTAATCACTCTCTGGGGCTGTGGTGGTACTAATGAGCTACTCATAACTACTTAAATTATAACTTGCATAATCAGTGTTTCGAGCAAATATTGGTTGGAAGAATATGCCTATCCTATCAGTGTTGTGGTTGCTGGAAAGAATCATTGATTATCTTTTAAATAGTTAACACTGCTGATATGCTGCCCTTCAAAATGTTACATTGATAACTGAACGGGCTGATGCCAAGTGTCAGAATACAGCATTGATCCGCAGCTGGTATCTTTATTTGAATGGCAGTGTCTGTCACATAATTTAAAGGGGTAATGAGTTAAGTGCCCTGTAAAAAAGGGGCCATAGCTGTACAAACAAAAAGGACAGAAGTGCCCTACCTTCTTGAAAATTACAGGCCTCACTGGCATGGTCTGTCTTAATTTGGGAGAACAGTTGATCAAAAGACATGATCTAAACAAATTTTTATGTGTCTAAAAATTTCTTTGTGAAACAGTTAATGTGTAGCTACTGTATTGGTGTTGTATTTGGGCTACAGCTATGGGAAGAGAGAATGTCTGAGTACTTGTGTCCCTTTCTTGTATCTGAACACTGCTGCATGTTTCCCTGGTGAAAGACAATCCTCAGAAAAGGAAACATAGCCCCTTAGTTAAGATTGCATGTGAAAGTGAAGAGATCTGACCTCATGTTCTTGTTAGTTCTGTAGTCTGTCCTCAAAGTCTTCCCCACCCAGGTGCGTTGTAGTGGTCTGTGGAAAACATTCACATTTATGTGAAAGGCAACTCACAGTCTAAAGCAAAGCTTTTCTTCACATCAGCAGAAAAAGGAGAGCTTGTGATCTGTGTTGAATTAGTTCAGATTTGCAATGTGCAACTGACTTTACAAACTGACTGCAAATATCAGCTCCTGTAGTGATTTCTAAAACTGATTTATTTCCGAATAGCAAATTGTATGTAAGCATGAATGACTGTAATTCTTTTAAAAAAAAGTAACATAACTAATAACAGGAGAACTTACAGCTTTGGTACTACTTGGCTGCATCCTTTGTGAGGCTGACAGCCTGCAATATGATCTGTAATCAGCTCATGTAATCAGGATCTTCAAGGCTGTGTTAGGTGCCTTTTCTGCCCAGATTCTTGCTTTATTTTGAATGTTGTGTTCATAGCAAATTCTCACTGATTTGTGTCAGTAGTTCTTATAATTTGTTGATCTTGAACATTTATTAATAATTACATCTTGCTTCCATGTAGCATGAATTGTATTGAAAAAAGATGATCAGATGAAGGAGTGGCTTTGAGAGAAAACTAAGAACAGCTCTTTTGGAAGACCTTCATTGAAATTAATTGAAGAAGTATATATTGAGCAAGAAGGGCTGCCAGACAGTTTGACAGACTTCTAAGATGTGTTCTGACAAATTTATGAATGGATAAGGAAAAGGCTTGGTTTTGCTGCTTGCTTTGGTTCAGCTGAAGGAACAAGGAGAATTCCTGTGTGTTTGGTAGGTGTACAGGAGCACGGGGTGTAAAGTAGATGGAAAGGGGACAGACACGACTTCTGCACTTGAATTTCCTTAAGGCAGAAAGGGATGTTCAGAGGGTTTGGATACGGAGATGCACGGCTGCAGGTCAGGAGTGAGAGTGCTCCAGGACTGCTCAGATCTGTCCTACACTGAAGAACTTGATTTTCTTTACTGGTGCCAGGGAAATGTTAGTTAATTTAATTTAGAGCCTTGGAGCACTACAAAATCCATCATGATGGGGTTTTGGCAGTTCATAAGAACTTGCAAATTGCAGAAACAATGTTATTGTTCCATTAGGCACATGGGTCTGTACGTGAATGTAGCAGGAAAACTCTGCTCTGAGTAAGAAGAGACTATAAAAATAGAAGTATGGAATGTTAGTAAAACAGTCCTTTCTTTCATCCTTATACTTAAAAATATAGAAGGAGCTGAATATTAGTAGCCAGAATTCTTGGAAGGCTGAAAGAACGATGTGTAAATACTCGAGGGACTTGGTAGTCTCAGGAAGATAAGGGGGAACCCCCTTAACAGTTTCATCAGAATTCCCTGGCTGGGCTCCTCTTTGGCTGCTTCTCCCTAGGGGTCTGCATCTTATCTCACTGGCTTCCTTTCCTCTATTTGCCTCTGACTAATAGGCTTTGTCTTCTGGTTACTGGAAGTCTAGTAAGTTCTTTTGTCTCTTACCCCTTCCTCCTTTTTAAAAATACTAGATTAATGGCTGTAATGTTTTGCTGACTATCTGCGTTGGTGACATGGATTAATTGTGTTCTTGACTCTTAAGTTACCCAGCAGTAATGACATAGTAACTTGACTTGAAACAATGGTAATTTCATGGCAAATGTTCAAGGCAAATGTTGCCTTCTGGTAAAGTGCCAACTGCAATTTACCCCCTGTAAACATGTGACACAAGTAAACTGTGCAGATTTTCTCAGTGTCTTTGTACAGTAAGTTGTCTCGAGTGTGCCTTTTGAAACAGTCCGTGATCTCTCTTTTCTCCTCCCCCTTTTCTTTTGACTCTCGCTTGAGTCAGGTAATTACCGATCTGGATTGAAACCTTCCCAGGGAGTGATCAGGAAAGCCAAGACTTGCAGACCTGCTCCCATTGCTCACTGACACCTTGGCTTTCCCCTTCTCTGGGGAGGGTTTGTGGATCCACTCTTGGCTCTGGACAATGGGCTGTGGGTGAGCAAATGGGAGAGCCCCGCACAGGTGGGGGTTGGCAAAGCCAAGAGGAGCCCTGATTTCCCCTGCACAAGTGCCAGTGTTGTTTGTGGTGACATGAGGAGGTTCTTCTTGTCACATGTGGCTTTGGTGTGATAGTGTGGTGATGATTTTACATTCCGATCTCAGTGCTGACCATAACAGAGCAAATGGGGAATAAAAGTCTCTTGCCTGAAAGATAATCTGAGAACGGACCCATTTAGGCCTCCATTTTATCTGTGTTTTGGGGGGCAGCTCTCTGGTTCAATGATCTGCATCTTGAAGCAGAAAATCTAGATTTTAGTTAAAGCTATTTAATTGCAATGTTCTGCTGCTAGAAGAATGATAGTTAGATGTAAGTATTAAAGAACTCTTTCACAGAAGTAGGAATACTGTAGAGAAACCAACAAAAGCAGAGGTGGTAAGACAGGATTCCAGTAAAGAGAATAAGCTAGTATAATCTTCTGGTGTCTCAGAAAGAGTGGTTATAAATGCTGTTCTGTCTACAGCATCTGTTTTGTGAAAGACAAAACTTACTTTGCAAAATGTGAGAATGCTGTTCCTGACCTCCTGTCACAGTTTGTTATTCCCACAAAGTCAGACTGCCAGAGACAGTATGACAGTCATAGTTGTTTGTTGTCTCACTTTTCCTGTTTAGTGAGCGTAAGTGTGTTTTCTTGCGCCAAAAGGACTATATGCTCCTGAAATATAGCAGTCTTATTTTTGCATCCATGTAGTAGCAGAAAGTGGCAGTTTTTAGTTCTTACTTTGAATTTTTTTTGTGTAAATGCTTTTCCTCCTGCAACTTTGGAACTTGTCATGCAGTCTGTCTTATCCTTTTGTGTTAAAATGGAAAGGGAAGGAGAAAATCATCTTAGTACCTATGACTATGGGAGGCATGTATAGTTCAGTAATGGACTCACAAACACAAATGTCCTAGCTCTTAGTTTTGGTCATATGCTAACTGTTCAATATTTTCATTGCCGGCAAGTCTGTACAGAAAGCCTCGAGTATTCTGGATCAGCATGGAAATGTGTGGCCTGGAGTGCCAAAGGTCTGATGTATTCCAGCTTCCAGCAGTTACCTGTGCTTGGAGTTAGTGATTATGTGTCATGAAGCACAGGATAGATTCCTACACACCTGGTCTCTCGTGGGGCACAGGATGTCAAGAGAAAACAAGAATATGTGAAAACTTATGAAAAAAAAGTGTGTGTGGTTGAAGCTGCCATCAGATTTCTCAAGGAGAGTGTTTGTCACAACTTGACCAAGTTCAAGTATTCAAAGGAGCTCCTTTGTAGCTGCTGATACAATTAGCATCAAAATACTGAAGCATCCTTTGTCCAGTGGGAAATGTTGATGTTGTTCTCTGCAATAGGGAAGTTGGGACTCAAATCAGGAGAGAGAATTAGGGTTTCTGCAGGTGATTATATGTATTTTCTGCTTTAGAAACTGCAGTCAGTTTAAAAAATCCAAGCATATGCTCTTAAAGCACTTTCATATGTCAGTGCTGTCACTTAGAACAATTTGTTGTACATAACTTAGATACGATTCCAGTATTTATGTGGTCAGCTGGTACTGAAGTTCCTACACAACTGCATGCAATGAGTGATTCTTTTGGCTGGCAGCCTGTAAACTCTGTTACACTCACCGAGATGGCCAGCAGGCCTTCTGTAAACTCCTGTGAGCATCTGCTGCCAGCCATGGGTCTTATGAGGTGGTCTGGCTCTTGTCTTTATATTTGGTCCTTCAGTGTTAGGTGCTGTGTGGGTCACTGACCTCCCAGCCTCTTTCTGCTGAAGAAAGGACACTGTTAGCCAAGCTGCTGGAAGGGCTTCCTTTTTTTGTGTGACTGCTGTCTTTTCTTCATTGTTGACAGCAGTTAGGTATTAAGTTATTCACTTACTACAATTAGTTTAAAGCATATCTTATTATTACAGGAGTCATCTTGATATATACCTGAATTGTATTCAGATGAATGTAATTGGTGAAGGCACCTCAGACACTTCAAGGTGAAGTCTGATAGCTGAACTCGGTGTAAAAGAAAATCTGTGCACATTTAGCTCAGTTTAAAAGTAAATGTTTTTCTTTCCATTGCTGAGTAGATTGTAGACCGAGGTGGTTTTTCAAAGTTATTCTGGTTTGGCTGCAGAGAGTTGCAATTTTCCATAGGTTAATTTGCAAATGGATTGGGCCAGGGTAAGATAAATATTTGTAGCACAACTACTTTCAGATACTTTCAATGGGATGCATCTCTGTCAAATACCCAGGGGCTGTGGTTTCTTTTGGTCTCATAATCTGCAGTTTTGCTGTAGAGATGTGAACTGGTTGTGTCAGCAGAGAGTAGCTCTTCCCCTGGCATGAGCTGCTTTAATTATTCATAATACAAACCGAGGTGTTAAAGGTCTGTCATGCTGTGCAAAAGTTACAGTGTACCTTGGAAAAATACTGAAGGATTATTCTTTTATAACCCTTTGCACATGAAAGGGGAAAAAACACACAAACCCTCATTACAAGATTATTTGCATTTTTGTACATGCTGGACCTTGTATGGCCTTTGAGAAGGATCTTGAGGGAGAATGAGAATATTGGTAGTTTTTAAATGGATGGAGATGAATTGCTCAGTGACTGAACCTTTGTTTTCTAAAGTGGTTGAGTTATGTGCAGTGAAATAAATGAGTTTCTTCACGTCTGAGTATGTATGAGGTAGGGAATTGGATGGAATCTGATTTGGGTACTGGCTTCAGTTTTACTGAAAACTGATGGCTTGATCTTGAACAGCCCTGTTGTTTGACTGTCTTGATTTCCCCTCTCCCCATTGTCTTGCTCATAACTTAAAAAGAATTCTTAAAACAAGTACTACTGCTGCGTAATTTAGTTCATTAATTTATTTACATTACAAAAGCACCTGAAGGCACACTTCTAGAATTGTATTCTGTTTAGCTAAACGGACTTGGGTTTGTTCTTTGAAAATACAATAATCCTAACAAATCATTCCTCCCACCTAATAAAGTAAGATGAAGCACATACTAGGAAACAATTGAAAACTTTTTGATGGGGCCAAATGGAAAAACAATGAGAAGTAATCAGTAAGTAAGGTATTTGGTTTGAGAATGTAAAGGGAAGGGAGGGATTAAGGATGATGCACGTGTGTCTGCTGAAAAAGCTGCTTAAGGAATGCCTTCCATAAGTAAAAGTAGTGAGGTGCTTTAGTCTTTCTCTGCCTGTAATTTTTCACATTGTTTTTCATTTTTCCTTAAGCTAGCCTTACACAATTAGCGCACACAGTGAACTACAGATCTGAAACATCTGTTCCACTTTTTCTTAGGATACTCACTGAACTTTGAACATGAAATGTGTTGTCATGCTCCGTGAGTGCACGCAGAGTCAGGTGCTCTTCAAGAGTGCAGAAAGCAGGTTTCTTCTGCCCAGTCTTGAGTAGAAAAATCTCCCTTGATGTATAAGCTCTGGACTTGGAGTGACAGGACAGCAGGTCAAGGCTCAGGTGTTTGTGAAGAGACTTTTGCCTCCATCCTGGTGACTGAGGGGTTTTCTTTAGGAAGAGATTTGGAGATAGCTCTGATTCTTGGCCCTGAGACCTAGCCCAGCATTATGGACTGTAAATATGGTGAAGTTGTTTCTGATTTTTTTTTTTGTGTGTGTTTTTGTACCTGGCATTCTCTTCCTTTCCGAAGTAGTTAAGCCTTTCCAGTATGGCCTTTCTCAGAGAAGTCCACTTCTCATTTGAGAAAGTCTTCAGGCTTCCAGCATACCTGTTGACTGGATTGGTTTTTCCCTAGACTGCCATGTAGCCTTCTGCCAAGTGGCAGCCAGAACTCTTCACGATGCCTTTTCGGGTGTCTGTATAACTGACTTATGCTCTATGCAGGCATGTTCTGTATGACAATTTTTACCCAGTTTGATCACATTTCTAAAGCTGTTTTGTTTCCAAAGCTCAAACTGAAGTTAATCAGAAATCATTTGTTTTCCTGGTTTAGAGCAGATTGGTAAAGTTCTCATGTATCTGCCCCAAAACCATTACCTGTCTGTAATTCATTGAAAGGTTCTTCAACTGCATGAAGCCTCACAAACCAATAATTCATTTTAACTAATTGCAGCAGGACTTTCCTGCTTTTAGACTTCCTCTTGAGTAACTTTGCATAAATGTGTTAGTGCAGCAGTGGTGTGGAGCAGATCAGCGTGACAGACAGGTGCTAGTGCAGTGCTTGCTTGGGGATGTGGTGAGGTGAGTTCTGGGCTCCTGAGAGCCATCATGTGCCACTGTGCTGCACTCATTGCTTCTGCTGAGGAAGTGTCATTGCAGGTTAAGACTTGGAATAAGCGGTTTCCATAACGTGCCAACTTTGACTGAAGTTTGGTTTCTGCTGTAACACTTGTGCACCATGTGCTTGGTGCTGTATAGTGTAGAACTCTGAGCTGCACAGTGAAAGCTTTCACATGTAGAGCTGATCCTAAAGAGGGAAACAATACCATTGATTCTTCACTGATTCCCCACAGGGGAGCAAAGAAAGTGCCTTTGCTGAGAAGGCTGCCTGCTCTTACCTCTGGGAAAGCTGCTGGGGGGTTGGAGGACCTGCACTGATCCTCATGGCCAGTGCCCAGGTGAGCCAAGTCACAGGGGCTTCAATTCAGGTGGGAAAAGAGGCAGGTGAGCAAAACAAAGGCCTCCATCATCCCGAGGGTCCACACTGTTTGCTTACTTATTTTCCTGAGGGTTGCTGAGGGGCTGCTAATGAGCAGTGCAGGCTTTGTCTGAGTTACTGAGCTATTACTCCTCAGTAGCACAGGGGGAGGGGTGTTGGTGACCACGGCAGCTACACTTTACAGCTCTGGCCCAAGGTCTGAACCAAAACCTGCACCACCAACATGCTGATGCTTCTCTCCACCCCTGCTGCAGTCACTCTACATGATTTAGGATGAAGTCAGTCAGCCACAGTGCGTTGCTGTGCTATGACAGCCTTTAAATAGAGCCTTGAAGAGCTTGGTCTTTTAACTGCTAATTCATACTAACTTTTTATTCCATTTCCCATAGTTATGTTGTCAAAGTTTCAATGCTACTACATTAAAATTTTTTAAAAGGTTAAATGTACAACTTGGAAGAACAGAAATATAAAGGAAGGGGAAGAATTGTTGTTGTAGGTTCTAACAGATGTTGAAATTTCTGGCTCCAGTCAGTGCGTGTGTGTCTATAGGTCAGCCAATGTGGAAATTACTTCAGATACCCTGAAAAAGTTTGGCTTTTGCTGGGTAGGTCTGATCTCCATCAGTTTCAGCTTCTTTTGAACTTGAAATAAGTGTTTGCTTCCAGTACGTGCAGTAAGTCAACTGGAAATGTAGATTTGGTGGATCACGGGATCATAGATATCTTCCAAAGAAATACAAATATGTTTGAAAAGTAGTTTATTGCAAAAAGTTGCCATGGCAATGATTTTTCAAAATGTGAACTGTAAGATGTTTAAACAGTTACTGGGGAATGAGGCTGCACAGCACCCTGTGTTCCTCTCTGGTGATTTATGAAAGGAATTATTTAGATGCAGGAGGCCAAAAGAAGATGTGCCAGATGTTACATTTTCTTAAATTCTTGAAATTCATGGGATGCTATGGTCAAATAGGAAGAAATTCAAGCTTGTACTTCCGCTGTGAGAGAGGCAGACACTCCTCCCCTGCACGTTAAGCTGGCTGGTGGTTGTGGACCCACTGGAGTGTCTGCTGTAAGAGCTGTGGGGCCATGGAGGAGGGAAAAAGGGTGGTTGGTTGTCTGGAAGATGAGGTTTGGGAGCAGAGTATATAAGCTCAGTGTGAAGTAGACTTTTTGGTCTCCATCTCAACAATAAATGCCTAAAAATGGTTCAGTAGATATGTTTTTGCTCTGTATGTGTATATGAGTGAAAGTACCACTCCAGAGTTTGCAGGTATTTTGAGATGTTTGAGGCTTTTAAAGCTCTGTCAACAGCTTTGGTCTGAACTAGGTTTTATGTGTCAGTCAAATCCTACTCCACATATAGGATTCAGGTTTGGGGAAAACTCATGTAGAGATTGGCATGTGTGGCAAGACCTTGTTTCATGGTTGTCTTTCTACATTCACCCCCTTCTTTCTGCTGAAGGAAGCTCTGAACTAGCTAATGTTCCTGCTTGTTTCCTAAGAAGTAAATCTCATGTAAAAGGTAAGTATGCAGCAAGGCAGCTTTTGATCACCTGTCTGCTCCCTAGATGTACTAAGAGCTGTAAAAACGAGATGTTTTGGTGTCTCTGTTAGTATGGTAGAGCAGGGGAGCTTTGCCAGAGATTTCTTGTTTGTTGTGTTTTTCTTCTAGATCAGATACAGAGGTGTTGACTAGGGGCTGCAGTTGCAGCTCTTGCTGCACAAACCAGACATACCTTTGTCTGTCTTCTTCTCTTCAGAGGTTCCTGGTTATACAGCAGAGCTGGGAATTTAAGAGAAGCGAAGTTGAGCCAGCTCGACTGAACATGGGAAAACAAACATGGAAAAGAATGTGCTAGAGAATGAAAAAAGAGAATTACTCTCCAGACCCAAATTATGCTTTGCTAGGTAGCAGCTGTCTGGCATTCAGAGATTAAACAGTGCTCAGCTAACATGCACTGACAGTGATAGCATGTCCTGTGCTTTGCTTTGAGTGCATGAAATGAGGAATTAACTCTCCCATGCTGAAAGCCATGAAAGTATCCGGAAGCGTGTATTTGCTCCTAACAAACATTTGAATTTGCCTGTTTTTTTCAGTACCCGTTCTATGGTTTATGTTACAATGCAGAGTTAATGGTGTTAATGTAAGTCGTAAAAGTGAAGTAGTTTTTTATAAAATGACTCTCTGAACAAATGGAGTTTGGCTCCAAAGGGTTTTATTAAATACACAGTTGGTTCTCAGTGATTTGGTGCATTTCATGGTTTTCATAGTCTCTTCTAATTGTAAAGGTTTGTGTGGTCTTTTGTCTTGCAGCATTCTATGTGGAACCCAGGGAGCCTAAAGGAAGTTGTGAGTCTAGTGGAATGATTCCCTGTGTAGCTGAAACTATGTAAGTATTGGATGTTTGCTTACATGATCACTTGTCCAGCACAATTGTTAGAGCAGCAATTGCTTCTGCTTCAGCAGTGGCAGTGATCCTCTCCTGCCTCCCCAATGGGGAGATCTGTGTAACTGTTCAGAGCTGGAAACAGACAGGGCATCCGTGATGCTGTTCCCTAAAAATTCGTGTATCCCTGTCCATTAAAAGATAAATTATGCATAGTGAAATCCTGTAAAATTCTTAGGCTATGCTCAAGTGTTTGTGAAAAGCTGAGGCTGGGTTGAGGCTTAGTTAAGCTCTTAGCTATGTTGTCTTTGCCTTAGCAAGTGAAATGCTACTTGGAAAGGGATTTAATGGTTGGCTGAGCTGTCTCCCCTTTTGTTATGAGATTTCCTAAATTTGTCTTTGAGGTCTTCTTGAATGTATGGAAAGGTTTTTCCTCCACTCTCTTGATACTTTCTGTCTTTTGAAACTCATTATAAATACCTTCTGATGCAACATTAAACAGCATAATGCTTGTTTTCCTTGTTATTCTCTGGACATATCCAGTAATTTGTATTACTACAATAACATCAGTCATTAAAGAAAAACACAGGGTTACTTAAATATCTCCTTTGCATCTTCTCTCCTCCTGACAGCTTCCCCCCACTTCATTGCTGCTGTTTTCAATTGTGCCACAGTGTGCTTGTATGATTTAGAGTTATTACTGAGTCACTTTGTTTTGCTCCCTTCAAATTTTGGGTTATGTGTGATCTGGTCACTTGAAAATGGAGGAAAAAATGCTGCAAATTGCTCATAGCACTTAGAAAAAGTCCCACACAAAACCCCCACCAAATCAAAAAGCCCCACCATGCATTAGCCAAGGCCTTTGTAATCTTCTCTAGGTTTTCATTTAATGCATGGGGCCATATGGTTCTGCACATCTTTGTTCTTAAAGGGTGACTTTCCTTGAGCTGGCTGTATTCACCAGCACTCATCTTCCTGTGTTCCCAGCCGCTGGCTCCTTTCTGAAAAGGTGCAGAGAACATCCTTGTGGATCTCTGCTTTGCAGTTCCTGTGATGTGGAAGATGGCCTCATAGGCATCTTGGTGATTCATCTGTCCTGGAGATCATTGCTCAATACTTTTCTGAGTAATGGACTTCTTTGGGAGCACTGCATCCTTGTAGCTCTGAGCACATTCCAACCTTAGCTCTGAATTTTGATCCTTTTTAGTGGAATGGCAAAAGTAGTGGTCACTGCTGCCTTTTATGTCTTGCTTTTATGCTTGTACAAGACTCTTAGTAATTTTGCTCTTGGGAACTGATCCTTTTGGGAATTGGTGCTTTGCCACCAATCCCTGTAACCTTTGTACATGAGAACTTTATACTGGTAGTTCCTGATGCAGCTGGGAGAAGTCTGTCTGCAGGTCCTTGTGCTCTGTGATACTCACTTTGCTATGCAGCCAAACAGCTCTGTTCACCTTCCTGAGGGTGCTCTCTCCCACTCCTTGAGCTCTGGCTTCACTGCAGCTCCTGATCCATGCAATTAGATCCTCTCTCCAGCCTTCCTTAACAAAAGGGCTGGCTTCTCCCACTTCTTTCTATCTCCTTCGGAGGCTCTTGTTCCTTTCATGCCTTGAAACCTGAGTCATGTAGGAAGCGGAGGTGAGTAGTTGGTGAAGTGGATCCAGCTCAGCGAAGGCAATTTACAAAAGGGTAACTGATGGAGTGCCAAAAGACTTTTCTCTTACAAAACCAGATACATGCACAAGCTACCAGCGGATGCAGTCTGGAGGTTTTTTTTTTTCCCAAGCTGGCCTTGCTATTTTTGGGGTAGATTGCTTCTAAGTATCTGGCACAGGGCATCAAGTTTCATGTGGAAGAAAAGTGAGGAATTGCAGCAACTGTACATCAGCATCTTCTAGTGTTTGTTCATAAGGAGTAGGATTGTGCTTTGAAAACCACCTTGGTGGGGAGGAGGAAGGAAGATCTCTGTTACTGCAGGGAAGAGCAGCGCTGGCAGTGCCCAGGCAGTGGCTGTTCAGGAGCAGCTTCAGCTCTTTGTAAGGCAAGTAAGAGTTCAGAAAATGTGTTGGTTAGAGGGGTGTGATGTGAGGGAGGTGGTTAACTTGCCCTCTAGGGGTTAATGCTACTGGGCTTGCTTGCTTTTGGAAACTGCTGCTGGGACACCTCCTTACATACAGGTGTCTTATAATGCAGGCAGATCTTCCTTCTAAGTATTGTAATGCTCTTTTTGTGACAGCAGATGACTTTAAAACCCATCAGTTTCATCACGTTGGTGATGTCATTTTGTAAACCTGAACATTAGATTGTTATCATCATTAATATAAGCTGTTGCTTAGGAAGCATGACAGCATGAGTCACTTGTATTAGGAAAATTATGAACACAGTATGTCAGTCTTGCAAACTGTCTTTTTGAGGAAAAACAACTTCAAATTGGGTTTCCTCAAGTGAATTTGATTAATCTGTCAATTATGATGTGTGTGATTTGACTACTTTACAGGAAAGTACTGTTTACTAATGGGCACCTGTTCCTTAACCACAGGGAAAAGCTGTTCCAAATCACCAATAACTAGTAACTGCTGTTACATCTTTGAGCATAAAATTTTCTATACTGCTTAAACTCGGTTCTCAGGATTTTTTATTCTGCATGCTTCTCTCTAAAGAAAAATTGTCCAGTGTGGTGCTAGCTGCCTCTGAGAAACTGATGGAAGATCAAGAATTAGTGTAGATTGAGCGTTTGAGTTCAGGTGAATTTAAGATGGGGGGGATAAAAGCTGGTATGTGGGAGTTAATCACTGAGCAGTTTTTACACTGCCTACTAATACCCTGTTTGTTTTGGTGTAATGAAATAATGACTGGTGTAGACTGGAGAGGACGATGTTGCTCAGGCACCTGGCAGCACAGAAATCAGTGCCAGGCTATACTTTGCAATTCACAGAGCTGAGGAGTACTAAGGCCCAGTGAAATTGTCCTATGGATCCTTTATATTAACATGCATATTTTTATAAATGCTTTAAAATAGAAATTATTGTGAATTTCTTTAATACATTAAATCAAACATTGCCTGCCTGTAAAAATGATGCTGCAAAGTTCATCTTTGAAGCGTTGTGATGAAAGAATATATAATATGTTTGTTCCTTTGGCAGCTTAAAAAATAGGTATTTGATGGTTTCGTTTGTGGGTTATGTGCTTAAGAAAAGGGGGGGGGGGGGGGGAGGAAGGGAAACCAGGTAGTCAAAACCAGCATCTTGGCTATTGTAGTTCTGCTGGCAAAAATTTTTGCTCATGAAGCTGCATATGTGCTGTTTTGTCAAAACAGGTATAATGGCTGAGAGAAGATTTATTTTTGTAATCCTGAGAATTCATCTGTACTTGTTCCTGCTGTTGGTTTACAGCTTAAAGGAGGGGTTCAGTCTCAGTAAAGCTTTGCCCAAGAAAGAATACAGTAAAACTGAGGTGACAGCTATTGTATTTTTCAATTTTTAAATTTTTATCTCTCTTCTTGTTCTATTCCTAAACTGGAAGCTGTACACAAAGTCTAGGCAAACCAAATTTTTATGTTTGAAGCTTTTGCCTAACTGACAGCCGAGGTGAAATGCAAATAAGTGGGTAAAGGAGGAATATGATAAGCAATTGCGTTCTTGGAGCTGACATTTCTGAGAAATGGACTGTCCGTGGTATGGCTGCTCGCTGATAGGGCAATGTCAGACTGTTAGCTTGGTTTTAAAGGAAAAATTGGAGATCCCTTTTCTGTGGGTAAAATATCTCTTCCAAATATGCAGGGCTTTGTGATTTATAAAAAGAGAGTACGATGATATCATTTTGGTATTTTAATTTTTATTTAAAAGAAACCCCTCTGAACTGGAATTACTACTTCTTATCTGCATGTGTGTCTGTCTGAAGAAGTTTCATTAAGAAGGCCCCCTCCCCTGTCTGTCTCCTTACCTGAAGGGAGGAGCCCACTTGAAACAATGAACAATTCCTGAACACCCTCTTGCATAAGAAGTGTTGCCTCCTTTCTGCAAACACACTCTGTGTATGTTTTAAGTATGAAACCTAGATTCCAAACTCTGTTTAAAAATAAACACATAACTTCCACTCTCTCTCCTCCTCCCAAAAAACAACCAACAGCCAGCCCCCTCCTCCCCCCCTCCCTGAGAAGTCCCTTTCAATGATTTGCTAGAGGTACAGTCCCGATCCTATGCATAGGTCTCTGCCAGATTGTCCCATCAGTGTCCCTGTCCTCCTTTCCCTCCTTTGTTTCAGTGTTTTATATTCTATGTATAAAATGTAGGTATACTTTAAAAAGCCATTTCCTTTAAAATATTTCTGGGTTAGAGTAGTCTGTTATGATGAAGCCTGTACATGAATCAACCTCTTTGTAACCTATGCTGCAGTAAGAATTTTAGGAATTTCCTTTATTAGGACCCGTTAGTATAGTGTAGCCACTGAGTGAGCTGCATTGATTTCTAGGTAAAACAGCCTGAAATTGCCTGAAATTTATGGCATATGCCAGCCTTGTGTACACTGCTCCTTTTCAGTATGCAAAGCTTAGATATCCTGAAGTTGGTCGCTTAATGGCAAATGTTATCCCACATTTAATACTTCAAATATACTTTGTAGAGGAGACAGCAGTTTGACTCTGGAACTGTTTTTCAGGTTAGCTGAGTGCTGCTAATGGCATGGTGAGATGTGTTGAAGAGCAGCTGCGAGGGTGTCCAAGGGCAGGGGGACTGCACTAGGAGCTGGGCTTGCAACATCATGGGCCAGTGTGTCACCAAGTGCAAGAATCCTTCTTCTACCCTCGGCAGCAAAAATGGGGAAAGAGAATCTGGCAGCAAGTCCCACAGCAAGAGAAGTGCAGTCCACAAAGACGACCACGGCTCAGCTTGCAGGAAGGCATCAGGAGACATTCTTGTGAATGGGACAAAGAAAACAGATGCTGCTGTAGAGTCCAGTCAGCCTCCGACGTTTTCTGGAGATACAAAGAAAGACTCTGTTTGCAGTGCAGAGGAATCCTCTCTTCAAAGGATTGGGGAGTTATTCAGGAGGTATAAGGACGAGCGGGAAGATGCCATACTGGAAGAAGGAATGGAACGATTTTGCAATGACCTCTGTGTTGATCCCACTGAATTTAAAGTACTAGTTTTGGCTTGGAAATTCCAGGCTGCTACCATGTGCAAATTTACAAGGTTAGTTCTTGTAGAACTTGTAATTATTTTCATATGTTAAAGTATATCTTGTCAGCGCTGTGTTGGAGAGACAGTCTCATTAGGTTCACTTACTTATTTCTTCTAACACTTGCATTTTGATCAATTTAATTCCTACCACTGCAGAAGGTAAGCTTGTATTGTCTTCTTTTCCCCTTTCCCTCACACTGGATTTCAGAAGATGTGGTTTTGACCATTATGCTGCTAGTGATGAACAGTGTAGTGAGATTCTGTAGATATTAATTTATTCTTGATTTACCAAAAGCAATTTGCTGTATCCAGCATTATCTTGGTGATGAGATTGGACACTGAAATTACTTTTTTCTTTAAAGTGATGTGAGATTCTTTAGTAATTGGTCAACTCTGTTAATAGTCTGTGAAAGAATGACAGAATTGTTCCTGTCCAGCCAGTGTTACACTTTGTCTTTTACCAAGAGCAATCCTGTTAAAGCACAGAGAGGGAAGGAAATGTGAGGGTTTTGACAGTGGTAGCTGTTTCATACTAGCTGACAAATGATTGCTGTTGAAAGTGCTGCGTGCCCTTCTGGTCAAGGGGCTCAGTCAGCAGGCTGACAGCATGTGGTATAGGAAACAATGGAAGGGCTAAAACTCCCCCCACAAAGCCCACAGGCAATCCCAAACTGCTGCAGCATCCCTGTTGATTAGCAAAGTCCAGGTAAGAGCAAGTGAAGTTTGCAGGGAGAGAAGGAATTTTTTGGTTTTTGATCTATCTAGAATGGTTTGAATAATACTGCCTATTTTTACTGAGCTTATAACTTTCAAAATTACTTTGGTGTTCAGAGCCTTGACCCAGAGCCTCTGCTGTGCACTGAGTCTTTGTGGCTATGGGTGTGTGTCAAAAGGATGAGTTACTCTGGAATGCAAATGTGGATTTACTGGAGGCTGATGACACAGGTATTTGCTAAGATGGTAAAGGAATTGTAAGTAGTGTCTGTGATTCTGCACAACTACCATGACTATTATTAACATGGTTTTAATTTCCTTGGAGAGGACAAATCTAGTGGTAAAAGGTTATATTTATTGAAGGGCATGCTCCATGGTACAGGTGCTAATAGACTTCTCCCATCAAGGAAGACAATGTGGTCTGTTCTTCTGAGTGCTGCTCCATCTCTTGTCTTCCCTCCAGCCCATCCTGTGTCAGCCTGCTGGCTCTCCTGGCTGCTTATAACACTCGTTCTCAAGCATCAGGGAAACTGGAGCTAAAGGTGTCCCACTGGCACTGGGTACAGGCCTGGTGCTTCCAGCAGTGTCCATACATTGTGCTGTAGCCTCTGTGATGCTGTGCTCCCTTCCACACTCTCAGCAGGTTCCTTGCTGACTGACACCAGTGGCTCCCTTTTGGTTTTGCAGGTTGGAAGAGCAACCAAAAACCACAGGAAAAGCAGAAGTAAACTGCTCTGTCCCTTGCAAATAGCTTACCCAGATCATGGGCATTTAGACATGGGCAGTATTGAATCAAGTTGGGGTAAATGTGCTAATTTCAAACACTTGGAATTTCTTCTGTGGTAAACTAGATCCACTTTTTTATGTGAAAGGTATTCCAGGATGCGGAAGTGTCCGGAAAAGCCAGAGAGCAGAACCTTTCAAATGCTAACAGTGCCCCAGCAGATCTGGGGGTTGTGTGTGGTTTTCTAGACCTTGGAACTGTCTTTCCAGTGCCTCCCATTAATGAAATCTCTGGGGCTGAGGGTGCACCTTGTCTTGTCTAGGTGATCCTCTTCATCTGATGTAGCTGAACGGACATGGGACGTGTTCAGCACATGAGGTCACTGGCAAGGGCTCACTCTTGTTTCTCTTCTCTTGCTTAACAGGAAGGAGTTTTTTGAAGGCTGCAAAGCAATAAATGCAGACAGCATCGATGGCATTTGCGCAAGGTTCCCCAGCCTCCTGAACGAAGCCAAACAGGAAGATAAATTCAAGGATCTCTATCGCTTCACCTTCCAGTTTGGCCTGGACTCTGAAGAAGGACAGAGGTCGCTACATCGGGAAATAGCCATTGCCCTTTGGAAATTAGTCTTCACCCAAAACAAGCCCCCTATTTTGGACCAGTGGTTACACTTCCTAATCAAGAACCCCTCAGGAATCAAGGGAATCTCCCGGGACACGTGGAACATGTTTCTAAATTTTACTCAGGTGATTGGACCGGACCTTAGCAACTACAGCGAGGACGAGGCCTGGCCGAGTCTCTTTGATACCTTTGTGGAGTGGGAAATGGAGCGAAGGAAAAAGGAAGAAGAAACCAAATGTATTCTGTCTTCAGACACAGAGGGGCTGTGTGCAGACGAGCAGACTTAGCAGCAAAGCAGCAGTGACAAAAGCAGCTTGTTGCCCTTCACGAAATGTAAACTCTGGATGTTTCTGGAAATTACCGAGGCTCCAGATTTTTCTACTTTACACCTTTTTCTGCCTTGTCTTTGAAAGGGCTCTAAAATGCTGTATCATGTTTTAGGCACTTTCTTAATTTTGGTTATTCCTTTTACTCTTGCCCTGAAATATTTGACCCTGGCTACCAGTTAAGCATTTTTGGTTTGGTTTTTTTTTTAAGACTTCAGATTAGTATAAATAAGTCTGATACTTCTTGCACAATGTAGATCTTTTTAGTTAGGTTAAATTAACATTGCTAAATTATACAGTGCCAGATTAAGTTTTTCATACTACATCTGTCAGGGCAGGTCTGTACTGTGTGTAGTGCTGTTTACATTGTTGAAATTTTAGGCTGTAATAATTTTAAGGTTTTATACCAAGATGAACAGCAGTGTTAACTATAAATGCATTAATCCTGGGTAATAAGGCTCTAAAAACCAACATAAGCAACAGCTTTTTGTACTATGGCTAATTCCCATTTTGAGCTAACTCCTAGTGAATGAGTCCAGATCATTCCTTTTTTTGGACTTACAAACTAAGTGTTGAGATTGTTTTATAAAATTACTGTACCTGTCAGTCAACTGAGTGGTAGATGACGATTTGTATCTAAATCTCTTTACACATTCATGTAATAAAAGAGCAGTACTACCTCAGTTTTATTGAAAGTGGACTTGTTGATGGACTTCCATTTTCTCTGGAAGTTGTATTTTTGTGGTTACATGAGAATATTTTTACTTGACTAAAAGAACCAAAGGTTCTGCTTCTTAAGTTTGCTAAACATTGACAGAAGCAACACACAAATCCTAAGTCTTCAAGGAAAACTGTGGTATAATTCTGCTTTAATTTGTTTGATTTATACCTAAAGTATTACCTTACTTGTCTGGCAAGCACAGTACTTCTATGTAAGGAACTACCTTTTGCATTAATATTGACGAACCAGTTTTTTAAATATGTTTAATTGCTAAATTGCAGTTAATACTCCACACTTTCTGGAGCAACAATATTGGCATCTGATGACAAAATGAATTCTTAATATGTTCTTAATGACAACAGTGTAGATGAGTCATTTTTAGACTGATTTGATAATATTTGGATAGGAGTCAATTTATTATTTTACAATGCCTGTATTGGGACTATTTGCCTGTTGAAATTGTTGTGACTTAAAGGGAGTTTTATTAACACTGGTTGAAACTTTTTTGGTTATTGATGCTACCTTTTTTAATTTTAGTATGTCAACTTTTTTACACCTTTTGGTAAAAGGATTGATTGCCAAGGCTTTCTCTATGGCCAAATGCTGGCTTAATGAATTTGATATACTTCCGTTACACACCTTTTATTTTCAGAGCTGCATTTCAGTATCATAAACCTACTTCAGCTGAAAAAAACAAAACCAAAACAAAAAAAGCCTGGACAGTCATCACAGCATCTAATGGCTTTTGTGATACAAGGGTTTTAAAGCTAAAGGGAAACAGGTTTTTAGTGGTGAGCTTGTCACCAGCTCCAGGGTGTCATGCTTTGCACATCTGCTGTGCCCCACAGGGGTTAGCAGAGAGAGGAGTAGGATCTGCCTGAATTCTGGGCCTGGCTTTGCTGGTGTGCAGCCCTGCAATAGCTTGGCTTGGAGATCATAAATCACTAATAAAATGTGGGTAATGCAAACTGTTTAAAAACAATCCCACAAGCCACAGATAGCCTTTCTTTCATCTAATAAAAGGAGAGTTTGCTCTTGCTGGGACACAAACTGTGGGAAATAAATGTGGTTGTTTTAGATGCAGCTAAATCTGCCCCTCTGCAGGAGGAGAGCCCTGAAGTTGCTGTTTTATGGGTAAATACACCCAAAGCTTTTCTAACCTTCTGTGGCACACAAGTGTTTGGCAGCAAAACCTTATTCTGATTTGGTGAGCAAAGCAGGCCAAAACACTCGTGCTGGAATAATTGAATTTATGGTGAGACTTTTGCTGGCGCTGGTTTTTTTTAAAAGACTAAAATTCTCCAACAGAGGCTGCTTTGTTAGGAAAAGTTCCAAATGGAGACTGATGTGATAGTAAATGAAGACTGTATTTGTAAGTTTGAGGCTCTTCATTCATTCAGCTATTAAATGCTTTGTTCATCACTTATGTTTTTTTCCCCTAAAGGAAATTTAGAATGTCCAGAGTGTGAAGAGTGACTATTCAAATGGGTAGCCAGTGCATGCATGCCCCCCAGATCATGGCAGCTTCTGATTTACACCCTAGCATGCAGCAGCTCCAAAGGATGAGGGATAGAGCTCTTTAAGGAAGATGTTTATCTTGTGGTTGGAATGTGGACAGCAGTGAGGAAATCAATCTGTAGCACATCAGGCTCAGCCATTTTAATGCATCAGATGTAAAACAGCTTCTTTTTAAAGGCGGAGGTGAACACACAGGAAGGGAAAATCTGGTTTCCTGTTGGGGAAAGGACATACCATTCCTGGTGGCTGAGCTCCCACGTGTTCAGTGTGGGGGACAGCCCTGCTCCTGTTCTGCTGCTTCCAGCCAGGCAGGAGCAACTCCACCCACTGGGCAGGGTACTGCAAAAATAGCCAAATGATCTATCTTGCAAAGTATCACTTATTTTTAGCCTAATTTCAGGCCTTTAATTACCATTTACAGAATGCAAACCACACGTGTGTCAGTTTTAAACTCCTGAAGCAGGAGCTGAAGGTGCAGCTCTTTGGCAGTGCTGGCAGTGAGCGGGGCTGTCAGAGCTTCTGTTGGATTGCTTGGTGGTTTTGTGACCCCAAACAAGACTCGCCCACACTCTGTAATGCTGGGATGAGGGACTGGGGTTTGTTTGTGTCTCTGAGAAGTCTTTAGTAATATTGAAGCCTCTGAAAATATGCTTGTTAAATGGTTAAACTGTGAATATCTGTGGAACAGGCCAAATACATTCACTCTTCATTTTTATATAATTTAATTCTTCGTTGTGTAGGGCACAGGACTGTAAGTGAGCAGTGATGCTGATGAAATCCTTGAAACCATTGCAACTGTTTAATTTTTTTAAAATTACATTATGCATTAGGAAACTTTATGCATGTAGTGAATCTGCTGCAACTTGGGATAAATAACTATAGATTATAAAGATAGATAGAGTAATATACTGGAAAACTGGTCTGGCGTCCACAATATGTGGCATTTTACTACCTTCTCTTATATGCAAAGAAATACAACTCCTGTAAACTTTAGCCCCTAGTAATAAAACACTGACCACCTGCACCATATTATAGTTTGCAACACCTTTAAAATTTGGCTTCCAGATCAACTGGAGCCTTAATTATTCTCATTTTCACTTGTGTGGGTGCGTTTTTGAGGTCAAAGACTATTGATTCAAGTAAGGATTTGAAGGATCCTGGCCATAAAACATGACTGAGGCAGTGAGTTGGAATTGAAAACCAAATTGTGAGTTTATTTGTTGCTGGTGCTATTCTACATGGAGAATTACTGCATTTTAGTACTGTGCAATCCTAGTGAAAGGACCACAGGTCTGGCAGGTGGCACAGAAGCAGCTGCAGCTGTGGCACTTGGGACTGAGCTGCTCCCCCAGGCTGGCCTGGCAGATCTGCTGGATCAGCTCTGAACCAGGACAGTTCTCAGCCAAGCACAGCTCAGAGCATGGATGAGCTCAGGCTGCTCTGCTGAGGACAGAGTGGCTCAGGTTGGTGGCAGAGGGTGCAGCCCCTCCTCTCATGGACAGGGAGTGGTCCCAGTGCTGGGGACAGCAGCAGCTTTAATGGGTGACTTTTATTTCACTGTCTTGTGCCCATCAGAGCCTGAAGAACTCATGGATCCAGGACTAGCCTGTCACCCATGGTTCCCAGGCCTATGCACTGGCCAGTGACCTTAGACTCTTTGTGACACTGTCAACATAAGCCTTGTTTCCAAAAAAAAGCCCAACAAAGTTAAAGAAACACCATGTAGTTAATGGCCACCTCAGTTGTGATAGTTTGTTGGCTGAGGTTACATCATACCCTTTCTTTGGTAAATAATAGTCATTGTGAGTTTCTTGGTCTTGCAGCCTTGTATTCTGCAGTGTGATCCTTTTTTAGAAGGTCCTCAGTAAATTGGGCACTCAGTTCTTCCCTTGAACTCACTCTGCTCAAAGTGTGTGCATGTGAATTCAGCCTTTCATATTAAAAAGGAAGCTGCTTAACCTGAAACTCAAAATTCTTCAGGGTAGTGCTTCAATATGGAGAAAAACTTATTTTTTCAAATAAGTATTAAAGCAAAGTGTTCGCTGAAATTTTGTGTGCAAACCCACCAGTGTTACCATTTTCTCTCTGGACTGTTGAAGATCGAACCTTTGGTATTATAGTGTGAGCTGAAGTGAAATTTATGAGATTGTAAGACAGAAGGCTATAACTCCTTCACCATGAAGTACGTAGGTATCTCTACCTCTTGTTCTTAGACTTGAATAGTTTAAGGCTACCATCCTTTTGTCCCAGGACTTGATGCCTGGATGAGTAATCTATTTTTTTTAATTGACCCAAGTTAAGTATTACCTATTTGCCATAGTTCTGGTATCCTGCGTTTAACCTGTATGCAAAGGCCCCTTTGGAAGGGGGCCAGGTCAAGCTGCAAACAAGAGTTGGTCCCTCCCGGGTGCTACTTTTGGAGTGCAATAGAGCGACCGAGCAGAGCTGCGTGGCCTTTGGCTCAGGGGCTTCTGTCACCACACGTCCTCTTCCCTGCTCAGGCTGCCTGTACTGACAGTGAATTGAAGATGGAGCAGCTGCTCCCCAAGAGGGAGCCATCAGCCTTTTCGTTTGTCCTTGAAAAGCTTTAGGAACCCACTTGATGCAGTGCCATGAGTGTATTTTTCTCTTAATCAAAAATACTGTGTTTTGTTCCGTGTTGGACTGGACTTGTAATGCTCAGCAAAGACGGGAGCTGCGAAAGCACAAAGGCTACACACATCCTTTTTCTCCCTGAGGTCAGAACCCTGCTCAGGACAAAACCCTTGTGCTTGAGTGTTTTCAAGGGAACTGGAGATGCCAGAGTGACTTTGGTGCTCAGCTGTGTTCATGATGCATTGGGGGGTGTTCTGTGTCCTTCCTTTCCTCCCCCAAAGCAAACTGTAACACAGTTGCTGTCACAGCAAATCCCCCATAGTTCGATGCTGTAGCGACTGCTGCTGCAAGGTTCTCCCAGTGTGAGGGCTGGTTTTGGGGTGTGACCTCTTGCACTATCAGGACGGGCACGTATTTCAAGAGAACAGGGGGACATGTGAGACAATGGGTAAAAGGAGCATGTACGTTCTTGTCCTAACAGCTTGCCTTAAATCACTGACATTGCAGCGGTTCCTTGCTACTATTGCAATCCTCAGTCTTTGAAAATCCAACAGGTTCTGTAGGTAATACTGTTTTTTGTTTAATTTTTAATAAGTTTCTATCTTTGCCTAATTGCACTCTTCAGATAAGCCCTTTCTGGATGTCATTTCACACACAGGAAAAAAAAATCCATCTCCAGTGTTTGTGCTGTAGTGTTTCTTTTTTCCCCCCTGTAAATTATATCTGGACTAAAGGTTGCCTACTGTTGAAGCAGCATGTTTACTTGAATGTTGCCATTTTATGCAGTTACAGCTGCTGACTCTTGCTCTTCTCTGGGCTCATGAGAGTGGAGATCGTGTGACCAGAGGTGGCAAACATGCACAGAGGATGGGTGGAGCTGAAGGCTGGCTGGTACTCCCATGCGTGTTACATGTTAGAGGACTTCACAGATTAGTGCTCTGTATTTTGAAATTTTGACTTTTTAAGTCATGCTAAACAAAGTTATTTAAAAATACACTTGTTTTCTTCTCTGTAAGTTTGAAATAGTCTTTAAAAAAGGGATGGGCTGGCAGGAGGCTTGGAGGGCGTCTGCTGTAAATTGTTGAGTAGCTCAAGTTGCAGGAGCCGTGGATGGGACTGGAGATTCTGTCCTGAGCCAGTGCTGTTGGGGTTTGTGCTGGCTGCTCTTGAGGGCAGGAAGCAACCACCAGGCCTGGATGGGCTGTGGAGAAGGGTCAGCCTGGGTGCAGCCCTGTTTCCTGTGGAACTTGAGGCCCCAGCTCAGCCTCAAGTCCCCCTCTATGGAAGGAAAGCATTTTGGCAGTGTTTGCTCCCAGAGAAGTAATTCAGTGTAACTAAGGATGTAACAGGAGCAGGGCTTTGTGTGGCTGTCAGTGCCCCTCATGTGAGCACCGCTCCCTGATGGGCCTCTCAGTAAACCAGCAAGGGTGGGCAGGGTCACATCTGCCGTTCTTTGTGCCCGGGGGTGTTTTGCCTTTTCAGACTTACCCAGGAGATAACCCTGTATGAGCCAGTTTTCTCACTCTGGGAAATGATGAATGTGTTGTGTGTCACGGAGCAGCCCCGTGGTTCCTCTTTGGGACAGCAGTATCAGAAGTGCTGTGTAAATGTAATGCTTGAAACAGCTGGAGTAAATTCTGTTTCATGTAGGATCTTTATTTCAAGGGGATGCAGCCAAATTTGAAACCTGATCTAAAGGAAAATTGGGAGAATTTCAGGGCAATGCGTCCACTGAATCCCAATATACTGAATTGGTTTGTAGTTTTACAGTTACTTTTCTTACATCAAATTTTCTCACCGTTGGTGTCTGGAACAGAATGGAAACAGCATTTTATGGAATGTGCAATCTAAGGCACAATGCAAGTAGGATGTGCTAAGAAGGTTGTCTTTACTTGATAGCAATCCTGAGTGCAATGTTTTTGTTGTGTCCCTTTTGGAAGAAGAGCATTAAGTACAGTCTGAGGTTTTTCTTTTCTTATAAGCAAAGCATTGGTTTGTCCATTACTGACTTCTTGTGAAATTTGTGCCAGATGTATATTAAATATTTTGGTGCTTTTTCTAATCCAAGCTGCCATTCATTTACCTGTGAGTTTATTGTACTTCTGTATATTTAAATGACCAACCCCTTAAAGAAAAAACAAAACAAAACAAAAAATCCTTTAGTCACAATGTATCCTGACTACTGTAGCTTGTAAATGTTCCAAAGCTTCTGGGTTTCCTGTATTCCAGTAATGTCTGAGGGGAGGGGAACAGCTACAGAAATCTCACCCACTGGAAAGGGAACTCGCACGCTGTTCTGTGCGTTACTGAACAAATGAGTGACATTTGTGGTGTTTACATAACGACACATTAGTGTTCACTTCTTTTGTGCTCAAACTTTGTACAAAATGTCTTATTTAAAGCTGAAGTCCTTTTTACATTTTTCAATTAAAAAGGGACAAATTACTTATTTTTTCATGCCTATGAATAGGACTCTTGCTAGTTTTATTTGTCAAGTGAGTTTCTCAAACAGGACTCGTGGATGATCACTAAATCCTGTCCAGTCCTTGCAGGGAGGTGACCACTTCAGTTTTTAAATGTATGGAAGGAAAACCAGCGTTTTTTTTCAACCTTGCAGTGCAAGTGTCTGTAATAAGATGCTGGATGTGAAGAGCCTGAACAGGAGCGAATCCTTAGAGAGGGATGAGTGCTGGGGTCAGCCCTGCCCTGAGCTGCCTGAGCCCCTGGGCTGTGCTGGGCTGGCTCAGCAGTGGGACTGGCTGTGCTGCTGAAGGCACTGGCTCCCTTCACATGCTGTAGTAGCAGTGATGTTACTGCTTTTGCCAGTTTGCAGTAGCTGCAGCCAAAGGAATGCCAGCCTCATGTGGAGTGGCCAAAGTACCTTTTTTGTCAGAAAAAATTGGCTGCATTCATCTTGCTGAATAATAGATTTAATTTTCGGGTATTTTTAAATTTAGTCATTAATGACACTGACATGAGGCATCATCTCCTGCCTCCTCACTGCTGCTTCTGGCCTTGTGCTGAGCTTGCCTTTCTCCTGCTTGCCTGTATTTGTGCCTGCTCCTCCATGCAGCAACTTCCAAATCCCATCATAAGGAGAGAGCCCAGCACAGTGAACTTGGGCTTGGAAGGTAGGAGGGTATAAATATTCCATCAGCTGTATTTAATAACTTCTTGAATGATAACTATTTCAGCTTTATCTTAGCCTATTCCAATTCACATGAAAAAAATCCCTCATGGTCAAACCTTTTAACAAATATTTCCTTTTAATTTTTCAGGTTTTTTTTTTCTGAGTGCCTAAAACTCTCCTAAATATCTTTTTGCTTGGAAATTCTCTATGTTAACAAGAGATGCTCAAGCAGCCTGTATTTCAAGTGGCAGTGGCTGCAAAGGACAAGTCTGGAGCTGTTAGGTTGCAAATCACCTCATCCTGCTTCCAGCTCCCTGTGGAAAGTGATGCTGTGCAAAGTCCACACAGCCATGTCCACACATTCCTTAACACACCCCTTGACCCTCCCACAGCCACAAGGAAATGTCTATTTTTTTTTCTTTTTTTTTTTTTTTCTTTTTTTGCATTTGAGGGGAGGGTGGGGGTGGTCAGGGAGGGAGGAGAAAGTGGAGATTGTCCAAGAAGTATGAATCAGTGATTCCTCCTTTCCATGGACTAAGCACAGCACTTTCCCAGAAAGGATACAGCAACTCCAATTCAGGAACTGGCACTGCACAGTTCCAGAAATCCACACAATTCCTGGGGTAGCTGTTAACTGCTGAGCAGCTGCTGCAGGTCCTACACTACCCTGGCTGGTTTATGATTTATGGCCTGGGATGTTGCAGGGAAGATGCCCCAGCTGGTACCTTGGTCTCCAGCAAGGAATGCCATCTACAGGCCCATCCTGCCCAGCTCCAGGGAGCAGTACCCTGGTTTGCCCCAGCACTGCCTGAACTCCTGCCTGGCTCGACCCTCCCACAGCAAGAAGGGTTAATGGAAAAGGTTTTGTGCTTTAAGACATTTTGAATGGCTTTTATTTTTAGACTTTGTAGAAGATACAGAGTGAAAGCCTATTGTTCTTATGGTAAGAGATCTTTACAAAGACATCAATATTTAAAGTAATTAAAAATATCTTAACAAAAGCCTTTGCTTAAAAACTTGGCAGATTAACAAGCAGTCCTCCCTTCATCGTCTTTTATTCCCATCAGACCAAGGCCAGACTGAGATCCATGTGTGCTGCAACACAAACAAGAGGTGTGTTAATTCTGCTCAGTTCAGCCTTCATGCACATAACCCTGCTGGGCTGGCACTGAGAGCCTGAACACCCGGGGTCAGCACATTGAAAAACTAATTCTTTTTTCACCCCACAAGTATTTGGCATTCTTTTTAATCAAGAAGCCTCCTCTGAACTGTTGATCCTCTGGGAAGCAGTAATACAGGAACTTCACTTGGCAAGAAACCTCCTGCAGCCTGAGATGGAGTTCCCATCCAGCCCACTCAGCAGCCTGAGAGTGTGAGCCAGGCTCTGTGGGCTTCCACAGCGTCCCTGTGGCTGCAGATTCCTGAATCCACCTGTTCTGCTGGTGGGATTCCTACCCCCTGTTGATGGAAGCTTGTGCTAAGTGAGAATAGTTGGAAATGGTCCTCAAAAAGTAAATTTGGACATGCTGAGCCCAGTGATTCTGCTGCAAAGGACACGTGGTGTGGACTCCAACTCGCAGCCGTCCTCACCTCAAACCTTCCCATGGGGTAACAGATAAGTGTGCAAGGTGCCTGAGGTGACACAGGGTATAGAGGATTGTTCAGAAATGTAAAACCTGATGCAGTTTTAGCCCAAAGAAGGCAGCAGCTGACCCAAGGCCCACATGCACTGAATTGCCCACAGCCAGGTCAGAGTGGGGCAGGGTTTGAATCCAAGCTGTGCTCAGGGTGACCTGCAGGGAGTACTCTGTGGTAAGGCAGGAACTGCTGCTGGCTCAGTTTGTAAGCTGTGACTGGGGGGGGGGACACAGGACACACACACAGCTTATGCTCTATTCAAAATGACAAATTATAAAAACTGGTTTTTGTCCTAAAGTTACTAGTAACTGAACAATTACAGCAAATCATGCCAAGAGCAACCCTTGGCTCAAATGGTTTGTCACTGCCATTAAGCCTAAATATCTCTTGGTTTTGGATGAATCTCTCCTCTAAGGATACAGTTTGGAGCAGAGGATTACACAGCATCATAGCTCTTCTCAGGAAGCCTTTCAAGAAAGAGAGGGTAACCTGGCATGGCTGCCCAGCCAGGCAGAGGAGATGCTGCTGAGCAGCTCTGGCTCTGCTTCTATTCCAGGGCATGTCTGGTGTCTCCTCAACAAACAATGTCCCTTCTGCTGAGGGGCACTGAAGAAAAACAAAGGAAGCCGTGACCTTTATTACGCTGACCAGTGACAGTGAGAGCACAGAAGGCTGCTGAAGTGAGTATGTCCTCAGTAACCAGGGCTTTGCTTAGGAAAGATTGACCCTTTCTGGTTAATAATTGAGCAGTGAGACTGTAGCAGTTCAAGCCCCAGGGGCTGAAATGCAGGAAGCCCACTCCAGCTGGAAGCATCCCTGATAGCAGCCCTGCAGCCCAACTCAAATGCATGACTTTCTCCTTCCTACAAGAGCTGAAGGACTCAGTGACCAAATTTGGGTTTTTTCATTTTTGTCCATTGCATGAGAAAAGGGGGATGAACCATCTCCTTGATCAGCTGTGGCTGAAGCACATGTACTGGGGTAGCACAACAACTGGTAGGTGAGGCCTTGGCTGCAGTAATTAGGTGGTTTTAAAAACCAAACAAAACCCCACTAAAACCCTCAAAAAACCTACCTGCTATGGGAACTCTGCTTGATTCTCTCATGGCCATATCAAACTTATCTCAGTGTCAATAGGGATGAAACATCCATCATGGGGGGGTGGGTGAACTGGTAAAATCTGTTAACACTGTGGACCCTCAGATATATGTGAACTGTGGCTCAGGCCTGCTGTGCAGGCAGAACTTAGGGCTGAGGTTTTATTGACCCAACATGAAAGTCAGATTAAGTCCAACAGCTTCTTCAGCTTTTCTCTTCCTTGTGCAGGGCCTTAATTTTTAATAGGTTAAGATAAAAATATTTGGCTGTCTATTTTCCTTGGTTCTTTGCAAAATAGGTATCAAGGTACCTGTTCACTCCAGGAAGGAGAACAACGCACAGGGTGTTACTCTGCAGGCTTCTATAAAGCTTTTTGATATGATGGTCTAACTTCTTCACCTTTTTCCTTAGATCCTGCTCCTGCAGAAGGGAATAGAAGCATTGAAGTCCCCTGTTCATCAGCAGTTATACTTCTAAGTGTGTGGGGAGGCTGACCTGTGAGATGGCCCGGTGAGGGCCCTGCTGCTGCCTGGCACTTGGCAGTAGCCCAGCTGCAGGGAGAGCCACAGGCCCTGCTCAAATGGCACCACAGCTTCCTCCAGGGAAAATCGAGAGCTGCACCTCCAGAGCTCTCAATGGAGCTCTTCTTTCCTGTGCAGCCACACAGCCACTCACCTCTCTCTGTGCCTCCTGTGCCCTGTCAGCTCTCCAGTGCCAGGCTTCAGTTCCTGGGCAGCACCACCCACTGCCCTGTGCAGCTGTGCTGGTTGCAAGGTTATGCAGTGCCCTGCAAACATCACCTTATCTCACATGGTGTTATGTCTCAAACTGCTCTATGGGAACTGATCCTTGGCAGCCCCTTTGCTCCAGCACAAGGAGGCCCTTCTGTCACAAGCAGCTCTGCACCTCAGTCAGCTCAAAGTTACCACTCCAGGTTCCCAGGGCAGTCCCTACTCATTAATTGCAACAAACATCAGCAGAGCCTCACACTCACAGAGTTGGACAGCTGCTCCATTTTCTCATAGAAGATGTGTTTTCCTTGCTTGCCATTGCTGTCATTCATTTGCCAAATCCATCTCCAGAGGTGACCTGGAGCAAGGGCACTCCTGCTTCTTAGCTCACTACCCTTCATGGTCCATCCATTTATAGCTTCAAGGGCATCCATGGCACTCTGGGATTGATGGAATTCTGAAAAGCAAAGAGAATGGAAGCTGCTTTGGCAATGCTGTTGCTGCCCTCCTTGGCACCTGCAAGGTGGGAGATAAGAAACAAATCACTGCAGCAAGCAGCTCCTCATCTTGCTACAGATAAACATCAGACTAGAAATGCCAGTTGGCTGCAGCAGCACTCATCGAGCTGTTCTCACCTTTTAGAGGGGATTACTGGTCTGTGTGAAGCTGCACAGTGGCCAGCCCTCACATGGAAGTACTGAAACCCATTAACTACCCTGGAATTTTTCTAAGTAAATAAATGTTTGGGGTTTTTTAAAGCATGTTTTTTCCTCTTAAATATTTAGCTGTAAAGTATTCCTCCAAACAGTATCTGCTTTCACTGGAGCATTTTAAATACCATCCCTTTGAGCATACCTGAGTTTCAGTAGCTCTTGCTGTGTCTGTGCAAAGTCCCAAGGGCTGCTGAATGAGCTTATTTGAAGGATATAAGCAGGCTGTGTGAAGCTACTTACTGAGGAAACAGTAGTTCCTGTGCTTTCCACTCTGAAGATCCTTTGGCAGGAACAGTGTTTCCAGGTCTTTCAACTGGCTGAATTCTTCTTGCAAGTCTGTCTCTGTTAATGACTTCTTTAGACCAGCCACATAAATCACACCTTCATTTTCTACATCCAGTTCTAATTCCTTAATCAGAACACTGCAGTCCAGCATTGCTGCACTGACTGGTCTCTGGACCTGGGGTGGATGCAGCAGGAATAAAGAGCATGTCAGCCCACACAGCTCTGTGTTCTGAGCTTCTATTTTAAAGTTTTCTCCCATTACCAAAAGTAGACAGGTTATTTTCCCTCTCTTGAAATAAATATGACTAACGAAGGCCAACTTAATTAGTCATGATAAAGGGAGATCATATTTGTAATGCAGAAACATTATAAATCTAAAATGCCATACTCTGTATAGCCCTGTTATTTGAATCTGCCTTTTAAGGCTGCAGCTGGAAGTCAGAACACTTTCTAACTCCCTTCTGCTGACAGACAGAAAGGAAAAAAAGAGGGATATAGCTACTTCCTTTCTGCCAGTGGCCCTGAATTGTGCAGGGACAGGGAGACTGTAAGAGCACAAGCAGCCAGCACTTGCCCAGACACACTGCTGAGATGTTCCAGATATACTGGAGGCTGTGCCTGGCCTGACTTAGGCTTTTGCTGTTTGCCTTTACCTTAATGCAGGATCCTGCTACCTCAGCTCCATTCAGGCTTTCCACAGCAAGCTGGGCAGCTTCCAGCACTTCATATTGGATACAGACATATGGCTTGAAATAGAACAATAAGGTACTTCAGGTTTATCAGTGAGACACGTTAGCCCTCGCTTTTAAAAAGTCAGGCCTCAATAAAGTTGTGCTTTCTTTTAAAAATAGTATATAAAAAAGTCTGAGGGTAAAATATGTAAGATATTCAAGCTGTTTATTAACACTATCCTTTTTTTCTCCTTTGGCTATTAAAGGCCTTAACATATCAGCTCTTTAGAAGGGCAAAAAGCACTTGAGCTTCCCCAGTGCACAAAGTCCTCTGAGCAGCACATGAACTGCACTTGTCATTGTGTGGAGCAGCTTTTTAGGTACCCTGAATGATTGCAGCTGATGACTAAACTACCACAAAAAAACTCTAAACAGAATAACTTTGGTATTTCTTTGATTCTAATCCATATCTTTCCAAGAGATTACTCAGACTTTCCAGGCCTGTCAGCAACCTTTGAGTGCTCCTCACCTGGAATGTTTCAGTTACCACTGTAAGTGACTGGATTGGTCCACACCTCCCAAATTCTTTCTTCACAGATTTTATGCAAAAGTTTTCTTCAAAAGGACCTGCGTAAATTGTCAGCATGTCAGTCAGCTTGCTTCTCACCTGTTGGAACACAGATTAGAGAAGGCACTTCACACAGCAAAGGAACTGACTACTCTGTGCCTCCTGATAAATCACATCTCTCTACAAGCTCAGCATGATGACTGATCCCAAACAAAAAATAATACCTTTTCATAAAGTCCAGTATGAAGGTGAGATGCAATGTACTCTGGACCCAAACTGAACTGAATGATACTGAATTTGGACAGGGGAACATCTTCCAAGGCTCTCTGAAGAATCTGGAGGGACAAAAGCATACAAGGCTCAAAGAGGTACAAGACAATTGTACTGCAGAGGATCAGAAACAAAGCTATTGAATTTAACTCCCAACTTCAATTTTCATTATTGTCCAAGAAAGCCCTCAGGCAGAAATTCCTCTTTGGTGAGTCATGAGAGGATGCAGAGGATCAAAGCTCATTTCCGAAATGCTCAGATGGCTTCAGCTAACCTGGTATTAACACTATTGCCAACAGTAGTCAGGCAGCTTTTTAAAATAGGACTCAGCTACCCACTCCCAGAACATGAGCAACTTTGAACTATTTTGATGCTTAGACCAACCCACTCTAAGTTCATTCACCTGTTTGTTTGAAGTGCTCAGGTTACTCTGACACAGGCCAGAAGAGTCCAGTCCCTGTCTGCCCAAAAGAAGGGGTTTTTGGCCAGTCACCTGCAGACAATCTAAAAAACTAGCACAGAGAAGTACACTGTGAGTCACAGTACTTTTCAATATGGGGAATTCAAAACTTTCAAGAAATGCTTGTCAGAGAACTATAATTCTTTTAAGAAATTTAAAAGAATATTTTTGTCCACAACATCAAAAGAAGCCTAGAAAATGCTCTGTGAAATTTAAGAGGAAACTGATGAAAGTTTTTCAATGCTATGCTGCAATTATTTGTGTCCCTGAAGAGCCTGATGGCTTCTGAAAAACAAGGCTTCTGAAAAACAAAATCAAAAAAAAGTTTGATTTTACTGAGGATTCAACTGAAGGAAAAACATACATATTTGAGAATCTTATTACCATGGTTTGGATACTGGTGGAGGCTCATTCAGCTGTTCCTGGAACCCACATCTTTGTGGCTGAAGCACAGCTTTGTTCTGTGAGACCTCAGCCAGTTTTTCAGCTGTCAGAAGCATCTCCAAGTTTAGTTCTGCTACCTTGAGGAAGGAAAAAGATTATTAGCTGGTTTTCATCTCATCAGCTAATTGTAGCTGACCAAAAAGCCTGTGCTTTCCCTATGAGTCACACAGGCACACTCCAGTCCTGAAGAAACACAGGCATTAATTTCTTGCCTTATTATTTTCTGTTGTCATTTTTGAGCATGCAGCACTCACAGCACCAACAGACAATCATCTCCAAAAAACTTCTCTCAGAAATCACAAGGGACTCACAAAACCAGCTGAATCACTACCATAACACACAAGGTCTCTCTGTTTTTTAATTTAGAAAAATTACAGTCATTCCTGCAAGCTGGAAGTGTCTCAGTCCTTCTTTACCCTGTGCCCTTCTCCAGGATCCAGGCTGATGTCAGTGAGTACTGAGCTCTGGTAGTGCCCAGGTTGTTCAGGTACCTGGACACAAGTGTCAGAACTGGGGCATCTATCATAGCTTCATTTTCCCTTTTAAATCAACAGGAGGATGGGCAGGAGTGGGGTTCTGTATTATTATGTTCTGTATTTTAGGACAGAAATCTTAATTAGATAAAAATACCTTTGTTGGTCCTTGCTCAATAAAGAATTGAGCTAATTCCAATGCAGCTCTAGCATCTTCTGTAGGATCATGCCCAAGCTTCTGTTCACATTGAATCTCCTTCCTAAGGCATCAAAATTAGGTGTACAGGCAGGTTATCTCCTTTTCCACACTGACCAACATCCTGTCTTTTCTAAACTGGTCCTTTTCAGGCAAAAGAGCTTTCCCCTCTCCAAAAAGGATTTCAGTTCTGTGCAGCAGCATTCTTGTGAAATATTCCCAAAAGTTACTGCAAGAAATGTTTTTGCAATGTTGAGCAAAATGGGTTATGGAATTTGACAGAAGCAATGCTAACACTTGATACTCTGATGCATGACTATTTTTAAATTTTACTTCTTTCTTGACCAATGGCCCAACTCACAATTTGCGCACAGAGAGGAAGGCAATGTTCAGCTCAGTGAAGTTTGGCACTGCAGAGTATTACCATTCACTGTGAGCATGGGGAGAGCTGTCTCACTAAGATACTACCCAGTGGTAGCTGATACACTGAGGAATATGATCAAAGTCACTAAGTCAGACTTTCCTGCATTAACCTTTCTTTCTTGCCAACTGCAACAGCTCTCATTTGTGTGAGCCAGAGTGCCTCTGTTGTTCCACAATTCAATACACCTCTACAGCCCTGCAGGAAGGCAAGTTTTGCTGGGACTCAAATCTGGTTGGGTCACAGCATTCCTGCTTGCTCAAAGACAAGCCCATTTATTATGCTGCCTGATGTTTCAAGCAGCCAGTAAATTCCTTTTTACTGTGACTTACTTGCACAACCTGCTCATTTCTTTTGAATCTTAATAAAAAATTAATTATTCTGACACTACTAGTGGCACAGTAAGACCCTACAACCCACCACGACTGTTTCTAATCTTTTCCATGATAGTACAGTAATAATCTTACCCTAAAACAGCTTTGGCTAGAAATTTTAGCTTAAATCTTCGACCTTCACTTCTGGCAAAAAGTAATGAAGTATCAATAACACTGGGATGGATCATCTGGAGGAGAAAAATCATCACCAATTTAATTTAAGAACAGCAGACATACAGAACTGAACAGTAACTCCACAGTTTTCTGTGCCTCTGCCCTTTTATTTCAGTTGCCAGTTTCTCACTGATGGATACCACATCTACAAGACAGCAAAAGGAATAATGCAACAAGTCCAGCTCTCTTTTCTACTTCCCACTCTAGTGGGAAAGATCTAGGCTGGGTTAGAATATTTATGAATCAAGCATTTTAGATTGGTTAAATTACCCACAGAAAGGACTTCAGTTCTCCCCGTGACAGAACTACCAGAAGCATCTGGCTGAAGCAGAGGGGTCAAGTTGAAGTTGCAACAATACCTATGTCTGGACAGACTTCTCTCTTTTGGGTTCTGAACAGTCCTTTGCAAATTTTATAGCTGTAAGGAGAGTCTTTGTCTTTTAAATCCTTATAGACATAGGGCTATTCATAATAAAAAGCAATTAACAAGTGTTCACTAATAAAAAGAGCAACTGTTGAAGAGTTTTCAGGTCTGAAATGAGTAACACAGGGTTGGTAAAAACACTCTTAAAAAAATACTCACTTCCAAAGCCTGAAGATCAGAATTTAGAGAATGACCCACCAATACTGCATCATGGGGAAGCATTTTTTTTAGCCTGGTTTGGATGTCTGACAGCCTTGTCTTCACTGGAAGAAGCATTTTCTTTGTGATTCCTGAGAATCTTCAAAACAAAAGTTGGATGAATTAAAAGCAACACATTAGAACAGTGGGTACTGGAGAATTTTACAAGCAGGTCCTATAAAATATGAACTCTGTGTAACTAATCACAGAATGCTATTCACTGTGTTCTCTTCCAACACCACAGGATATACTGCAGCTAAACTGCTAAGAATGCTACCACATCTGTTTCAAAAGTTTATTTCTCACAGGTATTCTTACGTGATGCAGTTGGTAGCATCAGATAGTACAGGTAAGGAAATACTGCAGGTCTGATGGTGGAAGGAGATGCTCCCCAGTAATCTGAGGGGACTGGCATGTCACCTCCTGGATAAAACCAGGTAAAGTTTTGACGAAGACAAGCCCTGAGTTTTGCCTGCTTTTGTTATAACCCTGAGCCCCACCCTAGAGGTGTGTACCAGCTCCATGCATTTTTTACATATGAGCAAATTTTGCTACACACTCAATCTTAATTTATAACCAGCAGTGAAGAGTAACTTGTACTGTGTGTCATTAATTTGTAACAGAACTTTCCCATGGACACTGCAGAATGGCAATGGCTCTGCCTGGTAGCCCCATGGGCACCATGCAGCAGATTGGGCACATGTTGGTCACTTCAGCAAGAACTGTGTTCTTAACACTGAGCGAAATGCAGCAGGATCTGTGCAAACCAAGGGCTTTCTGAAAGGTTCTGTGTAACAGGCTGAATTTGAAAGGGCTGCAGCTCTGAGAGACAAAGAGATAAGGAAGGTTGTGCAAGTGACCTGGTGCGGTAGTTCACCACTGTGCTCTCAGGTTTGACCAGTTCATTCAGCAGGCACTGACCCTGGGCATCCACTAGAGACACTCGGGTGACTTCGTTCCCTTTTGCAGTCTGGCACTGTCAGGAAGAAGCAGAGGTAGTTGTTGAATCAGCCACTCCAAAACCTTAGCTAACATCTGCTTTGGTGCAGCATCACTGTGAAGGAGTTCCTTGACTCAGAGACCTACCACTCAGAGCTGCTGGGTTTATGCTCTACTGTGCTTCATTTGAATTGTTAAATGTGCACTGTAAGCACAGCAAACACACAGAAAAACATTGTTAAGAAGTGCTGATTTCACAGAATCAGTCTGTGCTCTGCACTGCACAAGTGCCACTGACAGCACCAGCCCCAGAGATGTTGAACAATTTAAAGGCAGAGGCCAGGTTGTATCAATAGTTACTCAATGCTGATGCCAAACAGGCATTTCTGCAAAGCTAAAACTGCACTAAAGGAAGACTCTTCACCACAGCAGCAGCCAGGGGAACTGTGATGGCTAAAGGAAAGATGTGTATCCTTCCCAAACCTTGGAGAGAGCTGAGGAGGAATTCCACAGCAGTCTCATGGGTTATTGCAGCATTGCTGACAGGCCTGGCAGGTCCAGCTTCCAGGGAGCCAGCACAGACCTGAGCTCTCTGCTCAGGACATTGTTTCTTTCTCATTGCCAGAAACACTTCCAGGGCTTTTCCCATGGCTGCATCAGCACTGGTACCTTCAAGGAAGGGGCTGGCAGCAGACATTAAGATATCAGAAGTGGTTTAGCAAATATAAAGAGTGCTTGGCTCACTTGGGAACAGCTGGTAAGAGTTGGGTGCCTGACACTATTTTGCGAGGCCACACACAATGATTTTTACCATTTCACAGTCCAGACCAAAGAGGGGACTGCTGTCTGTCCTTTGCTGATCACACTCTGTGGAGATGTAGCCCTTGCATCCAGGGGAACCTGGAGGGAAACACAGGAATAAGGAAAAGACCTTTCTTCAACAACTCATGACAAAACATATCACTAAACTGTCAAAATCAAAAACAACCCCCAACACAGCAAAACAATTAAACAGACCTTAAAACTCACCTTCTATGGGATAGTCATTTTTTTCCTGCTCTTCTAAAGTTAAAGTATAGCTTGTAAGGCCTTGTTTTTTTTCTCCATATCTCTGAATGATGGGATCACACTGCAAGTCTGAGCTTTTAGTAATGCATTCACTGCTGGTGGAAGTCAAGCCTGTAAAATACAGAAGCATCTGTCAAGCTCAGTTTCTGCATCAGATGAACACATAGAGGCTGTACCATTCCAAATTACTACTTGGAACAAGAGACTGGAGAGAGGGGGTCAGAGAAAAAGACACACAGTCTTCTTAGCTCAAACCTAATTTCTGTCTCTGTCTCTTTGCTTAAATACATCCCAGAATAAAATAATCATGAAATGGGTAGTGAAGCAGCAGAGTTTGGGATTAAATATGTTAAAAACTTTCTCTTTTTTGCATTCACTCTGACAATCGGCCCAACAGGAGTTACTGAACTCGTCAGGGATAGAAGTCTCATGGTTTAAGCCATTGTATGCATTCCTTTCTAAAGTTTACCATGGCAGCACACTGGGATTGCAGAGGATGCAAAGTCATAAACTTCTGTTCAAAGTGAGTCACTATCTTGAAAGAGACAATGCAAACCCAAACAAAATACCTTGTGGAGTGCTTTGAGGTTTCAGGTTTGTTCCTTCTCCATAAAGGCTGACTGGGAAGTTAGCAGAAGGTGTTAATGTGAATCTCTGAAAAACAAAAATGTGAAAATATCTTAGTGACTTTGAAAGACAGGCAGAAATAACAAGCTAATGAGGGGTTTATTGATCCCCAAACCGGGCAAAGTCAGAGGAGAATGGATAAAGAAATAATGGAAATACATTTGGTGTTTTATCAAGTAGAAAAACCCAACACAAACCAAACCTGTTCCAATAGGGATGATACAGGATTCTCTGTACTACAGGACAGATTTGCCTTGCCTGATATGATCAAGAAGGCAAATCTCAAGACCTTCTTTGATGGAAACTAAAGCCAGTTCCAGTCTTTCCAGTTAAGTTGTGATTTACATTTGCTGCAGTTCAGGAAGAACTCTCCAGAGTTTGAATTCAAGTCCTGCTTTCTTTCTATCCTCTTTCAAAAATGTTGCTTGTAAGTCAGAAAATTAAAATAATTATTTTAATAATCTTTTTGGGAAATGGGAGAAACTTGACATAAAGTGCAAATAATAAAAGTTATTTTCCACCAGTGGGACCAGCGTAAGTCTATTGAGTCTCCTCACTCAGAGTAAACTCCAAATTATTGAAATTATTCCAAGATATTTATAATCTAATTGGCATCCTGTATGTGCAGTCAGAGGACTGAAACATCAATAAACATTTCACCTGGTAAGGCTTCAAAGACATAATTCTTGAAATCCTGTTCCTAATATCAAAGCCTTGTCCTTTGTTCTGAGCTGACAACTGCTGCAAACAGATCCTCTCACTTGCTCTAAGAGTCAAGGATGGCCATATCCTTGGAAAAGGCAGTAATTCCACTGTAATTCCTCATTATCCCTGGGATGTTTTTTCAGGAAGAAGTTTAGAAGACACCAATGCAGTTTGGGGACTTACGTGCCGGAACACTTTCCTGAGGTGTTTGAACTGTAAATAGAATCTGTAGAAATGGAGTTGGCTCATTCCGTGTAGAACAACAACCACAACCCCAGCCAGGTGGCTTTGGTGATAAATATGGCACCAGCTGCAGTTAAAAAAGAGCAGTATTTTAAAAAAATATATAAAAATCAAAGCAAAACAATTATCAAGCACTCTTAAAAAAAAAAAGTTGGAACCAGCCCAGCTTTTAAGTCAGTAAATGGCAAAGTGCCAAATGACTTCAATAAGAAGAGGCTTTAAAGCTTATCTCAAACAGCCACATATTCCTGGAAGCAACAGAATGTGGGAGACAGAGAAAGAAGAGTTATTGAAAATTTCTGTTGCATACCATTTCAAGACATGTATACCTCATTTATATACATCAGAATGTGAATATACCAGTAACTTCAACTGTAGTGATGCAGTCTGGTGAATTAATGCATCAAAATAAGTTTCACAAAATAATTTTCTATTCACTATTAAAATCGAAAGTGGGGTATTTTCTGCTTTGAGTTTCATCAGAAGAATAATTTAATTTCATTTTTGCTGTTCAAAGTTATAAACCCTCCTCAGCCTTTCCTTTCCAGTACTGAGAAGTGGTCCAGATAAGAAGTGATTAAATTTATGTATTCTTTTTCTAAAACACTCTAGAACACTCTGTTTCAATTATACCTAACATGAAGTGCATTAATATTTGTGTTAACATTTTAACAGGGCATTTTGTTTCCCATTGTGTGGAGCTTCTTCAGTTCCACAGCCGTCATTTAGTTTTTCAAAATTGCATGAAACAAAACTAAGCATGGTAGGACTTCTGCCAGAAGGGGAATTCTGCTTCCTGGCCAAGTCTAACAAGAACTGTATCTGCACAGTCCAGGCTGCCACTATGGCAATGCCACGGCGAGCATTCCAATCCCACCATGGCCAATACTCCTTGAGGAATGTTTGGGCACCACGGAGAACACGAGGCCAGGCTGGCTGCAGCTGTGGATGTACCTGGGCTGTGCTGCACTGTGACATTTCCCCAGAGCTGCATATTTCAGCAGCTCATACAGCTGCTCCTGGCTGATTTCAGAGGCCTCGCCAAGCAGAGCTGCTGACAAACGACACGACCTGTCCTGTGGAAAGAGAAAATGGAGAAGACAGGTAATCACACCAGTCGAAGCAAAAGGAAGGAAAAAGAAACTATTTGGATACAATCAGCTACATTTAAAGTAACTCTTGCACTCGTTATGGGCGAAAGTCTCCTTTCACATCCCACTTTAATTTTGTATTTAGTGACAACATTTCAGTAACCCAGGTACTCTAACTTCAAAGATTTATTTAATAAAGATTAACATAAGCAGATGTGTGCAGTAAGGAGACAAATGATAGGCAAACACAACGTCCTGGTTCTCTCAACCCTTTCCCGCACTTGCTGCTGTAGAGCTTTAAACCTTTCTCCAAGTGTTACAGTAGCCACGGTGTGGGAGGTTTTCTCTATTTACAGTGCGCGATCTGCTCTGCCAGAAGGGTTTGCTGACCCCTGCAGGGGAAAATCCTTCAGTGAAATCCAAGGAAGCTGCAGAAAGCAAGCACTGAGAAGATGAGGTGGGGACTGTGTCACACAGTTCAACACAACAGTTCTTTAAGCCTAAATGCACACTGACCAGACGGCCCGTTCCAAAGAACTCCTATAAAAATTTTAAAGATATTCTTTTTATAGGTGATGAAAAGTCATCAAGGGGAAAACACAACACTACAGAATGTAAAACCTCACAGCATAAACAACCACTGGAAGTTGTTTTCCCCTGCACACTAACACGCCATGTGCTCAGTAATTTGGAACAGAGCCTGCCCACATGGGACTGAGCTGGTGTGCTCTTAAAGACATTTGTCATTGGGTAAGGAAGTTAAAGAGAGGCGACAACCTTTGTGGTTCCAGTGGTTAAGAATCATCTGGCAATAATAGCCCAGGCTGGTATAATTGCTAGTGCCTCATCTCTCATGCCATGTGAGGCAAGAAATGACACCATTGTTTTCAATTAAAATACAGCCTAATTAAAGCTTTGCAAAAAAACAAAACAAAACAAAACAAAAAACCCAACAAAAACAAAAAAAACCCAAACAAACAAAAAAACCCCCCAAAACCCAAAACAAACAAACAAAAACCACCAAAAAAAAAAAAAAACCCCACACAAAGAGCAGAGGTTTTGATTCACCGAGGAGAGGGTACTGCCAACCACAGGATTTGTCTCCAACCGGGTACAAACAGGACTGATCTCACTGGCTGGACATGCCAGCTCCTGTTCCACGGGCACTGACTCAGTGAACCCAGGTGAGGTGTTATCGTAGGACTGCTCTGATCTTTCACGGGTGCATGTGCCGAGCACTCACAACGCTCCTTTCAAGATCTGCTTTGTTCACGAGGAGATGACATTGGAGACTGTATCTAATTTTTAAACAAAATTCCTTAAATGTAATGCTGAGCACTCCAAATGAGTTATTTGCCACATTCCTTGGAGCAGAATCCAAGCCATTAACAGGCTCCCCAGGGCAGGGGTCATGGCCCCAAACCTGCCAAGGTTCGAGAAGCGTTTGGACAATGCTCTCAGGCACATGGTGGGACTGCTGGGGTATCCTGTGCAGGGCCACGACTTGGACTCGATGATTCCTGTGGAGCAACTCAGGACATTCTGTGATGTTACCCGCAGGCAATGGCTGTACCCGACCCTCCCGGTACTCTGCCGTGTTCACGGCTTTGCTGACCTCCCAGACCCCAATGCAGGACACAGCAACAGCCCCGAGAAGCGGCCGTAAGGGACACCCGGGCCGCACCCCGCTGCTCACAGCGCCGGGGCTCGGCTCTCACCTCGGGGCCCAGGC
>JAHLSL010000037.1:5932699-5952558 GCA_025920805.1 Petroica traversi
GCGCAGCCCCGCTGCCGGCCGGAGCAAAGGCCCGGCCCGTGTGCCCCGGGCCCTGCACGGGCTGTGAGCTGGGCACTGCTCCTCGGTGCTCACCAACAAATGGTGTCTGTGTGAAGTTTTCAGATCTCGAGGAGAGGCTGTCTGGAAGCGACAGGGAGGAGGATGAGGACGATGTCGAGGCAGCCCTGAAGAAGGAGGTCGGCCAGATCCGGGCCTCCACGGAGCAGAAGTTGCGGCGGTTCCAATCGGTGGAGAGCGGTGCCAACAACGTGGTGTTCATCAGAACCCAGGGCATAGGTAGGAGTTCATCTGGTGCTGAGGAATGCAAACTACTCTCATCACTGTTAGTAAAAGGCCACAGAGTGTGGCTTCCAAGTAACACTTGTATATCAAACAAATACTCTTCCCTTTGGCTGTGCCACTGAATTTTGTTTTAAGTGAAGAAGTTAAAGCTAGAGGAAATTGCATTAACAAAACAAATCTTTGATTCTCTAGTTTTGGTATAGTAAAACAATGCTTTACATAAAAGGATTTGAGGCTGACAGCAATGCAGTCAAGTTCCCAGCTTATTATTTAGAACGGGAAGAGGAGAGATAATGCCTTCAATTTGTTGCTCATACCCTACTGTTTTTCTTGTAGAACCTGAGAACCTGGTGCACCATATACTAAAGGACATGCACACTACTAAAAAGAAGAAAACAAGAGTCATTCTGCGCATGCTGCCCATTTCTGGAACTTGCAAGGCTTTCATGGAAGATATGAAAAAATACACGGAAACGTTTTTTGAGCCTTGGTTTAAAGCCCCTAACAAGGGTACTTATCAGATTGTTTACAAAGCTCGTAATAACAGCCATATGAGTAGGGAAGAAGTAATTAAGGAATTGGCAGGTATGTATGAATTTCACAAGAAACAGAACAAGTTTACATGCACAAGTATTATGCATGCACAGCATGGGTCAGACTATTAAAAGAGTTCATAATGGACATTTGTTGCTTAAAACCTGTAGGTTAAATTCTAAAAGCTTTTCTAAGACTTAAAAAAAAGCTTGACATGAGTTTTCCTTGTTGGTGTTGATGTCTTAAGAGACTATAAGCAGACGAGAGAACAATATTGAATACAATTTGCTGTATCAGTTGTATGTGCTTTGAAATGACTGCTATCAGGCTTTCTCTCTGGATGCTGTATTGAAATAATAATGTTACCATTTCTGTTCAATATTTGGCTCATAAAATAGCTTCACCTTACTTGAGTATTTTATTGAATGGATAAAAATGAAGAGAGGAGGCAAGATTCCCCTCAATTATAGCCAATTATTTTTGTAATTGCTTAAAACAGCAGAACAGAGCAGGAGTCGCAGAATGTACTACCAGTAGGACTGAAGTAACTGAAAAATTATCCCACTGCAATTACTGAGAAACAAGACATGCTTATGCTCTTAAATAGTTTCCCCAGCATCTTTTAAATTGCATCTTCTTTTACAGGAATTGTGGGCAGCCTCAATCCAGAAAACAAGGTTGATCTTAATAATCCACAATACACAGTGGTGGTGGAAATAATAAAAACCGTCTGTTGCTTAAGTGTGGTGAGGGACTATGTTCTGTTCAGAAAATACAATCTACAGGAGGTGGTGAAGAGCAACAAAGAAGATGCACAACAAAACCCATCAAGTCTGACAGAAGAACAGAATTCAGAAGCAATTAAAGCAGAAACTGAGGAGGAGGAGAAGTGCTCTAAAGAAGTAAAAGAAGAGAATAAGAATCAAAATGAAATAGAATCTGAGCCCAAGGGGAATGATGCTCTGACAGTGTAGAAAATGTGATATAAGGGAAAGGTAAACATAATCCAAATATACAAAAAAGTTGCCCTGGAGTTCTGAAAGGGTGTTGGAATGAGGAAAAGGGGTTTTGTTTTGAAATCCTGTTTTTAAAATCCATGCGAGTAAGAATTGTAATGCTCATTGCAGGTGGAACTGATGTTACAGCAGATGTAAGGGTGCTCAGAAGTGCCTCACCTTTCTGGTGAAGCTTGCTGTCCTCCTGCAGCTTTGTTCTGCATTTCTTGTACCTGGCACACAGAGCAGGAGTCTGTGCATGTAAATGTAGATGTGGCCATCCTGACATGGGTGAACTCATATGTGGAGACCACAGAAGCCAAAAGGCAGCACAGAACCAGCTCTGAGCAATTATTGACAGAAGTGAGAGATCTGGAAAAGATAGTTGGTTGCTGAAGGTTTTGGGAAGAAAGTGAGCTGTCATCTGCAGAATATATTTCTGTGTGAACAACAGAATGAGGTTAATCTGATAATTTGATGGAGGGTTTTATACATATATTTATATATACACAAGGATATGCTGTCTTGAAATGAATGGGAAGAACTGTTATGATATATATAAATACTTGAATATTATGGGATAATTTAGAGTAAAAGACTGGACTGTTTTAGAACAGTAGAAGTACAGTGCAGGTATTGAAAATGGTTTCATCAAAAACTATATGTGTGTTTACATTAGCTGTGTATGCAGCACTTACTGGTTTATAGTAAATGCTGTAGTCACTGAATGGAATCCTTTTGAGTAATTTCCTGCAAATAGCCTTTTGCTGCTCTTTCCAAAGACTCAATCCTTGGGGGATTTTATAAAGTGTTTGTTTTCTTAAGTCTCAAAATTTGAATTTAAATACTGTTTGGAAAGTTCTTATGAAAGAAGCTCTCCATTATACTATACTAGATAAGGGGAATTAAATTTTAATTTTTGGTATAGTTTTAGTTTATGGTATTAATTTTATTCCAGATTGAAATGCTAGTGAGTCTTTCTGTTGTCTTGTTGTTACAGTGGACTGTCCCTATGACTCCTAAAAACCAACCAAAACTAGTGCAGCTATAACTTGCTTTTCAACAGTTTTGAATGTGCTTCCTGTACAATTTACTAACTTGGGTATTTCATTTCTAGCATAAAAGCCTCTGTGTTGCTAATGGGAAAAGACTTATCTTGAAGAACACAATTTGTTACTTGTCTTGGTTTAATGAAAAGGATGTGTTCAAGTCTCTCATAATTTATATTTTCCTCTTCTTTCAAAATTGTTTCAGAAGTAGGAAAATGAAGATGACTTTTTTACCTAGTCCTGTCTCCCTTGCAATACATTTATTAAAATTCTGCTTTCTTACCTCCTGTGGTGTTTTCTTTAAATTTTTGAAGATTTTTGTTGTGGATTAAAACCATCAATGTCTGAGTCACACAAAGGAAAGAACCATCTGAGGCCAGACCCAAAGGCCAACTGTGAATATTTATTGGTGGCTGATGTTCGTGATCATGATTCATGACAGCCTACTTATCTTCTGAGGACTCAGGAGAGTTAGTGGGATTTTTTTGTTTTCTTTCCTCTTCTCTCTCACTGACCTGTGTGTGTACAGGACTTAGTTTACTTCTGATCTTTCACAATTTGCACATACTGAACATTCACTGTTAACACATTAATTCCCTGGCTTTTCCACTCTGCCATCACTTTGGGGCTCATTGGTTCTCCCGAAGTCAGACAGTTGCTTCAGTGCTTTGAATTCAAACCTTCAAGGAGAAACTGTAAGACATTATTATGATCTCACATGCATGAAAAGCCAGATAATTGCTGTCTCTGTCAGTGCTGAAGAAAGATGTTACAATGCCCAAGCATCAGCTGAAGAGCTGATGCATTGATTGTGGATTGTGGTTTACTAGTTTGTCCTAATGCTGACTTGAAACACAAGGACCACCCCTTGGTATGAAACCCAGACCCTGAGATTCACCCTTCCCATGTGCCAGATTAAAACTCAGATTGACTTGAGAAGCTTGAAGATAATTTAAGAACAAGCTGATCTCACAGCCTTGGTGTTATCCAGTACTGACTTGCCTTTCTTGAGGGTCACAGCTGTGTAATTAAAACATTAATTTACATAAAATTCAGTTCATTTATTGTTTCAGTAGTGAAATACAGTAGGGGAGAGGTTTAAGTAACACCAGTAACTCCCACTGGTTGGAAGCAGCTGGAAATATCCTGTGCCTGAAAGAATCATGCTGCAAAATCCTTCCTGTGCTATATTCCTATTCAAAGAACAATCACCCTGTGGTTATGCCGTCTTAAAACAGCTAATCCTGCAAATCTAAGTGGCTTAGTTTTGTGATCAGCCTGGAAAACAACATGAAATATGAGTAACTGTGCATTGTGGGCATGGTGTTCTTACATTTAAGATTGCTCTTGGATCAGACTGTGGCGTGGCACGTACAAAAATGGATGAAAAACGCTCTGCCAGGCCTGATGTTTGTTGGCTTGGCATGCAAACACTGCCCACCCCTGCAAGGCTGTGTGTGGGCAGGCTGCCTCTCCAGCCCAGCCGTGTCCTGGTGCTGGCTGGTGGCTCCTGTTGCCCAGGAACTCCAGTCCAGAGCCCCAGAGCCTCCTGGCCAGCTCAGCACTGAGGCACCCAGGGACATGGGCAGCAGGGAAGTCGGGGCAATTGTCCTGCCAGTGATTCCTAAAGACATTAAGTTCATTTCAAAAGCCCTTATAAGCCTTTCATAGTGAAAAGCTATTCACATTAGCCTTATTATCATCAAGTTTTAGGAATATGGATTGGAGTAATTTGTATAGAGTATTTTTCTTTGTCATTTAGAGGGTAAATAGGCCTGCTGCCAATAAAAGTAATTCCTGCCCACTTTTCTGTATTGTTTTATAGTCTTATATAACAAATCTAGACATTATAAGACTGTTTATTTTATAATCAGTGGTTTAGCTCTTCCTAAATTCTGCTTTTCTATATAAAAAAGAGACTAAATTGCCTCCTCTCCTACCCCCTTAGAGGAATCTAATTAATTAATGAAATACCAGTGCAAGAGTGTTTAAACATGAAGAAATTTCCACTAGAGATGATTCTAACAGGGTTGACATAGAAGGCACTTACTTGGGCAAATGGCTTTTGTTCAGCCTCTCAGCCCTGCTGCTTTCAGGCACAATTAGCTTTGTTTTCAGAGACTGAGTCCACCACAGGAACAGGAGCATCAATTGTAATAATGCACTTTGCCTTTGAAGGCAGCAGTTACTAGCAAGTGACTGGTGCTGTCAGTTGTGTTGTCCCTGGGTTAATGATAACTCCTGGAAGTGCAATGAAATTGGAAAAGTATTAGGTTTTTTTCCCTTTCAGTCCTGATCACTTCACAGATTTTCCTGATTTGTTGAATACCAGCACCATTGAATCCAGAAATGAGAAGGTGGTAAAACAAGTCTCACATATCTGAACTTTAATAGAGAGTTGAACTACAAAATAGTTTCTGTTTCTATGAGGTCCTTTGCTACAGGCACAGTGAAAGCAGAATGCAGAACTATTGCAAGCCCTGGCGGTGTCCGGGCAGGCAGGGCTGTGCCTCCCGAGAGCTGTCCCCAGGCTGGGGCCCAGGACGATGCGGGGCCCACACACTCACCCAGCTCAGGCCCAGCACACCCGGGCACGGGGGAGAAGCGATCCCAGCGGCACAAGGAGCTCCCAGGGGCTCTGGGCAGGTTCCAAGGTCGGGTTTATTCCGTCCCCAGGAGGGGCCCGGGACAAAGGCCCAGAGAAAGGGGAGCTGGGCCTTCAGTGCCGAAGGGGGCGGGGTTTGCAGCAACCAATAGGGAGATGGCCGGGGGCGGGGCAATGCTGATGGATGGGCTGGGGAACCAATGAGGAGGGGCAGGAGGAGGGACCAAGGAGAAGGGGCCAATGGAGCGTCGAGCTGGGGAGAACATTCCAGAGAAATTCCACATAAGGACAAAAGGGGCGGAAGGCATTACTGGCCGCTTTAACTTGAATTTAAACTGAATTAACGCAAGTCATAGAAAGTGAAAGAAAAATGATGGAGGTAATTACATCAGTTTTAAGAGACTACCCCAGTCACCCCTTTGACCGTCAAATATTCAAGAAAGGAAGTCAAATAAATATAATTGTTAAATGATTTGTTAAGTTCTGGTACAGAAGGTAATAATCAATCTTCAGACCACTGGGAGTTGTACAATTCACCTGTTTGAATACAAGCCATGCTCAGCTGCCACCACTCTGGGATTTGAGGTAGAATCACTAAAACTCAGTCTTAACTTTGCAGACTGCATGGCCCAGAGAGCACATTGACCACTTTTTGGGGCATGAAACCCAGCTATTCGAAGCTCCATTTAATTTAATCTCGTTTTCAATTTCTGTTCCTAAAGAAATAAATTCTCAACTGTCTTCTGGATTCAGTAGTGCAAGCTCAGATCCATTTAGATTAATGTCATGGACACAGCACTTTGTGTATTTGTTTTCTATTTTTGACCTCAGACATAATAATGAGCTTTGCAGCTGGAATGCAAAGGAATACCCATTTCAGAGGTTACAGGTGGGAAGGAGGTGAGATCCACCTGCAGAGCCCTCCTGGCACAGACTCACCTGGGACTTGTGTTTATTAGCCAGTTAATAACAATTAGTTACCCTGAAAGGTCATCAACAGCTTTACTTCACGGCACATTTGCTGTTTTCCCAGGCTCCTGCTGCCAACAGGTGAGTTTATGGGTAGTGCATAGTGCGTTTACAGCAGAACCAGGAAAATCTGAGATAAATACCCCCCCCCCCCCCCTTTTTTTTGGGTTTTTTTTTTTTTTTCTCCATATAGCCTTGGTCATAGAGTTCAACTACTACTCATATCTTCTGAATCGAGTGCTGTAGCAGCACTGTGTGAAGTGCAAGCGCTACAGAGAGGTAACAAGAAATGTGAGATGTGTCCTAGCAGGAATGATCTAAACCTCTGCTGCACCCATAACCATGGAACAGCTTATGTTATGGAAATATCTCACAGTCGGAACTGGCACCTCAGTCCAGGAAATCCTTGATTTTATTTAATCCTGAAACTCTTTGCAACCCAGTACTGGCTAGAGTTGGAAGTCTGATCACCAATGATTGAAAAACATTCTCATGAAATAATGAAGTTACGTAGATTGTGGCTATCAGTAACTGCACTGCAGATACAAAAAGAAGGATCAGTCCATTTTTCCCTCTTCTATCACTGTTTTCCAAAACTTTTTCTCCCGTGTACATTTAAGGTTATGGAGAATATATTGCTTTAGAAATATTTCAAAGCAGCAGCACAGAAGTGTGTATCTTCCACCCTTATTCAGAAGGTTGTCCTCTTAAGAGTGACAGGGAACAGGATGCTGGAATACACAAAAGTCCAGGATGAGCATGTTCTGGTGAGGAGCTCAGCAGCAAAGAGCGTAGAGCACACTCTGTATTTCTCAATTTCTTATTTTGGAAGCTCCTAGAGATAATTTTTGATTGTTTTTGAACAAATCCCGACTTGTCTGTACAGGGGAACAACAACACTTAGCAGTTCCATTCCAAACTGTGCTCCTTTTCTGTAGCAAGCCCGCAAATTTAAAAGCTACGGGCTCTTTTTAGGGTTTAGCTGGCTGGTAGCACATCACTCCCTGTACCCAACAAAAAGAACAAGTTCTGTTTTAGAGAAACAGATATCAGTTGGTTGACTCAGTAATTCCTCAAGTCAGTAGTGCAGGACAAACACACAGCACTGAAACCAAGCACAACCTCAGGAGCAACTGAGGGCTTTGTGTGGCTGCTTGAAACCCTGGGCAGTGAGACAGAGGCAAGGACTCCTGCCCACACATCAGACAGAAATGTTTTCATTGACCAGTTTGTTTCTTCCTTTTTTCCTGGTCAGGCTCAGGTTTTGTTTCATTACAAAACTGCAAGAACACGTTGGCAAAACCGAGTGACCCAATGTGCAGACTGAGCAGTCTGTGCTGCAGCAGAGGAACCCTCCATAACAAACCCTTCCCTGCTGGAATGAGCAATTTGTGCCACTACCAGGGCTCAGGGGAAAATCTAGCCAGGTCTCTTCAAAGGTCAGCACAGATCAGTACTGAAACCCATGAACCTGTTGCAGGATAATACTTTTAATTTGCTTTAAAATCAATTACTTTCAAAGTTCATAATTAGATTATATTTAAAAATTTATTACTTACATGGAATAAATGGATTACTTTAAAAATCTGATTACTTCAAGTGGATTACTTTTCCAAAAAGTACTCATTTGAAATTTGAATATCCTTAAAAATAATCAGATGCTGAAATTGTGACCAGATTACATTTTTCAACATTTTTTTGATTGCACTTTAAAATCTAATCCAATTTCTTATTTTCCTGTTCCAAAAGTGGCATTGCATTTAAAATATTCAGTGTTTTCCCTCTGTTCTGGCTGAGTGAAAAAGAGAAAAATTAATCTCTCAGAACAAAGCTGTAATACAGGAAAAGGGAAGTTTAAATCCCTGCTGAAGCCAGGTTTGAGCACAACCTTATTTTGTTCACTTTTGTTCCAGCAGAATCACATTAAACAAACTACTTTCTCTCATTGGGGATTTAATTTTCTACGCTCACTAGAAGCCTGTAAGATTGTGTTTGAAGATAACTTTATTTTGGATTTTAAGGACTGTAAAGGAACCCATTAAGAAATGAGCAGCTGCTGAGCTCTGTTGCTCTGCCACAGCTGATGAAGCTCAGACAGCAATGGTGAGTTCTGGTCTGCATCTTAAATCTAACACTTGACTATGATGGCCAAACCTGGCAAATTACCCTTTCTCTTACTGATCTTTTCAATAACAAACCCTTTCCAAGCAGATAAGTCTACATACATTTAATTTATAAATTGCGTTCATTTTTTATTCTTACAGGGTGGCTATTTAGACCCAGATTAAGTATTAGCAGAAGAGTTGGTTTTATGTCAACAATCTGAAATCCTTTTGAATAACTAAACCAAAACTCACCTAAAGGCTGCTCTGTTTTTTGTTAAACCTAAATTCCAACTTTTGGTATTCTGGGAAAGGAGATGAAGTTGTAGATCACTTATAAAATGTTCCTGCTCAATGGACTGGCTAAAATAACTGACACAAAGTCACAAAAATCACAATCCAGAAAATCTGCAGGACCAAGTTCCAAACCCATCTGCAAATGTATTAAGCATTTCAAGACATAAAACTAAATATTAACTTTCTTACTAGTGCAAGAAGAGCAATTTTATGTGCCGAATGGATACACAAAACATATATTTATACACACCGAATATATGTTTACGTGCAACAATAAGCACATACTGTGGATTTCTACAACTTACATGAAAACAAATTGGTTTCTCAAGATGTATGAAAGCATCATCTATAAAAGGATTATTTCTCACATACCAAATATAATCTCAATTCTCATTTCATTTACCTCAGAGGGATTTTTAAAACAAAAGATGGGATCTTATGTTTATTTCAGAATACTTCCAACCTTGCATTGAGAATTCCACTCCTAGGTAGTGCTTGGAAGGGACAAGACACTTTCAAAGGAAAGTACACCTACATGTGGTTCTCATCCTACCACTGAAAATGTAGATTTTGAACCCATTCAATAAAACTGCTAATGCCCCATCTGTAACAATGTGTTTTCAGGACTTCTACTGCCATTAAGCAACACAAGAAAAAATGTTATTTTGCAACTTCATAATGTATTGGAACCCATATAGTGACCGTACCAGCCACTGTGTCCTTTCCATAAGCGTTAGATTTCAGGGCAAACTCTCAGGAAAAAGTGAATCAAAATATATTTGATGTAGAATACCTTTTCAAGTGTGGGGATTATCTTTTCTATTGTCTCTTGAGAATAACATCAAATTGAAGCTGGGCTGTAAGAGGGATGGTGAGAAGGTCTCAAAGAGAAAGGCTATTGAAGTTGTCTATTGAAAATTTTATTTTTCAACCAGAATAATACAATTCAGCCAAGTACTGTCATTGGAAACTCTGCAAGCAGGCACAAATACTACATTTTGATGTTACCTGTAGTTTTTGATGCACAGGCATTCAACAAAAAGAGATCAGAAGGAAGGCAGTTATAGTAGTGAAATTTATGTAGTGCTAATGGAATGAAAGAAGTTGTTTTAAACTCCAAGCAATACTATATCCGTCCCCACTCTTTGTTTCTTAATTCATTCCTCTTGATCTTCCCTGTGACTGTCTTTGGCAGCTCTTTGACAAACTCCACCTAGATAAAATAAAGAGAAAGCAATGCATGTTCTACAGAGCTGGTTTTCCAAGATTTACTGTCAGCATATGGGGAAAACTGAGAGGAATCCCATCAGTAAGGCCAGTAGATAAAAACTTATTCAGATTCAGTCATGTGCTACCCTAAGGTACTGGCAAGTGCTTGTTTGAAGGTTAAATAGAAAACGGAGAACTATGATTGTGAGTCTGACTTTGAACATGGAGAGCTAACTGGGATATACAAAAGCTAGAAAATTATGAGAAGTTTGAACAAGTACTTTATGCAAATACATGAAAAATAATGTAAACTAATGTTATTTGGGAAAGGTCTTCTGGAGCCAGTGCTCTAGATGAAACTTTACTGCTGTCTCTTTCAAGTGAATCAGGAAAATCTTAATTGTAATTCTTCTGAGATTTATGGCAGAGTGCCCTGTTTTAAAGTTTCTCCTCAGAAATTTACCTTTCTAGGGTATTTATATGGAGCAGTAGTTTTCTTGACATGGTCCTGCAAGTCACGAGTTAAGCTCTTCAGGTCAGTGGATGAAAAGGTTGGAGACAGAACCACAAATGCTTTCACGACCTGTAAGGTAAAATCAACAAAAGGGATCTGATACCATCTGTTTTTAAGCGCAGGTTACCAGTGAGCAGTGCTGCTCAGAGTCAGGACAGTCATCAGGAACAGAGGAACCAGCACGTGATGAGAAATGATTGAGCCCAGATTCTGCATGTGTGCATGCAGAAGGGAAAGTTTAAAGGATGGTTTTTGTGCTCTCAAATAAGAGCCTTCGCCATTTCTTCTCAGTGGCAGCCACGAGGAAGGGACAATAAGAGGTGTCCCTGTGGAGTTCTCCCTGAAGCGAAGGGATGCTTTGTTTCTCTCTGGAGTTCCCACTGAGGACAGTAAGCCCTGTTATCCCAGCACAGGATTGTGCTTTCAACACACCTGCAGCCCCTGTCTAATTCTTGGGCAGTTACAGTAGAACTTTGGCTACACCAAAAAGTCGTAAATGACAATGTCAGTGTATAGACAAATGCTTAAAAACAAGGGCATAAACATCACAGTAATGTTCTCCACAGAGAAGACCTTGGGATGAAAAGAAACTCAGAAGAGCAAAGACATGTAAATGGGAAGGGGTTTTGCTTGTCAGCCCCACCAGGATTATCCATGATGGAAGTAGATGTGGAGCTGAGGAACATGGTTTATTTATGGACCTGACAGCGCTGGGTTTGTGGTTGGACTCAATGATCTCAGAGGTCTTTTCCAACCTAAGTGATTCTATGATTTTGAGATGACATTATTGCCTTAGAGCTGTGCGTTATTCAGTAAAGTAGAAATTTCTTTATATCTTTATATATTTGACAAATGCATTGCTTTCCCCACTCCATTCAGCATCGTTACCTCTCCTCTGAGGGGGTCTGGGCTGCTGACAACAGCTGTTTCTACCACAGCTGGGTGCTCTATCAGGGCACTCTCTACTTCAAATGGCCCGATGCGATACCTAGGTAAGGAAAAATAAAATTGAGATTTGGCTGTTATTTTTTAGCTGGAAAAAACAGTACCAAATGTTTTTTAGTTGTCACATTGAAGAAAAAAAGCCAAGCCAGAACAAACCAGGAACCAACTATAGAAGCTGAAACACATGAGATGTTGCAGGGGAAATGGATCCAGTATCATCACCAAGATGATACTGCGAGCCTGTGAAAAGCTAATACTAACAGCAAGAATTCCAAAGTCAAGAAGTCAATACATTCCTATCACAGGATTATGATGTCTCAAGCTCACCAGGACACAACATGTAAGAATAGACAATGGCAGATTTAGAATGGGTGTGTGCAGACTGACCCTGAAGAAATGATGATGTCATCGTCTCTGCCAATAAACTGGAAATATCCCTCTTCATCCATAGTCCCTCTGTCTCCAGTGACATAAAAATCCCCACGCTCAGTTTCTGCAGTTTTCTTGGGGTTTTCCTTAAAGTGGTTTACAAGCAGTAGTTTAGATTTTGAGTGTGCATTTTAGCTATGCATTATGCTATAACATACATAACATCAAATACACTGGAACTTAAGTTTTCAGTCAAGGATGTACTGATATTGCTATAAAATACAATAAAATAGGTTTAAAATAGTTTCTGTTCTTTATGAAAAAATTCAACTTCATCATGGCAATAAATAATGAAATGGTGAGAAATGTCCAGTCTTTTGGACCACTATGCAATTGGAGAGATTTTGGGGAGATTGGTAGTGGTGGTAAGGAATAAAATAAAGTTCTTACTAAATATTCAGAGAAAAATCCAAGTGGTCTTATAGGTTTGCTTCTGACAGCAATTTCCCCCTGTTGTCCTGGAGGCAGGATATTGGCATTTTTGTCTACGATCTAGAATGAAAAACAACTCTTGTTTTAGTCCAATGGAAAAACAAACTCCAAACACAAATCCAGCCAAGCAAAAAACATGATAGAATCTAAAGAACAGTCAACAAACCTGAACATCATAAAGGGGAGCTGCCTTCCCCATTGATCCAGGTTTAATCTTCATTCCTTTAAAAACAGAGCAGATTACTCCCTGTAAAAACCAAAATCAAACCAAAGTTTTGCAACAGCAAATTGCTACAATCACACTCAATTCATTAAATGTAATTTCTAGACTAATTTCAAAGTAAGGAATTAAGATTCATAGGATCCTATATGCCAGTGCTATGTGGTACCGATAAGCAAAATCATAAAACTCCCTGAAATAATCCTGTTCCATTCTCTGCAAAAAATTCATGTCTTCTGCTAACCAGTCTTCCCTTAGATTCAAACTCTGCCCTCTTGACTGTCACTGTAGCTTAAGGACATTTGTGGAAATATTGCAGCACATTCCCTCCCAAATCCCCAATTCCCTCCCTGGCAGGTTCTGTGCGGAGAGCCATGAGAGAGAGAGAGGAGAGCTCTGTCAGAGGTTACCAGGGAAGGGAATTACTGAAGCATTCACAGAAATGGGAAGGAGTAAACAGACTGTGTTCTGACAAAACAAACCTTACAGCAAAAAGAAATTCCAAAGATCTAATATTTTCCCTACAGATGTACCAGTTCAGTCTGGCCATATACTTCATGGATGTCAAGCCCAGTCTGGCTCTTCCACTGCTCCATCACTTCTGGGTTGAGGGGTTCCCCTCCACTCATGCAGTACTTCAGTTTCATGAATTTGTATCTTCACAGGGAGGTAAAAACAAGAAAGGCAATGCTTAAATCTATGGGGTGAGACCAGGAGCATGCAAGGGAGAGTTAGTGCCATGAAGTTGGGAAATCAGAGGGGCCCTGATCCTTCTGCTCCAGTTACAACAAGAATATCAGTCTGTGCTCAATACTCTACGTAAGAGCAGTAGCAGTCAGAGTTAAACATGTGAAAAATAAAATTTTTGCTGAAGTCAGCTGGGATTATAAATAACCAAATACTGATCTGCTGAGCCAGGGCCATGATTGCTGACCCTCTGCAGCAGGCCAAGTGAGAAAGTTCGAGAGGGAAGGAAGATACCATGACAGGCAGTGAGAACTGGAGCAGGGGGTGAGGTACAACTGCCACAACAAATAATTCCCTCACAATTATGCTGACATGCACTTTCTAGGATGTGTGGAAATTTTCCCAAAGCATGGAAAATGAATGTGGTAAACAAAAATTATGACAAAGTATTTAATAGACTCTCAGCTTCATACTCACAAATACAGTAGCAAAATCCTCAAATTTCCGAGAGAAAACATCAAGTTTCTCTGTTTGATCAAAAAACTCAGCAAAACTCAAATTTTGCATGACGGTCTTCTCGTGAAGGCTATTTTAAACTAAATTATTACCCTATTTTGTGTCAAGCAGTTAGATATGGGATATGACTAAAGTTTAGTTGGGGTAAATGAGATGCTAGTAGATAATTTCTTGACGTACTTGGAGAGATCACTTTGCACCAGCATGCGGAACAATGTTGGAGCACCGACCAGGGCATCAACTGGGAATCTGCAGAGAGTCTGGAGGGTTAAACAACGAGATGGACATGTGAAGCTCAGACAAAAAACTGCTTTGGGAATGTAAAGTAAACAGGTGACACAGAAAGTAGAAGTACATTTGCCCACTGTGTAAAAGCACCACACCATCTGTTGGGTGAGGAACCCTCCTGCAGGTGGTACAATACTATATACTGTTTATTTGTATATTAGTTTGTATATTTTATTATAAAAATCCCATGCTAACACATCTACCCGACACCAGGATCTCTGGAGCATGGCCAGAATAAGGTCATCTCTGCCTGCATCAAAGGAAGATGTTCAGTTTCTTCTCGGCCAATGTGGGCAGAGAAACACCTCGTTTTCTGCATTAGTACCTGCTGATATTGCTTCCAAAGTTATTAGAATGAATGGCAGGCAATCAGTGCTGCTTTTAGATGACTTTCATTTGCATGCTCACCAGCTATGAGCAAAATGTATGAATGGATTGCATGTTTGTCTCCTGCATACATTAAAAATAAAAGTAGGGGCTTTACAACAAATACAAACTCTCAAACACTACCATAAACACAACCCTCGTGAAATCTATGGATGCTGCCAAGAATGGTTTTTGGCACCCTTTCTGCAGATGAATACATTTCCATGAGGTTTTTTCCTTACATTTAGGATGACTGTTGATTCAGTCTGTGGTAGGTTATGTACAAAGATGCATGTTCCAAAAAACCCAGGGATCAAAAAAAGATGCTATTGAAGTCAGTATCCATCCTGTGTCTGCTGTGTTCCATATCATGTCAGAGGCAGTCAAATCCAACCAGTACCTGATAGAACAGAAAAAGAAAATGAAAAAATAATGAATATGATTTGCATAAAAACCCAAACCACAAACAAAGAAAAAAACCCCATCAAGCCCAAGATTTCTGACAAGATACATGAGCACTGACCACCATATACATTTCTATTATGAGTAAGCTCTAGAATTAAAGGGCACCTAAGGATATATTTGCAGAAATACACATATACACACATATATATATATCATACAAATATGGTGCCAGTCACAACATAGGATAGACTGAGGCAGAGAGAAGAGTCTGAATTTCCATACAGTGGCTGTCCATTAGGTGGGAAGATACTGTTGAAGCAGCAGAATTTGTGGACATTGGGTTGGATACCAAATGTTTCAGGTCTAAGGCTGCTGAGGGACCAGGGTGGACTCTGCAATTGACAAACTCTGCCTCTGCTCATCTACACATGCCACAAAGCTTTTTGCAGCCCAAACACTGTGTTATCTCTTGGTTCTTTGTGCTACAGTCTCCCCAAGTAATGGCTTGCCTTTTTAACCACCCCAGAAAGAGGGTCGGACATATTAGTTGGAAGATTCAAGGGATAATCCTAGTCCCTAGCAATTTGATGGGGTTTTTACTCTGATTTCAAAGGGAAAAGGACTGGGGATGTACACTAGTATTTCTTATTCAATAATTTTTTACAATAGTTCTACTGTGCAGCTTCAGTTATCTTAAGTTCAACCAGGTTTAAATCATACATACCTTTCACTTAAAAGGGGTCTGAAACCAAGACTACCCTGGGAATGTTGAGTCATCTTTGGAGAGCCTGTGGTTCCACTGGTAAAGAAGATAATCATCGGATCGTGAATGCTTGTTTTGATGCAGGAATGGTCAGCAGATTGGTTTCTGTAGAAAGGAGAATGCAATTATGAAGGATTGTAGTTGATGTAAATGAGTGCTTGTGGGAACAGGTCTGCTTTGTCCTTGTGACTGAGATGGCACTAAGTCACACTCACTGGTACAGCTCAGTGAAGTTTAGCCAGCCCTCCCTGCTGCATTTGGACACCACCAGCTTGGTTTTCAGGTGCTGGCACTGGGATGCCACCGAGTCCACTGCAGGAGCCAGTTTGTCAGTGGTAATGATGCACGTGGCCTTTGATGCCTGCAGTCGGTACAGTATGTCTTTGGCTGATAACTGGGATGTTCCTGGGATTATGACAATACCTGGAAGAGAAATAAAGTTAGTTCATGTTGGCATTTTTTGTATACCCGATTCTTTTCTAAGAATCTAAGCTATTAACTGTTCCCAGACTGATCTCTGATATGGATTTGCCCTGGTGTTCCCCAGACAAACAGATTAGATTAATGCAGATACCTGTGCTCTCCTGTCAGGAATGAAATGTCGATCTGCCTGCTGACTTCCATGGCTCTTCCTGCCTTCTGGCATCTTCTTGCCAGCTGCATGAGTTACCTGTCCTATGGCCTCTATGAAACCCCTTCAGGACTGCCTGGTAGCCAGGCCACTCACTGGATGATTACACTGTTTTTCCTTGATAAACAATATCCATTCTCACTCCTCTCAACCAATTTGCAGTGACCATTTTGCCTCACTGACCTGCTCGCATACAAGCCACCTTGACCAGCCACCACTCTGGAACTCGTGGAAGGATCAGGATAAGCCTGTCCCCCTTCTGCAGTCCACATTCTTTAGTCAGCATATTGGCCACTTTCCGAGACAGGAATCCCAGCTCCTCAAAGCTCCACTTCACTTCTTCTCCTTTGCCATTTATCCACCAGAAAGCAGGGTTTGGTGGTCTCTTTCCAGCCTACAGAACGCAGGAATTCAAACATAAAATATTTTATTCTGAAATACCATGAAATAATAATGCACAGACATCGGCAAGTTATGGAAGATCTGAGGATTTGGCAGCTGGCATATAAGCTATTATTTTTCTCTTGTCCTTAAAGGATGGAGATTTGCTGTTCATCAAGCTCAGGTATTCCCAATAGATTCTCCTTTTCTGAACCTAAAATGTTTACCAGCCTAATTGTCTCTAAGTCCTAGTCTGCATCCTAATTCAATTTAAGCCTTATACTGTGCATTAATGCTCCTACAAAATAACAATAAATAAAGCAAGAAATAATTAGTATTTGTATAGTCTCCTAATGCAAATTTGGTTTGGCAGCTGGTTGTTTTTATAAAGAAAAACCCAACTTGTTCCAAATGAAATATAAAATTAAAGTATTTCATTGGCACAATAGAAGATCACCTACCTTTTCAATCTCAGACCATTTGTCCAGCACATCACTTGCAAAGTTAAAGTACTTTGGTATTTCCTGTTTTCCCTGTCTGACAGACTCATACTGGGAATATACATCAGAGGAAAGCAGCCTGGGATGTCCATGGAAAGTCCTATTAGGTGGCTTCAGAGCCCACAAGAGTTGTAGACTCCGTGATTTAAACAATAACTTCATGGCAGAAGATTATGTGCACAGATGCTGTAAACTATGCATTTAAGAAAACTGCAGAATTGTTGCTATGAATCCTGCAACAAAAAACAAACCAACAAAAGAGAGAAAAATAACACTGAGATTATGCAAAGATAAACCAGTTATGAATTAATGAGTTATTCATTAAAGCCACTAAGGATAGTGAGAGCCAGAGTGATGATTTTAACATGCTAATTAAATGTTAAGTTCCCTATCCTGCTTTCTCATATTTTTAATTTTTAAATTAATTCCCACAACTCTCCATAGTAAAGCATCAGATTTTATTGTTTGCATTAGAAGAATGTTCCTGCTTCATACATTCAGTACCTGATTCTCTATTAGTTTTTCTTTCCTGCATGTTTCCAATCAAGAATCTTATTGCTTTAGCCTCAGCAGTTGCTGCCTGATACATCCATTCACCACACCAATCCCAAGAACCTTCACTTGGCTATGTAGCCCCTGAGTTTGATAGAGACTTTTCTACCTATTTTCCTGACCTGTCTGCTGTGGACAGGAGAGACCAAGAGCTGCAGGGGCAGATCCTCTTCATTCACTTCACTCACCTGTCAGGACATGTTTCTCATCGGAGGCATTGTAAGGATCAGCTGTTTCCTGGAGATGTGAAACCTGGGCACTCCTTCATAAAGGTTTTGGAATGAAACCCTTCTGACTTTATTGCTCCCTTCTTCTGGAGTAACGAGAACAGGATGTGGCACAGAACAGAGCAAGGAGCAAAACTTTTACTGTGGAGTAACCTTTTCCTTGTAATCATTTACACCATTGTTAATTGTGCACCTTAACCCAAAGCCCTTTGGGTCTTCTTTTGCCTTGATTTTAACCATTTAAGTAAATCACAAATTCATCATGATGCAGAGAAGCATTAAAAAGAAATGTCTTTTTCCTTCCACTCTGAAAGAATTTGAGAATGTTACAGTGGTAGTTTTTGAAAAGAATACATCAATGCATTGCTGATAGCCACCACAGGACCATGATTATTTTTATTAATTTCTCTTTTATTTATTTCTCTTTTATTAGTATGTATCTAAGACATGTAGTTACATTTTTTTAAGGAAAGTGTTTATACAACTTGCAGTAAAAAAATTAGAACTTTTTATGCACTTGGGTCTGTCCTTTCTTGCTCCCATTCCACACTGAATTACTTGCAAGTCCTTCCTTGTGAAAATTTGTAGGTCAATGGCAAAAGTAATTCCAGTACCACATTTGCTCAAGCCATATGGTGTTTTCTACTTTTTCTTCCATAGTTTGTTTTCCCAGTGTTTCCAAGTATTCTGGGTCATAAATACATTCCATGTTTGATGTGTTATGGTTGGTATAGGTAATGGAATATTTCTCTCCTTGTTTTCCAGATCCCTCTTGCCCTTTTTATACCTTTGCCCACTCTTTGGTCCTTAGAACCTTTCTCTGGATTTTCCCAGTAGTTGTCTTTGGCAGATCCTGAACAAACTCCACCTGAAAGGCAAAAATAACATCCTGGATAAATTCCTAGCTGAAGGAAAGAGAGTTTCATTATGGCCGGGGGCAATAAGATGGGAAGCTGCACAGCCAGGGCTGGGATGGTGAAATGCTGACTGAGTGCCTTGCCCATTTGAGCTGCTGTATACTCCAGTATTCCATGAAAGAAAGACTGGACCCTCATGAAGTAAAATTTCATGACCATTGCCTCCCTCTGGGTCCTTTCTAGCACATACAGCCAACACAGGGCTAAGCTGCAAGAGACCCTCGCATCTACTTTTATTTCATTTAACTCTGGTTGGAGTGTTTGTCAGAATGCTGTTGTAAAAGAGCTGAGGCAGGACCAAAAATGCTCATTTTCTGGTACAATTGGAGAAGCTGTTCTTTTGGGCTGTGCTTACCTTCCTTGGATACTTGTAAGGTGCAGTGACCTTCTTGACATGTTGTTGAAGCTCGTGAGTTAATTTTTCTTTATCATGTGATAGAAAAGCAGGAGCTAAAACAATGAAGGCTTTGACCACCTGTGCCAGAAAAAGTAAGGGATTCCATTAACTTCCAGAGGTGGCAATATGGGAATACATTTGTTGTATAAAGGGAGTGTCAAATTTCAGAATGCCAAATTTGGGTCTCTTACTTTAATATCTTTTTTCATTGACTGATTATTGCAGAATGCTGTGCTGTGAAGGACTGATTATATAACAGACAATTTTTTCCATATATCCATCTTTATTTTCCCCTTAACTTAATATCCTATTAAAGCTGAAAATCTCATCCTAGTTGCTCAAATAAATGCTGCAAGGTTGAAAAAAATAACAAAAATTAAACACTCGGAATGTCATTGCTACAGTGCACTACGGGATGAAACAAGAAATAATTAAAATTTCCTTGCTTACACAAAAACATGTCATTATTAGTTGGAAAAGCCAAACTATTTTTCCACATCAAAACTTGCAAACAAAGAAATACTTCTGATATTCTAAGATCAATTAAGATACAGATTTTTTTTTTAAAAATTACCCCATTTAATTTCAAAAACCTGCAACATAATGAATTCCAAGGACGCCCAGTA
>JAHLSL010000037.1:5952568-6046708 GCA_025920805.1 Petroica traversi
CTCCGGGGTTCTTTGTTGCCAGCTGGGGTAAAACTACAGCACAATGACTATAGAGTAAAAGACAAATACTACCTTTTCCAGTCGAGCCCACTCATCTAAGACATCACTTGCAAAGTTGAAATATTCTGGCAGTTCCTTTTTATATTGGTTCATAGATTCATAATAGGAAATAATCTGAGCTGTAAGAAGCCTGTTGTCTCCATGGAATGTTCTGGAAGGTGACCTGAGAATCCGCAAACACTGAGGAATCCAGTATTTAATGAATTTTCTCATGATAAATGATGTTTTATCAGATGGTGAGGGGAAGAATCAGGTGTGCACCTAAGGAATCAGTACCTGGAATGAAAGAAAATGCATTTAAAACCAGACAGTTATGTCTAGTTTGTGATGCTGGATGAATTAATGCAAACCAGCTTGAATAAATAGGTTGTTTGAACACATCCTTGTTTTCCATATTATTTTATGTTTCTCCTTTTCTTGTAAAGAGATGGAGCACTATTTTTCATTAGAATATTTGTCCTCTACTTTGTCAGCTGATGAATGGCTCTCATATCTCATCTCTAAAATTTCACTTGCCAGTCCTTTTCTCATTATCTATGTCTTGATTCCTGTAAATTTTATGTTACTTTACCTGCTAACAGAAATAAAATACCACTACTTTTGAAGTGTTTTAGGAGACTATCACCTTGACTAAAAACGGCCTCTGTAATTATGTTATGCCTTAAACCTGCACTAGATGGCGAGTTACACTGAATTTGTGCACCAATAAAACTGATGAATCTCTGATTTATTTTCTCATGAGTTCTATTTTCTTTGAGGGCATGGAATAAACACAAAATAGACAGTAAGTGAGCAAAGGTGAAATGCCAAAGACTTTCATTTGCTTTGCACTTCAGCTGAAGTGTGCAACTTTGGAAAAGATACGTGGTGTAAAATAAAATTGCAAAGAAAGTGCCAACACTTCCAGTTTATCCTCATCTTTCCCACACAACGTACAGGTACAGATGGAAGAGACAGAATGAATGATGCCATAGGTATTTACAGCCCTACCCTGAAAGTCAAGAAAACTGGATTTTCAATACAGATGCTGAACCTTCTGATAAACTTGTTTTGAGTGTAATGAAGCCCTTAAGGATGTACCCACATATCCAAGGGAATTTTTCCCCAGTTCAATGGAATCAGCTTTGCTTCTAAACTTTTTGTGCCCTGATGATGTCTTTATTTAATAGTCAGCAGTGCATATCTGCCTCACAGGGATTCTATACAATTACTTTCACCCTTGCATTATGTACTACAAGTGTAGGTGTAGTGAGAGCTTCCAGTGTTCAATGCCAATAAATAACAATAACTGGCATCACTCTGAGATCTCTGTATTTGTGAGGCAAACCAGAGAAACTGAGGCAGAAGGTGCACGTGTGAGGCACGACTCAATGGCTCTTGACCACGTATCTTACAGGGGATGAGTGGTAACTAAACAGAAGGCCCTAGAATATTATTTATCCTGAATCCAGTGTTTCCTCTTGACTGGACTGTGACTTCTGCAGATTGCAGATTTTCCACGGCTCTCAAACTATAGAGCACAAAAGGAAAGCCAAAACTAGTTAGCACTGATGAAGAAATGCACAGAATGTGACCTTATCTGCTCTATGTCTAAAATAAAACATTGTTCTCCTCCAGTTCAGTTCCACTAAATCTCACTCCTTTCCTAACTGCAAATCTGTCCTGGCAGGTTGGACTGTTGTATGATCCTCCTTTTTCTGCAGTTTCATTTCAGGACATGGAGGTTAGAAACCCCTTCCATGATGGAGCCTGTTTCCTGGTAGGAGTTTTCCAGGAGGGATTTAAGTTGACTGCTATTTGTTTTAGTGGCAGATGGGAAAACCAGCTCTATCAGCAAATAGTTTTGTCATGCTACCTTTGTTCTGGGAGCCTTAGGCTGTGTTCTGAGCTTAAACACTGCCTGCTCAGCTCAAACAGCCCCTGATAGTTTTAACCTGCAATTCTGAGAGATGCTTTTGAACCTTACAACTATGTTGCTTGAAAGACATCTTTGGAAAGGAGCCTGTCATGAACAGAAAGAGACCACAAAGTCAAATGGGAGACTCTTATCTTTCTGCTCCTTTTTCTCCTTTAGTACCTGATTGCTGAATCTGTATATATGTGTGATCTTATCTTGCAAGCAGCCTGAATACACAGCTCCTGATTTCATTAGGCACACACTACAAGCACTAATAGAACACATCTCAAGGTGCATTACAACGCAAAGCTTTTGAGATTGATAGAAAAGAGTTTGCTGGAAGCCCAGCCCCACTCACAGCAGGCATGAAAACAGACCAAACTGCAGCAATATCCCCCCAAGACCCTTCACCCACAGAAAATGGAGGCTACCACATCAACCCCCATTATGAACACTCATTTTTAGTTGTGCCCTCCAGGATAAAAAGTCTGCTAAAGGCGTGAGGAGCAAAGCATCTTTTGCTACTCCTCAAGAAGAGGAAAGAGGAATTTCATTATTGTAGGAATTTCTTCTTGGTTCTACTTATCCAGACCCACCAGTTGTCAAGTCTGTCCTCTGTGCCACTGAAACAACCACTAGAATACATGATCTCCTCTGCCAGCTACAGCTTTGGGGGGTAAAGTTCAAAAATTTTAGCTCAGTTTAAGGGTCAAAGATGTTTCTGCTACAGCTACAGACTGGCAGATATTTACAGAAACAATAATACCTTAGTAAACGGAAGGAATTCCAGAATCTCAGTATTTCTGTAAGATTTTAAAAAAATATTGTGGAAAGACTGTCTAGGGTTCAAATGCATAGTTGATAGCTATCCTAAGGATGAATTTGTACATTTAGTACCTCCAGTTTATTGCACAGAAAATTGTGTTACCACTGAAAACCCATGGCAAAATCTTCTGGTTTAACCCATATTATCTTACTTGAGCCTCAACTTGGCACTTGGGTAGAGAGGGAGCCTCACAGACAAGACATCGAAGAGTTACAGACATTAAAATTACCTATGCAAAGAAATTTTCCCCCTGATTTCAGCACACTCTCAGTCAGATCCACAATTAGTAGCTCCAGAAGTGCAAGAGCCAAACAAATATGAGGCAGAGGAGCAGCTCTCAGATCCCGTCCCAGGCACCTCCCCTGCCGCTTTGTCTGCAGCCCTGACGAGAGAAGGGTGTTTAATTATACCAGTGCATTCTTAATCCACTGCTGCTCCTGTAGGCAAGTGTTTCCTCCTGAGTTCTTTCACCTTTTCTCTGCGTGGTTTATTTACAGAAATAGTAAACCAAACTTCCTCATAAATACTTTTTTCCCCTTCCAAACACTATTGAAGGTGAGAAAGTACTTGACTAATTTAATCTTCCCAAGGAAAGGTGCACTTGGCTCCTCTGGTGGTAGACTGTTATCAACATTATCAGCCTCTTGGTTTGGCTGATACAGCTGCAGACATTTGAGCAGCAAACCCAGCTGCCCAATGCTCCTTTGCTGCTTTTTTTCTCAATATCTGGATAAAGGCAGGGCGAGATGAAGACACATCTATTTTTCCTTCTATTGTTTCTCACAGGCTTCCTGGCAGCAGACAGAATAAGCCCAAATGAAGCAAAGCTAAAGAAAGCCAAGCTCCCCAGAATAAAAAAGGAGAACCATGTCCTCTTGCTGAAAACAAGCAACTTTGACAGAGCATTGAAGGAAAGCAAATACCTCCTGGTGAAGTTCTGTGAGTACCAATTTCCCTCCCTTACCTTGGTGGCTCTGCAGAGAATGACTGATGTTGGGGCACTCAAGAATGCATGTTTTTCCATTGCTTTGTCCCCCAGTAGTCCTTGTTTGTTTTGTTTTTCTCCACATCTCTATTTCTCATCTTAACTACAGTAATTTATTCTTTTTTGGGGTGGTTAAATACCAGTCTGCTACATAAGACAGTGCTTCCACTGCCTAATTTTGCGAGTATGTGTTTCACAGCAGTGATGGGTAAAACATATTAAAAAAAACTCCCGACCAAACAAAAGTTAATCAGAGAGTGTTTTTCTCCCTCTTACATTTTCATCAGCACTTTGCATGAGGTTTTTTGGGTGGCATCTCACTCTGCAAGCATTTGGGTTTCAGGGATTGTCTTTTTACAATGTCTTGATGTCTGTAGTTGCATTATATTGTTCTCTTTCCCTGAAATGAGCACTTGATTAGGTAGAGGCAGGTTTGTGGTCCTTCTTTTAGGTTCATATTCCTTCCTCCTAAGGAGAAAACTACTGAGGTTTTTGAATAACTAACTTTGTTAAGAGGTCTGGCCATCAAGTACCTCAAAAAGGCAAAAGTCAAGAGGTGGATTCTCTAAAAGTTCAGATGCTTCATAATTACCCCGTGCCACAAACAGGGATCTGCACTGGCCAGCAGCTTGCTGGGAGCAGAAACCCTTTGATCTGCATAAGGCAGGGAAATTTTGTCTCTCTTGCTTGGGCTTGGCCTTGCTCTGCTGAGCCCAACTCCCTGAGCTCAGTGCACACACCCCCTTAACCTGAAATTATATAAACATTTGCAGACCAGCCCCCCCTTTGGAAACAGGTGCCAGACACAGGCACAAGCTGAAACCCCAAATTCTTCCATATTTGGAAGGGATATTTGAAATTATGACAATATTCTAACTTTGCAGAAGGGCATCTAATTTGTTCTTTTACATCACTCCCAAATGTGGATATTGTTGCTGCTAATACAACTAACATAACATAGAAAGACAATATTTAATACTAATATTAAAATATAACAATATAGCAATAAAAATAAAACTGATAACACAAATAAAGTATATAATAAAGATAAAGATGATAAAGATGATAAATTATGATGATGATAATAATAATATTGTGTAGGTCAACCTGAAATGAAAACACTTGTATTTTTCCAACAACAAGACCTAAAATAAAATAACAGACTCCTGAAACTAAAAATATGTTTATATCATACCAAACATTTCATTAATTCTGAAACAATGTTATAGAACTTAAAGTATTTTTAGACTTTCAGAACAATCACATTAGAAAATGATTTAAAACATAGTGTTTAAAATTTTTAAATACTTCTGAAAGTGTTGAAAGATTTTATTTAGTAATTGTGGAGGATTTAAAGCTATTTGCCAAATTCAGTCTGCAGTTATGAATTGTTTTATCTCTCTGAAGATACATAATTTTGGCAAAAAAATAATTTACCAGAAAAACCTTAGTCATTCTGTATTCTCAGCTTGGTAAGAGCTGTTTCAAAGCACATGATCTAAACAGCCAGGTCAGAGCAAAGTTTGTAGTCAAACCTTCTTAGTACTGGCAGAGATTACCAACAGTGAGATATTGCAACACTCCTCAGGATTGCAACCGAGCATGAGTGGAAAACAGACATAGAAAATTTCATAAAGAGACAGGAGATGGAGAAAGAATTGTTCAGAATAAGTAGCCCAGGGACTTGGGCACTCAGAGGGTGTGGGGATCTAAATCAGGCTTCCTTCCCCCTTCTTCAGAGCAGAGCCTTGGAGCTCTCTGATAGCCCAACTCCCCTCGCCTGGCTTTGTCAGAAGGGGAGGATGAACAGACTTTTCCATTCCCCACTGCATCTTCCAAAACACAGAGATGAAGCTCTGCTCCCCAGACACACCTTGTTCCAGTGATCCTCATCCCTCTCTGGTTTGGATCAAAGGCCAACATGTCTATCTAAGGGCTTACTGAGAACTCATGGACTGCCTTTCCCCCACAAACCAGAAAGGCATCTGCAGTCAATGGAAAGAATTATGGGATCATTCCCAAGAGTGATGAGCTCCACAGCACAGATCCATTATCTGGCCTCAATCTCTATAGCTCCCTTTGGAGCCTCTGGGGCAGTGAAGAACTATCCTGCAGTGAGGGACTGCCCTGGGGTGCAGGAATCCTGACTCCACAATGCTGAATGAGCTGATTCATTTGCTGTAATAATTTCACTGCCACAGCACAAGGAGACTAAAGATGGGATCTGCATAGAAAAGCTATAAAACCCTAATCTTTTATATCCTACTCTTTAAAAGTTTATCTCAATAAACAACCTGTGTTAACAAGGAACTTAAGGAAACTTAGATAATGTGAGAGAAAACAATATTGCCCAGATGACCCCGGAAATCTGTGTGACTGCCAGGAATTAGCTTCAGAAATCCGGATTGAATGTGACACCTGAGATTTTTTTCATCCTGACTCCCTAACAATCCCAGAGACAGAGAGTGGGAAGGAATCCCAGGCTTCTCGGAAGGTGGAATTTCTTCTGGTGCTGTACCAACACCAGAAAAGTTTGAGCTACAAACTTTGATTCCAGACTGTGCCTCATACCACCTATCAATTATAAGAAACCCCAATGTTTTCCCTGATACATAATATTATTTACTTACCAGTCCAACAGTATTTGTGAGGTGAGTTCTGCTTTAATATCTTCTGCCCAGTGACCCCCAAGTCCTTTTAATACCTGTCAGTTCCACCCTCCCAGTGTCCCAGGTCTGCCTTCCCTCAGGAAGGATTACTATAAATACAAGCTGACTGTTGGCCAGGCAGTGTGTGGATCCCTCTGGAGCTGGGCAAAGTTCATGGGCAAGCACCCAGTGTGAAAGCAGAGCATTGACCCAGAAATCCAGCACTCTTCCTGCCTCATCCCAGCTGTTTTGTACAACAAGACATGTCTGAAAAAGATGCAACCATGTGTGAGCCCTGCCCAGCACCTCATCTCAGAACTCACTTGAAAGTGCCCTTCTGCTGCAGGCTGTGGCATCTCCCAATCCATGTTAAACTGATCTAAATTCCACACAAATGCTCGTGAGCACGGGGAATTCAGAGCACTTGTCACCAGCAGAAGGGAGACCTTGGATCAGTGCTGCCTGCATGGGAGACTTCTGCTGTTTACATTACAAACTGCCTGAATATAAGTCCCTCTCTTGACTTTCACTGCACAGAAAAGCAAATAAACGCCATGAAAAGTCTCAATCAGTCTGGCAAATATGCCTATCACAGAGAGAATAAACTTCGTACACTTATGAACACAAACACTAAAAGCACTGCCTTCAGAGCACATGCTGACACCATTTCCTCAAACTTATCAGAAGAATTCATGAAAAGACACAGACCCCAGTGAATGCTTGATTCCCCAGTTTTCTGAGAATGCCTGCTGCTGTTCTTTTCAGTGAAAAGTTTTCAGTTCCTAGAGAAAAATGGGGGGATAGCCTAAGGCCAAGCACACAAGTGGTGCAGACATTGTGCTGCTGCTTTGTGTGCTGAGCATGCTCTCATTTATGAAAAGGTGATGTTTACCTTTTCTAGCAGAACATTTGTACATCCAGAGAGGCATTGGGTCAGCCACAGTACTACTGCAACCTGTGACTGACAGCCTGTGCTGAAATAATGATATTTAATAGGTAAGATGAAGGTTACTCCTGAAGACAAACATCTCCTTTTTAAGGTACAAAAGCTGAAGGTGATGTTATTAAAAATAAATTGCAGTTACCTGCAGCAGAATTACTGACTAACATGGGTCCCTCATGTAGGGGTCTCTCACACATGTTTATTTTAGTGAATGCTTACAATAACCCAAACTTGGAATAAACCCTGTTGTTTACATAGCAGAAAATCTCAAATGAACTGGAAACCTCAGTTAAAAAGGACAGAGGTCAGCACAGGAGGTTATGGCTGTATCTCACTCTAGAAGAGAAGGGAAGAATTCAAGGTCATGCAAGCATGCTTGAAACTGCAGCAAGATTAACATCCTTCCACTCTGGTATATTAAACATCAATTTATCCTTCATCTCAAGACTCTTCTAGAGAGAAATTTATGTATCTGTGCAACTGTAAAGCAACCTGCACAGAAGATGGGAAATGGGACTGCTGAAATGGTTTTGTGACCATGTCAGAAATTAAAAACCAGGAAAACAGGATCTGGCAGGACAACAGGAACATTCACAATGACTGCAGCAATCCCTAAACCATCAGTTCAGACAGCAGAATGAGCCTGGAGGCCACCAGCAATTAGCTGAAGGAAAATTAACTCATTGTACTTCCATGTATACCCACTTCAAGAATTCATTAGGGTCATTAAACACATTCACGTGTCAGCAAAAAATTTATCTGTCCACATTTCAATATATATTAGCTCAGTAAAAACTGCACCAGGAAAAAGAAGTAGCAGCTTACTCATGTTGTTGGTATATTGAAGAGATAAGGGTTAGAATACAGGATTTCTGGTTCTCTTCCCACTCTTAATTTTCCATCCCTTAATTTATCCTGGTTTTTATTTACAACACAGCTAAAACTACTGAAAAGGGAAACATCCTCCCATGTTAATATGATGCTGCTCTTGAGCTGACAGCCTTTGAAGGGGCTCGTGCTTCTGGCAGCTGAGGCACAGCACACTGGTTTGCACAGGTGTCCCACCACCCTCACTTGCCTTCCCTGGTGACCTTGTCACCAGCTCTGTGGCCTCTTATCCTTGTCTGCTCTTGTACCCTGCTGATGCTCCTCGAGTTTGGAGCCTGTGATGCCACATTAGCCCCAGCAGCTGCTTCCTCATCCCACTCATGTCTCAAGTGATCGGTGTCAATAAAAATCCCAGCCAGAGGAAGCGAAACAAAACTCAAGAAAAAGCTCCAAATAAAAGAAGTGATGATTTCCTGCAACACTCAAGCGACTTGAAAAATAAAGCACCTGGGAGGTAAACAGAGAATGAGTGGAATGAAAAGGAATTGATGGAGAGCTGAAGAGGAGGCTAATCACTCAGGAAGGCAGGGGAAAGGTGCATGATGGATGTTTCCACACCATTTCTGGGTAGTCAAGGAAACAGTTTTTATCTGTCTGATGAAGAAGCCTGTTCACTCGCTGAACTTGTGTCTCACAGTTAGCAGGTCACTAATTTTACAGGCAACTAGAATATAACTTGGGTTTGGACTGTTGTGTTAAGGCCCATTTCCTTCATTTAGAGAATATCTTCATCACGTGGTATCTGAGTGTCCCCTGAGCAGACACCAAGTTTTGTTCTACTAACAGGACCCTTTGGCATTAGCAGGTGGAGCAGCTGTTCCAGTGCAGGACTCTGGGAGCCTCTGCCAAGATGGGTTTATTTGTGACTGGAGCTGGAAGACCCTATCACTATCACTTTGATATTCGGAGAAAATAGCATTATTTGATGCTAATCTTTACATTTGCTGTAACAGTAAGGTGGAAGAAAATGATTGATGGCTGGGATTCAGAGCAAGGATAATGATGAATAATGCAAGAAATGTAACTCAGCCCTGAGTTAGATTATGGATTAATCTTTCATTTATTAGAACTCTTACAGAAATGTCCATTTACTTTTTGGTTATAACCACACTGGCTAATGTCTTCCCCAGGTGTGCTCTAGAAAAGTGCGTCTGTAATTTTGTGAAAGAACAAAAGACAGTTGTTGAGTTACATTTATGCTTTGGTGCTTTTGTGTGTGTATTTGTGCAATTGTATATATGAATGTGTGTATACACAAAATCACTCACATATACATGAAAGAACAAACACAATTTTATGAAATAATATTTAACTTCATGTTTTTCATCTGTTTACAAAGTATATTGAAGCAACAAAAAATTTTATGTGCATAGTCTGAAGAAAAAAGTTTTATTCTTTATAATAAAAGAAATTTAACAAGACAGGGTACCTGAATTTCAATCAAAATTTGAGGTTTTTGCAACACAAGTTGTAAAACTATAAATCTCTAGGCCTTTATCTCTTGACTTTGAATGCAGAGCAGCTTGTGTGCCTGGTTTCCTTCTCTTATCCATTTTTCATGTTAATTTAACTTTACAGCTCCAGGGCCCAGCCTAGGATGCCCCTCTCACCAGGCAGCTGCCATTTGAGCTGGGGCAGGGCTGGCACACAGCAGGGCATGAGGAATCCCCTGCCAGCCTTTGAAACACCACACTCTGCTCCTCCCTTTCCCTCCTCATCTCATCTGGAAAAGTACTTTCTGCATGACAGAAGTTTGCCTCAGTGAGGTGCTTACAAAAATGGGGTCTTATCCTAATGTGAGCAACATTTAACTCTATCCTTCACCCCTCTTTAACTCACACCCAGCATAGTCAGTCAAACTACTTTCTAGTACTCGTCATCCTTTCTCAACAGAAGACTATTAAAGTGTTGCTGGTTGTTCATTGTGCCTGGTTCAAGGACATATGGAGTGGTAAAAAAAACCAGCATCAATATAAAGAAGTAAATATAATCTCTCATTTATTTCTGAGTCATAGAAGACCTTATTGAAACCCTCCAGCTATCACTTGACACAACAACCTCCTCTAGAAAGATTCATGCTGTGGCTTATGTAACCCATTTGCTTTTGATTGGCCTTTTCCAGATGTTACTTTATCTCAGTTATCTCAGAATTTGTCTGAAGAATTTGCTGAGGCTGCACGACAGCTTAAAAAAGAAGCTCCAAGAATCCAGTTTGGCAAAATTGATGTGACACACCAACATGACTTGAGAAGAGAGTTTAATATTCGAGCCTTTCCTACTGTGAAATTTTTTGTGAATGGCAGCAGGGAAGATCCCATAGACTGCAAAGGTAAACTGTCTCATGCCCTGATAAGGTAATGATGTGTAATGACAGGATGTACCTATCTATTACAGATGCTCAGATAAAAAATACACAAGGTGGAAAGCTGGTTTTGCCCACAGTTTTAAATATGCAATTGCCTCTGTACCAATACAGGAACTTGAATGTGAATTCATCTTCCAAGGGCATAACTAAATTCCTTCTCTATATTGAGTTCACACAGCCTAAGTAATTACTGGTGTTATTCCACTGAGTACAGAGTCACCCCAACAAGACAACTTACTCCCAATTATTACAATAAACATGAATGAGTTATGCCAAACAAGAACTGGGTCCCAAAACTGCTCCATTATTCTTCTGGTCCATGGGCAGTGTGTCTACAGAAGCAGGCTGGAGCAACACTGCATCTAACAATGAATTGGGAATCACAGGGTCCTTAATATGCAGGCATGCTTCCTGAGCTAAGGAAAATAATTTTGCTATTTAGCCATCAGAGGGAGCTCATATGTGGCTTAGGATAAAACATGGAATAATTTGAAGCACTTTACAGAAAGTTATTAAGCAAAGACAACGGCAGACTTGAGCAATCCCAGAAATTCAGGTCTTATTAGACATTTTTGTGCACTTACAGTATATACAAGAAATGTGGGGTTTTTTTCATAAAATGATGAACTTTTACAGAAGCGACAAAAATTGCATTGTGTTGGCCAAGCATCTGTCAGTGTACTCTGAGCATATACAGGTGAGTCACAAGTTTAATACAAGGAACAAAAAAAGGAACCCAAAGTTTGCCTCCTGAGCCTGTACACAACCAAGTGCTAAGATATCTTTAACTGCTGAGCCCCCTGTGGCTCCTGCTGAAACCTGATCTTCAGTATTTTTAGCAGCTTGCTCCTCCTTGCTATTGAATTTCTTACAAAGTTCCCACCATCCAGACTTGTGCAAACAGCAGCCTCTGCACAAATGCCACCGAAGGCGTGATGTGCCACACTGAACTTTTATTACAGGTGCTGATACCTGAAAACAAAAGCCCCTACCTCCAATCTCTGATTAAATCTAAAGCATTGACAAGAAAACCTCTCTTGAACTGGTAAACCCGAGAGATTTTCTGGTGTGAACCAGTGGGTACAGACGATGGTATCAACAAACACTCAGCAGAGAACTGCTATTTCAGGCACACTTTCTAGCAAGATGCAAGATTTAGGAAAGTGGCTGCTGCTCTGTGCTTTGTACAAGGCAGATGGCACCAATCGTTTGGAGGACATGAACCACCAACGTTGGCTTAAACTACATTATGTTCACTGGTAAATGCTGATGTGCAACACTGAGTAAAACCTCACGTACCATGCCTGACTTTTAAACCACTGAACATTGGCAATTGGAAATGTGCACTGGCCACCCAGTGACTTCTCATACAGGACTTGGTACATGCTTCATACTGCAAAAGAAGCTGCAGACTTTGCTTAAATCAATAAATTCAGCTCTTTATGGAAGATGGAATTTTTGAATGGTTGCCCTGGCAATGGACATATTATGACAGTCAAATTCTAGGCCTTGTAAAATCATCATTTACAAGTGCAAGGTCAGAATTTGCCAGTACATAGGCTGATTAAAGGAACTCAATAGAAAGATATGCTTAGGTATGCTCACAGAAAATATGCTTAGGGGCTCTAGCACTAACATAAGAGACAAGACCTCAATTCTGCCTTTAGACAGCAGGAGCCAAGCACTTTGTGGCCACTAGGTACTGCTCTGCACTTGGTTCTGCAGTCTATACTCTCCAAAGCAGATGTCTACCTGCTTCACTTAAAAAAAAGTAGTATCTTAAACCACTTGCAGTTCTGTCTGCTGCAAAATTGATGGCAGTAAAATGGTCTGACTCAATTTTGATCTTGTCATGCTGCTAAAATGCACAGTATAAGGACTTGCATCTCTGATAATCCACTTGTACTGTACATCTTGACTCTAGCATTTGACTTTTTCTTTTTCGTGTATGATTTTAATTAACCCTTACTCTGATCCAACTGCCTGTCATACAGAGATGAAAGGGCTGAGATTTTAATCGCCTGAGCCTCAAATAGTTGCCTCAAATTCCTCTGAAAACATGATAGTTCAAAAATGTGGTTTTTAAAGAGACTCAATATCCTAAAACTTCTGAAAGCTTAGGAGAATTTACCAAATAAACTGACTGACCATAATCTCAGTAAAACTGGTAGTAGTAATTTGGAAGCCAAAAGATGGAACAATCCAGAACGAAATGACAACTTTGACACTTCAGCTTTGTTTCTTATATCTAAACTGAAGTGATGCTATGGCCCCACAGAGGAATTTTAACATGTCTCTGAGCCTATCAGATCTCTCCTGCAGCACCAAAGGAACAATTTTGACACCTAATGTAATTGAACAAACAGTTCAATAAAATCTGCAATTGGTTTGAAGTCATTCTGGATTAAACTCCAGGTCGATAGTGCTTTACAGTTTGCTGTGATTTTGGGACACATGAAATCTTGCAGGACAGGTTTTCTATCTGTCTGAATTTCCTCATCTCTGTTCTCCATATGTGATTAATCATTTAACTGGACATAAAACCATTTGCAGAGGTCTCAGAAAAGCTGTACTGATCCACTGTTGGTCTTCTAGAGTCGTAGCAGTTTAAATGGTGACTAGAACCTGGGGTTGAATGTGGATACCTCAAGTCCCCTCTCAATCAGCTTTGACCTCAGTCCTAAGGAGCCCAAGTCCATTTGTATTCAGCATCCCCCTGCACCTCCACTGCTTTGGTCCTGATTGCACAGAAATTCCTGTCATTCATTTTAATTCTCTTTTCCTTCCACAGGAGTCAGAAAAGCCTCAACTTTTATTACATGGGTGAAAAGAAGAACAGGACCTAGCACTGTTTTAATCAACTCTACTGATCAGGCTGAAGCCATCATAAAAGCTGATGATTTGGCAGTGATTGGCTTCTTTAGGGTAATTATCTGGAAAGCTCAAAAGGCTGGTTTCTGCTCCAGCTTTGGGATATCCTTCTTGCTATCACCACCAAATCCCATACATCCAGAAGACTTAGAACTCACCAGAAAAATGCAGACCTTCAGTTTTCTCTACATTTGAAAGAAAAAAAAATAACCATCTCTGTCTATTTTTTCACACTTCTAGACAAGCAGCCCAGGCAGAAAAAGGAAAATCTTCCACCACAGCACATTTCCTTAATCAGTACCTGGGCACAGAGACCCTGAGAACTGCTTCTGAGAGCATGAGGCTCCAGCAGTGTTTGCACATCCCTGGCTGCTCATAGCAGAGTTTCCTGCATCCTCAGAGAAAGGGCTTCTGCCAAGCCTTCCCAACTTTGGCTGGTGTGAAGAAGGCCAAACCTGCATGGATGGGAAGTCATAAAATATTACCAGTGTATATGATTCAACACATGTAGTTCTTTCTCAAGCAAATACAGTTTTCAGAGCAGAATCTTAGGATTTGGGCTGAATGGTAGTCTTCAGTCAATAGATGTGCTGTCGGAGTCAGTAAAATAGGAATAGCTTTTCCCTGCTTTTTCATTGTGTCCTTGAAATCTTTGATATCTGAAAATTCAATCATGGATTTTCTCTAACTAAAGAGACTTTTATTCTGGTGTCTCTCTGCCGAGTTAGAAGCACAATGTCTGGACTCATACCTGAACTGATAATATCCCAAATATGCTGGCAACAGTAGATAGTCCAAGTTTTGTGGCTATGGAAAACAGGATTCATTACTGAAATGCCCCATAGTAACGAAGCTGGTGAGCACATAACAGGACAAACTGTGAAAATGCTCAGTGCCCAGGATTTTGCTTTACAGCAATCTGCTTGCAGCCCTTTAGGAAGGCAGTTTTCCAGTGCTGGGGGAAATTGAGAAGCTCTTTCTATCACAGGGATGTCAGAGAGTTCACTGATAGCAGATATTGCCTGCAGACCTGTTTTACTGGACACTAGTTTCACTCGGGGGCTGAAATGACAATAGATGAGCATGAGCTAGGGCATGTCAGGAATTCAATGGGTGGAAGCCAGAAAAACAGTGTCCAAGCAAAGACAGAGCCATATTTGGCCTTCTATTACTCACAGATTGGTCACAAATACGAGTGCCAGGATGTGTTGGAAGGTCTCAGCATATAAATTACAATTCATCTAGCATGAAATAATTGTCTGATTAAATCAAATCTGGAAGTGCTGTTGCCTTTCATCCTGCTTATTTCCAATTAGTCCAAGGGTGGACAGCACAGTGACGGTTTGCCAGATGCAGGAGTCAAGGTCCCTGCCTTGAAGAGCACTCAGTCAAGAGCCCCAGGTGTGCCAGTCAGCTCCTCCTGTGAGCAGAGCTCTCCTCTGTAATCCCTCAGCTCCTGCTGGCTGTGCAGGGAGCAGCTGCTGGCACCATCCCTCCTGTCTGCAGAAGGCTTTGCAGGGGGTGGGAGCGCCAGGGGAGAGCAGGGGGATGAGATCAGTGCAGGGAGACCCCACAGCATCCCTGCTGACCCAGGCCAGCCAACACAAGGTGGGAAGGGGGACACACTAAATGTGTCATAGCACTGCTCAGATCCCCCTTAGAGGGAATCCTGGCAAGAATTATCCACTCTACAGTTATACTCTGCTCTTTACTTCACAAGCCTTTAGGGGCCTGCTTCACCTGGAGCTCTAACTCCTACATATCTTGGCAGGATGTAGGGCACAGTCTGAATAAATACTCTTTCTGGGACTAGGAACTTCACAATGAGAGTATGGAAGTTTTCTGTGATACAGCAAGAGAAGTGCCAGAGATGCCTTTTGGGATGACAGCCAGCGAGGATGTCTGTGCTAACTATGGCATCCAAAGGAACTCTCTTGTTGTGTTTAAGAAGGTAGGAGGACAAAAGTCTGGCAGGTAAGGTGTCGTGACAGCTGTGGGTTGTGGAAAGGCAGTTTGGGAATTTTTCAGGTTATATATAAATCTTATGCTTCAGGATCTGGGTATAATAGCTTTACTTTCCAACCTGCACTCTAATCAACATTTGCTGCCAGTAAGATTTGCAGACATTCATGTCTTTTCTTGTGTGTTGCTTTTGACCAGGAATCTTCTTCCAGTCCACAACAGAAGAAGTGGCCAACACCAAAACTAAAACTACACAGAGTAGCAGAAATATTTAGAATAGGAAGTAGTCAGACCAAAGATTTCCTGAGCAAGCACATCTCACAGAGAGTGTGTATAGACGTGGGAAAGATCTTCCAGTATGTTAACATTATTGAACAAATTAAAGCCATCAGCAGTACCTTGAATTTTAGCTGTAATCTTGTTCTGCAATCTAGCTGTGACATTCATTTTACAAGCTATGGAATTTCAGTTGCTGAGGATCATTAAACTGTCATTTTTAAAGCCTGTCTTTTTGCTCCTATAGTTGATAAGGCCACCAACCTCACAAACTTCCCTTTTTGTCCAGGGAAAACCTGTGCATAATGAAGTGCTTGAAGATGGTAGACAGAACAAACTGGGCTTGACGAGGCTGATCAAAACCTTTACCTTGGATTTGGTCACTGAATATAATATTGAGGTATGTGCATTTTGCTCTCTTAACAAAAGCCACAGGAGAAAGACAGAAATCCATGCAAAAGGAGGCCCGGGGAGCTATTCTGCACCTTAGGGAGTGAGAGTTTTCTTTGCTTGTTTGACAAGCACCTTAAATGCAGAACCCCACAGGCAGCTCCTGGTCTAACCCAGGCCAAACGATGCTTCCCTCTGGCAAGATGTTGTTTCCTGAAGGAGATGAGGAATGGCTGGTGGGACACGGAAGTCTGAGCATGCAAACACCTCCCTCCTGTGGAACCAGCACCAAGGCCAGGCTGCTTCTCCAACATCCGAGTGGGGTGGGAGGTTGGAAGGTCAGTCCCTAATCTTGGCTCCAAATATTCCACTCCAAACAACAGTTCTGGGCCAAGACAAGAAGGAAAGAAACCAGCAGTAATTGTTGCTAATGCAGGTAGGAAAAGAAAGACATTGAAATACCTGCCTGCCTGGGGGACAGCCCACTGCCTCTGGTCGTAGGGTAGCACAAGAAAAAGGGTAGTCCTGTGTAGGGAAGGAGATACAAGCTGCCAATGCCACCTAGGAGGGAAGGAAATGCCCAACCAGGTCTTGCCCCCACAGCTGCTGCATCTTGGCCTCCCTGGGTAACACCATCTTTTACTTTCAGCATTAATTCTTCTGTGTGTACTAAACAGGAGGCCAGACTAGAAGATCACAGTCCTTTCTAACTTTAAAAATCTATGAATAATTATGAGTTTTTTCCTGGAACAGAGAAAAAACACTCAGCAGCTGCTGATTCTTCTTACTTTTTCTTCTTTAAAACAATGCAACAAAATCCAATGGTTACGGAAATGACTGGGAACTGAGTCTTAAAAAGTAAAATTTGCAGTAGCAGAACCTAGGGATACTGATATGCTGAGCCTCTGATTCACTTTTCTGCCTACAAAGAGTGGAGCAGATGTTGAGTCTTTTGTTTCCCAGACATCTGTGAAGATTTTTGATGTCCCTGTTGAAAATCACATCCTGCTGTTCACCCCAAGGAACTCGGAGACATTCAATGAGATTTATGAAAACTACCAGTCTGCTGCTGCAGAATTCAGAGGAAAGGTTTGTAACACTGAATCCAGATTTGCAATAAGAATGGCAAAAGATCAGGGGAAAACCATTCACCAACATTACTGGTAAAAGTACAATGCTGTCAGTCCATCTTCTAGGTCTACCAAACCATTAAAAACTGTTTCAGTACCTATTATTTGAATTTGTTAAGGACAAGCTGAAAGATAAACTTCACGTGGAAATGATTCTTTAAAACACAAAGACCACAAAGAGGAGCGCCCAAGCAGCTCCCAATTAACCTGTTTCTGATTTTACAAATACAATTTCCTGGGAGCAACTTCCAACCAAAGGTAGTTTTAGGAAGGTTCTGGCAATTTCTGGTGCTCCCGGGAAATACCATGAAGATCTCAGAGTATTGCCTGAACCAAGGGCTAGAGCCAGCTTCAAAACCTGAGGAATATTGAAAAGTGTGTGCATAGCCCTGTCTCTGCAGGTACAGAGACAGTTAAGGCACTCATACACACAAATATTTTGGTTTTCTGTGGGGCTGCATGAGACACTGAGGAATAGTAAGTAGTAAAATATCACATATTGGCAAATACATATGGATTGCAGGTGTTTCAGCTCTTCTGTCCTGTTAAGATTTATGAAGAAGAGCAATAAGCACTTTGAGGGGTAATTCAGAAGTGTTACTAAAAGACAGGATAGCAAATCACTGTGAAAGGACAGGGAAAAGCTTCAGTACTTCTGGCTACTTTAGCATTTGTTATTAACTAGGATCAAGGTGTAATTAAGTCCACAGAGCTGCTGGGTTTTTGTCTGAGACCAAAAATGATTCTACACAGTACCTTGAATTTAAGGTTAGATCCTACCCGAAGCTCCACAGTCCATTTCTCCAAAATCGCTAAACCAAAGCTGGAAGGCCCAACAAGATAAATTATTCTCTCTTTATCATCAGATGTTGTTTGTTTTGGTGGATACTGATGAAGGAAGGAATGGACGGATTTTTGAGTATTTTCGCATCAGGGACATTGATGTTCCTGCTGTGAGGATCCTAAATCTGACCAGCGATGCCAAGTACAAAATGCCTGCGGATGAGGTGACTGTGGAGAACCTCAGGGAATTTTGCCAGAGCTACCTAAATGGAAAGGCAAAGGTATGTCCATTACTAATGAGGCAGCTGTCTACTACACCAGCTAAAACAAAAGAAATTGGCAAAGCACCTCCTTTTTAAATTAGAACAATATCCTGTTGTGATCATTGGTTTATTAATCTACTGTCACCCTAATGCATCCATCTAGGTTGCTGGCAGAGCATTCCTCTGTATTTGAGCACAAAGTTTTCCAGTCCTCCAATGTAAAAACTTGATTGATCATCTATGGCCCAATATTTTAACTGATTCCAGCTTGTTTTAGTGGTTTAAAAACTCCCTATGTCTCAATGTTTTCAATACTATAATGGAGATGTTTCCCTCTCTTCACTGGGAGAGGTGCAAACAATGATTGTAACAGATTTTAGGGTTACAGGAAAATCCAGTAAATAGAAAATTGACAGTTTCAGAGGGGATTAAGATTTGGTATTTGTTTTAAGCGGTTTAGCAAAGTGAATTTTCCCAGGGGGATCATTCCCAATGGTCAATGCAGCATTTGTTGCCATAATGAGGCATCGTCACACTCATGTGAAAAATACATTAAAACCTTTTGCTTATTCAGTGCTCCTCAGGGTGATTTACAAGGAGAAAAGACAAAGCAGTCAGTCTGAGAGACGGCAAAATTTAAGGCACTTGAGTAGGTAGATGCTGTATTCAGTACTGGAGGAGAGTAGAGGGACAGAAGCAGAGGGGATGTGGCCTCTTTCTCACTAGGCTCTGCTTGAGGGGCACATGTCCCACCAAGGGCAGCTTCCACAGGGCACATGTGCTTTTCTGCTGCTGTGCCGTGGTGTTAAAGGAGAGAAATTCCCAACTACTGCACTGTAAATTGTAGAAGTAATGTGGGGACCATGACTGGTGGTGAAGGCAGAGATTTAAGCAGCAATGCACACTTTCTGGTGTGTTTTACATCACTTTTGAGAGCTTACAGTATGTAAACTTCTCAGTAGTCCAGCTTCTGAACATGTAGCAACAAGAATTCAGGGCAAGGAATACAATAGTGTTCCAAAGGATCATTTTCAGACAGTCTGCTACAGAGGTGTATTCAAGAGAGAGACAAATAATTCTGAGTACCAGCTACCCAGGGGTGTGAGATCTCAGCTCCTTCTGAGGGAGAGAGGTGGAACCATGTGATGGCTGACCAGGATGTAATGATATAAAAGAGTAACAGACAGTAACAGAGCACATTAGGTAATGTCCCATTGGTCTCACGTTAACTTGAGCTGGAGTAGAGTTTCTCAATTTTCCCTGCACTTCCACAGCAATGTTTCTGTTTCTGCTCAGCAACATCTCTCTAGTGAAGAAATTCCAGAAGACTGGGACGAGATGCCTGTCAAAGTGCTTGTTGGGAAGAATTTTAACAGTATCGTCTTCAATAAGACCATGTCTGTGTTTGTCATGTTTTGTAAGTGTGATTTTTGAATTCAGATTTTAAGCTGCTTTAACATGATCAACTGGAAGGAAATAATGAAAGCTCACGCTTATATACCAAATTAACCTTTGCACTTTACAGAATCTGAGTTCAATGGGTTTTTATTGTTTGTGGAAAGAATTGAAGAAAAATTTGTGTCATATCTATGGAAACGCTGTGATACCTTTGCTGACTTAGTGTTGCACTGAGTAGCACTGGATCCCTTCAGTAAATATTTGTCAAGGCCATATCAAATCTCTGCGTTGAAAGACACCACGACACGGGAACGTCATGGTGTACAATGGAAGGTGTTGCACAGCATGAGTCAGGCTGGCTTCCAAGGGCAGAGGGAGAGTGAAGTGAGATTGTCTGGTTATAATGCTCTAGGATTAAATCCCAGATAGGAATTGTGGTTTAGGAAAGTGTAACTCTTTTTTTTCCTCCCGTCTGCAAAGCAAGTGGCTTCCTTACATGAATGACTCTTTCCAGCAAGAAACCTCGGCCCTATCCTTGTGCCAGCCAGCAGGGATAAGTTTGTGCTTTAGTTACTACAATAAAGCAATCATGCAGCATTAACAGAAGTATAGACAACTAGCTGTACTGCCCTGAATTCCAGAAATTCCTAAAGGTAGTATATTCCTGCCACCCTCCCTGCTGGCTGCAGCTGTGTCACTTACACAAGCAATTTTTCCATTACAGTATCATGAACAAACTGAATGATCTAAGCAAGAATTGAACCAAGTCCTCTGGAAATAAAAGGCTGGTAAAGGGAATGTACTGTATTCAGTAGAGTGCTCCTGAAATTTTAATCCTGTATAAACCAAGTGTGAACATTGTTCTCCTGTCTTAAGGACTGTGTTGTGAGCTGTATAAGGGGATGCTGGGCTCGCAGCAGTTTGCCTTTCTGGTGACCTGCATCAGTGCAGTGCTCAGAGCCAAAACAGCACCACAACTCTAACTCAAATTTCTAGAGTCAACACAGCATGGTTTATGGACACAGTTAATTTTAGTATGCAGGAAGTATTTTGTACCTCTGACAGGTATTTCAGCACGGGAATGATGCAAGACTTACGTGGATTGCACTGGGTATCTGGCACACCTCTCCAGCAAAGTTGTTCAAGTGCTGTGTTTGTTACAGTCATAAGAAGCTAAAGAGGGCTAAAGCAACCCTGCTATCAGCAATGTGTTAGTGAATAACAAGTTATCAGTACATGGAAATGTGAAATCCATGAAGGGCAAATGGTTTCAATCAGACACTGAACACAACTGGAACCCCAAACCCTGTTAACCTGAAGGGCTAAATAGGTCCCTGAGATTGCCCCACCACATGTACTTCTGTGTCATTCTAATTTAATTTTTTAATTTGCAGATGCCCCTTGGTCCCACGAGTGCAGAAAGCTCCTGCCGATCTGGGATAAGCTGGGAGAGCAGTATGAGAGTCGCAAAGACGTAATGATTGCAAAGATTGATGTCACAGCAAACGACCTCCTGTCTGTGGGGCTGGATCGCTATCCGTTCTTCACGCTCTTCCCTGCTGGCTCTCACTACCAGGTGAGGAGCTGCTGGGGAGATTGTGGAGCTGCACACCAGGGCAGGGACTGGGCTTGCTCATGCACACGTGTCACAGGTAGAAAGGAGTCCTTCAACTAAGAAAGCTTTGGTCCTTTTCTGCTCAGCACTGGCTTCTGAGTAGACATTGCTATCAAGAACCTGAATTAGAGGACAAACCCTTTATTGTCTCACCCTGTACATGAGGCTGTGGCAAGAGCACAGGTATCATTTATTTCCTTGGGCTACAAGTGGCCTCACGTGCTGCTGTTTGACAGTGTCCAGGCTTTTTCTTGGGTGCTAGCAACAGTCTCAACTTGGAGTGAATTTACAGATACCTCCTAATGACTTTTTACTTCAAACCATGACAAGAGATGTTCTGTCAAAGAACCACTTGTGCTAGTTGTTTCCAGAACACATATGACGATTGTCTCTAAAATGTTGGCACTGTTCTTGTTATTTTCCTCAACATTTTCACAAAACACAAATCAAAAGCTTTCTTCTATACATCTAAGTCAGTAATTTTACTTCGTTCTGGTATGCAGCCTCCACTGGTAATAAATATTTGTTGTCAAGACCAGTGATTTTTGCAATATGCTACCTAATGAATCAGCTATGTTACACAATAATTAGAAAATGCTGCTGAAAGTGGAGGCAAAGAAAAATTCTAAATAGCTACATTCTCCATCTATGTAGATTATCTAATTAAAAAGAAAATATCGCTGAAGTAAAAAAAAAAAAATTAAGATACTACTATAATTAAGGCATTACTAAGCTTTTAATTTTTCTTCTTAGTCATAAACTTAAATTAAATTCTAAGACATTTACCCAAGTCCTCATTTAATCTTTGAGAGATTTTCCTCTTGGATGTGCATGCACAACTTCTGATGAGTTGAACTTTAGTCCTGCACACTCACACAATGTTTAGTCTTCTTGCAGAAAAGCAGAAACACATTAAATGCTTGTAATAAGTCAGTTTGCAAAAAACCAAATAAACAAACAAAAAAGTCCCAAACCAGTAAAAACTTCCATTAACTATTAAGGGATTGTTTCATACTTAAAAACACTGTGGAATTAAAGGGTATTTGAAAACTCAAGTTCTTCCTTATTCACCACGCTTTTGCACTACTTCCCTCCAGTGCAGAGATTTTGTACTTGACTGGCAGCGCAGGTTCCTGTGGATGTCTGTTTCTATGGGTTAAGTGAAAAAAATAACTTTTACATACTCTTATGCACTGATTACTCTAATGAAAAGTAGTTTCAATGCTGCCACACTTTTTATTAAAATGGAATGGAAATACCAAACTTTTAGTATACTAAAAGTGTGCAATTTTAGTGAACTCACCAGTCTGGAGGTGTTTTGTTTGCAGTCCTTTGAACTCAAATCAGGTGTAAAAGTACCCAGTGTAAAGTAAACAACATTATTGGTCTCAGTGGGAGTGAGCTTAACCCAACTGAGAATGGGCATCCACCTATTTCTAAATACATTGAGATAACAGCAGACAATTCCCAGTGTCATGTACATGAACTTCTATAACTTTTTGCTAAAAAGCTTGTGCAAAACTCTTTTTTACTTCCAAGAGCAAAGGTTTTTCAGGGAAAGAATCTTTAAAACACAATATGGTGCCTAGACCCACTCAGAAAATTTGAAAGCTCTAAACTGAAACTACTTCTTTCATTAAACTTCCTCAGAAGAAAATCCTCAGTAAATCCCCAACTTAAGGCGAAGTATAAGAGAATTAAAGTCACTGCTCATCTTCATCCTGTTCTTTCAAGCTGTGCAACAGTGTATTTCAAAACTATTCCAGAATTTGAATTTCCATCAAAATCTTTCAACAGCTTTGAATAGCATGGCTGGACACTTAAAAGACTCTGCTCTTCAGAATATCCTGCCAATGTTTATTGTTAAGCACAAAAAACCCCCCTGATGTCAGTAGCTGGCAGGATCCCAGACTGGTACCATAAAATAATGGTTGTTTTTTATATAAATCCTTTTCTTCTAAGGAATATACATCTATTTCTTCTTTACACTCAAGTTTCAGGTGATGTTAGAACCTGCTGTGCCTCTGCCCGGGCTTTCTAAACTGAGCACAAAAGTCTAGAGTTTGGTCAGTCTAAAGAACCATAATCCTCTACCCAATTTCTCCATTATTTCCAAAATTTTGTGTACAGAGTTACATAATTAACGCTAAAGCTTTTTTCAGGAAGTGGCCTATATTGGGGAATATACATTGGAGGCATTTTCTGAATTCTTAGAAGAACAAAGCAAGAAGAAAGCAGAACCAGGAGAGAAGGTAGGCATTTGATGCAGACACTGCCTGATCTGCTGTGAAATCCAGGCATGTTCCCAGCATGTGGAGACATTCCTGAGCTGGCCATGGCACAGCCACTGTCCAGGGCCCCTGCCCGTGCCAGTGCTGGGGAGGTTTTACCAGCTCCTAGCTGGTTCCATCCCCACAGCAGCTGCAGTCCTGTAGCACAGCCTGGCAGGCAGGCACCCACTCACATCCTTGTTTTTGTCACACAAACCCCTCCTCTCCCCCTGCTCGTGTTATCCCTGAGTCACACATCAGCAGTGGCAGTGAGCACTGCATGGCAGGAAGGAGCCTGCACCCTGACAGCTGAGAGCAACACTTGCTCACGATTGTAGCTGGAAAAACAAAGCCCCAGCTGAGTGTCAGCTGGGATTGGAGCTGTTCAGCTCTCCATTGCCCACCTCATTCTGCTACATTCAGTGCAGCTTCTCTCTGCCATAAAACAAGGACACAGCTGAGAGCAGATGCTGTCCCTTCTCTGAGCAATCTGGTTGTGATCATTGCCCAGTTCCTCAACTCTTTCTTCTCCACTGTAAATCAGACCAGAGAAGTGTTTGCTCCCACAGCTGCCTGTTGTTTAATCACAGACACTTCACTGCAAGGTGACACATCGTAAGGGAGCACTGGGACTGATCTCCACACAGAGAGCTACAGGCAACAGCAAAAATCCTGACCTGTAAATGGAGACCCTGTCCAGCATAAGAATCCTGGGCTCTTTTTGCCCAGAAGTGAAGTGGAACCACAGGGTAGCAATTGTTACGAACACTTTTTCAGCTTGTAGGAAAACTGCCTGTGGATGGAGAAGCAGTTCTGAGTTTTCAGACTTATTTCCATCAGAGGCTTTGATTTTCGCCTACATTCTCCTGCATTTCACCAGCACACATGGTATTCGAAGTTCTTATTAAATCGCCACAAAAACTTCATCTAACCTTTGCCATAAAGCAGTGAAAAGTTTGAAAACAAAGTACATTTTAGCAACAACTGCACTATTTCTGACCTCATTAACGAGGCCTCAAGTTCCTACGTTGAAAAGATGAAAATCTGCATTTCAACTAATCTCAAAAAGTTGGATTTTTTTTTTTAAGAATTAGTAAGTAGATGTCTTTGTGAACATCTGTAATGAGCAATTTTCCTTTTGCATTTCCTTTTTTAAAAGGATCCTTCGGGAGGAATCAAAGAGGATTTCAGCCAAAAGGAAACTGTAATAACCGAGAAAGAACTTTAATAGTACAGAGAAAGAGAAACATTCTGAGGATTGTGGGGAATCCTTCCTGGAAGGAGGTCACTGGAAGAATGACTCATCTCAAGTGAATACAGAGCTGAATAAAAAAATAAAAGTAAAGAATTCAGTATCCAGTAATTTTTTGATAGAATTGCAACACAGTAAAAACCAAATAATACCATCACTTAGTGACATGAAGAAAAGATGGGATAGTTTTAAAGAGTTCCAGCTAAGTTTGCTGGGGTGGAAGCTCCAGCTGCACAGTTGGGTTGCAGCAGACTGTAAGTGTTTCTCAGCACCCTTGTTAAGAGCACTTCATTTACAAATCCCACAGAAACAATGACTGTCACTTTGACCACTGAGGTGTGCCAGAACTGCCTCTCACACATACGGGAGTAAATTCTCCCTTGGACATCAAACATGAGCTCTCTGAGACACTCCCAGTAGGACTTTGGGCAAAGTAAACCTGGATATTTGGTTTCATTTGACTTTCATTTAACATTGGGCATTCATTAACACACAGAAGCCTTCATTTGATATCCTGGGAGATGAGATTAGGAAGAGGATGAGATGAACTGAATCCCAAAGAGAGGGAAGTGTTGGTGTGCTTTCCCCTTGCTACTTGCAACATGATGAAATCTGAATGGCAAGCAGCACCACCAGTATATTTTGAACAACTATTAAACACAGAAGCTATAACCTTTTAATTAGTTTCCTTCCAGAAAAATAGAGCAAGCAATGTTCAGCACCACTCTGTATCTGGCAGATGGGTTCACCATTCAAGATAATGAAAAAAAAAAAAAATTTTCACTGCATCTACCCGCTGTATACAAGGCTCAATCCTGAAACTGCTATCTATCCTATTATGAGGTGCAAGATTAATGAAAACATGTGTCATGTCAGCAAATTATGTTCTCATTTCTGTTCCAGGCACTCTCAGATGAGGTGTCAAGACAAGGGGCTGAGTACAGACTCACATGCCATGCCCTGACACATGACAAGAGTTGCAAATCTACTTCATAAAACATCTGCTAAAAGCCTGCCTGAATCACAACTCTTCCTTGGTCAAAATTCTGCCTTGTTACAGATTGAGCTCCAGGTCTTGACCATGGCAGAAGGTGCCTTGGTGCCAAACAAGTGGCCTGGCACATTGTCTCATTCTCCCTCTGACCCACGTCAGCTACAGATTATTTTCCTGGACCAAAAATTTTAAAATGTCACTAGGAGAATTGAGCCCTAATGCAATCTGAAATGCAATCACTTCCTCAAGCTTTGCTAAGTCAAACACTACTTCTTTTATTTCAGACGAAACATTAAGTGAATCTGTTTGATTTTAAAGAGTACATCATTATAACTGTGCTCAGACATTCTAAATATTACTTAAAACCATAAAAAATTAAATCAATATTTATTAGCCAAACTTGTTTCTGTAAATGAATACCAATATTTTGAATGCCTCACTCATATGAATAATCCCCTCATGCACATAAATAAGCCCTATCAATTAAGACTGACAGGACTAAGTAAAGAGATATGAATGCATACGAGCAATGGAGCTGCTTTAATCTGCACTGACAAGATGATTTGGTTATCAATATGGAGCAGCAGAAGCAAGACTCCCAGCCAGGAATCTTATTTATAAAAACATCAAAAAGTTTAACACAAATAAAGGATAAAACTTGAACCATTCCTAAGAAATGCTGACTTGGTTTTTTATTCAATGCTAGTCTATTCTGCCTTAAAATACAAACTTTGAGCACCTTGCAAGTAGAAATTAATCTCATTAAGTTCTTTTCTTAAATCCTGGGGAAGAAAAAAGTTGTTCAGAATTGACAATCATTCGTAGATGTTCAGATGAACAGGGAAAAAAAATCAATCCTAATGAGAACAAGAATAATTCTTTTCCTCTTTACAACAGATTAATCCTAGCATAATTTCCCTGGAATTACTTTCAGCTGGAATTAGCATAACAATAGTACATTAAAAGGCATTAATGTAAACACAAAATAAATGCACCACTGTTCAAAAAAAAAAAAACAACCCAAAAAACCCCTTGATGTGTGGCAGTGGCATAATTGGTATAAATCAAAAGGTCTGGCTTGGAGGTCAGAAACTCCTTGGTAGGAATAGATGTGTGCTATGTGCTTGAGCACTGATGGGATAATCAGAGAGAGAGGTCTAAAGCCAGAATTCTAGTTATTTCATTCAGAGAATTGCACTTTCAAACTTGTTAAGAACTGTTTGACACTGTTGTCTTTCCTTTCTCTCTCACTCCTCATAGCAAAGAGAGGAGAATTTGCTCCAAGGTCACAATGATTTAATGCAGATATATTAACAAAAAGGATCAACATACACACTTATAAAAATATGCTCTTTTGTTAACTCAAGTGGAGTTTGACCAATTATTCAGCTCAGATGTTTGAAAACCCTGCTTGGTATAATCAGCTGTGATAGGGGGAAGGAGCCTGTGTTCATTTGAAACTTTGTTGTGGGAAAAGATTTAAACCCATTTTTCCCCTGGTCTTGTGGCCACGCTGTTGTGGCATCAGGAGTGTCACACAAGCTGTCAGGCATTCACTCAAGCTTGTGTCCAACTCAGGAGCATCTCAGTGCTCACGTTTCATACTCGATCCACACATTTGAGAAACAACAGGACTGAAGGGTCAATGAAACAGCTGTGTCATTGGTTTTGGAGCAGGCAGCTGCTCCTCCTGGTGCAGTCCTGCACCAACGGGATCGCACATTGCCCAATGTGCCCTCAGCCTGCACTTTCTGAGAATCACCTTGGAAATATTTGCTTTCTGTGAAACATTGACAGAGCTAAAGCTGTGCCGGTGCTGCTGCCTGCTCCTCTCACTGCTGAACAAACACTCAGTGGCTGCCGTGTCACCAGAGCTGCCAGCTGCTCCACAGCGGTCCTGCCTGGGGAATTCACTGCACAGGGACCCTCACTGCTCACACTGGTCCTGCATCACCACTTAAACACCACACAGTGGACACAAACAGCTAAAGAATTATTTTCTCCCCCTCCCCAGGAAGAAACATCACACTGTATTTCATTTGATCCCTCCTGGGCAAATGCATGTTACCAATAACTGCAACCAGTGAATAATAAATATTAATAAAGCATTTAACTGGAATCCTGTTGAAAAGTACTTTTTCCAGCACAGCTGGTAAGAGCCCCCTTGAACAAATGCTGCTTTCTTGCCAAGTACAACATAGGCAGAGTCATAATTAGCAGAGGCGAAGGACATATGTGAACATCACTGCTGAAGCCTGAGCTTTTCAAAGCATGTACTTTATAGACGGAAGTAATTTGGGAATTCTGCCTAAATTTTCCTCCTTTGGCCTTGACATTTTTGAGAAGATGCTGTTTATTTCTTAGCACCCACACCATGTGCTAACAGAGTCCTGAGATAAACCAGAACCCTGGGAAAGCATTCCCTCCAGCCTCTGTGAGCCAGGGCACATCATCAACTGCCAGAAAAACAGTTATTTTAGTCCAGTAGCAGATGAAAGGGCACATAAAAACTGGTTAACTCTCATTTTCCTTCACTTAGTTTGACACTGGTGGGTCTCTGCCTGCCCTGCCTCACTCTCCTTGCCTCCAAAGCGCTGCTTTTTGCTGAGTCAGGAAGAAAACCCATCCTCTTTCACATGCTCTGATCCTTTTCTTGAGCAGCTCCTGGCCAAAGTCTAGTAACTTCAACAGATCAAGGTATTTGCCCAGAAATCCCATTTGTTTGGAAGACTCTGAACACTTTGCAAAAATCTGTACCACTGTTCTAGCCTGGCTGCACAGCATCAGCTGCTCTGGGAATATTTGGTTTAAGGGTGGCAACTACAGTCTTTGTAAGAGCCAAGTGTGGGTTGTAACAGCTTTCTAACTGGCATTAAATATGTGGTCTAGTCTAGACGATTTTTGTTCTACACCTTAATAATTTCCCATGTAATCCTTTATTAAGACTCATTAAAAGAAGAGATTGGACACCTTTTAATGTTCACTTAATTGACAATCTTTGCTGAAATTTTGTTTGTGCATTTCTCTACTTGAAACCCTTCAACTAAGATGTTGCTTAACAGAAGAATTCCTAGGACAGTTTCCTCAGAGAGCACAGTGATGTAGCAATTTGAAGGATGTGCTCCCTCAGCAACAAGAGGACTTCCTACAAAACAAGGAAGGTGGTCTTATATGGGACAATCATTGGTGAAAGTGAAACATAATTTGCAATACATGAAAAGAACATCCCTTTGGATAAATTATTATATTCATTTGATTTTGCAACCTGAAATCTCCTCTTCCAACTCACAACCCCAATGGGTTTTTTTTGAACTGAAAAAAATCTCGTTTATATTGGGAACATGCAAAATACTTCCCCAAATAAGTTTATTCTTCTACCACCTTCTTCTACTAGTTTATCCAAGCCTAGTACGTTTCAATCATAAGGCCAAAGATGTGAAATCAGATCCAGAAAATCACAGAGTGGTAACCAACAGGAGCTTGAGGCAATAATTCTGTACAAGAGTGTCAGAAGAGCTGCCCAGCAGCTTTTGGGGGTGGGCTGGCAGGTGAGGGGGGGGAAAGGGTGAGCGCGGCTTCCCAGGAGTCGCCTCCCGATTCCAACAGAATTCCCTCGGTTCCAACAGAATTCCCACGGCTCCACCGCCACCTGCCGAGCATCCCGGGCATCCCACAGCGGGTCGGGACACCGGGACACGCCCTGGCCCCGGGAACGGCACCTGCCGAGCATCCCGGGCATCCCAGCCCAGATCGGGACACCGGGACACGCCCTGGCCCCGGGAAGGGCACCTGGAGCAGCACAGGAGCGAGTTTGGGAGAGGAAACTCCGGCCGGGCCACGCCACGGGCGCCCCGAGGGGCACGGGCACCCCCATGTGCCCGCATGCAGGGAAACCAATGAAGATCTACCAGATCCTTTTACCTATACAAAACCACACTCTAGGGTGGCCAGCAGAGTGCCAGAGCATCTGGAGTGCCAGGGCAGTTTCAAACAACGCAATTAACCAAGGACTTCCAGTTAATTAATGCTGACATCGAGCTATTTAGAACGGGAGTGACTTTGGCCACTTGGAACAGGTCTGAGAGATCTGAAACCAAGAAAAAAATCCGATCTGCAAAGTAAAACTGTGAATATCTTGACCTCGGTCCAAAGCCATACTATGCCATGAATTCTTTGTAGGTGGAGAAAAATCAAATACAGGCGGCAAAAACCAGCTGATTTTGCTCTCTGCATTTTTCAAAGCTAGGTTGAAAATATAAGAATTTGTTCCTAAATGATTAACTGAGTGGCAGAGTTGAAACACCATCTGCATTCTGCACCAGGCTGGGAGCTCCCCATCAGCAGCACTGGCACTGTAACATCACACTCAAATACATTTACACATTTCTCAAGGACACTGACACTCGGCCATTCTCCCACTCAGAACCCAGCAAATGTTTGAATTCACACTTGCTTAAACTGATTACAAATAAAACCTTTACGAGGTTTTATTAAACACTTTAAGCCTGTTCACTGCTATTTTCCTTAGAATCACAGAATATGCCGTGTTGGGAGGAACCCACAAGGATCATCAGTCCAGCTCCTGTCCCTGCACAGGTCAGCCCCTAGGATCCCACCCTGTCCAAACACTCCCTGAGCTCTGCCAGCTCTGCAGCCCTGACCACCTCCCTGGGGAGCCTGGGCCAGTGCTGAGCACCCTGACTGGCACTGTGGCAATTTCTCATGCACTTCACTTTCTGCTCACCACAGCTGCTGCACCGAGGCCGTGGATCTGCAGGCAATTCTCTTCCTGAACCAGGCCCAAAAAGAAATTTAAAATATGGGAAATTGTCTTCATGGTCCTGAATTTTGTGAGATCTGCATTTTGTAACTGAAAGTTTTTAAGCATTAACTTCAAAATATCCTAAAATACAGTCAAATGAAAAGTGACGTGACCTCCTTACTTTAACAGAGTCAGAATTCTCATCTGCCCCCCTGAGCTTTAGGAGGTCCTAGGACAGATTTAGCTTAAAAGACAGAGATGTAGCTGCAAACAGCTGAGGTCCAGTTTGTGCCAGAGTTGCAGTTTCTCTATATATGGAAAACATCTTCAGACTTTTGAAGTTTTCAAGAGTAGCATGGATTCTTGTCACTTCTTTTTCTTCTTATTGATTTGTTGGTCTTAATTTCCTGTTGTAGAATTTGATAACAGCAACAGGATCAGACACATGCTCTTCAACTCATGGAGCTAAGCCAATGGGTACACATTGAAGATCAAATAATTATTTAAATTTAATTTGTTTGATATTGTTCTAATTCTAAGTTTTATTTGCTCATGAACATGACTGACCATTGAACACACTTAATTAAAAGTTGCTCAAGTTGCTGTGTTGGATCAACCCTTCCAGTTTCTCTGAATGCAGTTTTGATTAAAGAAGACAGTTTTCTTCTGCTTTCTCCTCTCTCTGAGGAGGCAAGAGGTGAAAAGGGTATGTTACAGCTTTACACTTTCTCCCTGTCATGGAAATGAGGGAGGCAGAGTTTGTTTCCCTGCACAAATCAGCTTTTTTTTTTGTACACAAACACCACTAAATAACATCTCTTCATGTCTGAATATCAGAAATTATCTACATTTAGCAGACTCAATATGACATTAGGAGTAGGATGAGGCTTTGGAGCAAAACACAATGAACATCTCAATCAAGGGAACTCAGCGTTTCTCAAAGCTTAATGCTATCAGTCCACTTGCTTATGGGGAGAGGAGAATGAATTTGATTAAAATTTCTGCTATCCTTTCAATCTTATGGGTTCTCAGCAGGAATCTTTTAGAGGACAACACGAAAGGCTTATGCTCTGGGCATGTTATTCCTTCTGTGGATCACACCCCTCCACATACACTACACCAATCTCAAGCAGATAACAAATGACATAATCTCTTATCTTCACCGTGCTATATCCCTTCTTCCCTCCTGTGCTCTTCTAGTGTCACATTAAATGCAGAAGGAAGGGCAGAAAGTAAGAAAGATGAGGAATATTTGTGGAATGAAGAGATGCCATGGGTCTGGTGAGAGACCAAATAACAGATTTGGTGGGACTCCCATCGGAAAGAAACTCAGAAGTGGTAGAACAGGACAAGTAAAGGTCATGAGAAGAGGTACATATAAATATGAAGAACTGAAGGAGAAAAGAAAGAACTGGTTTTATTGAAGAGGAGAAGTTCTTCTGTTGGCTACTTGTCCCAAACCCAGCTCTATTGTACCTCAGACACCTCACACATACAAGACCAACTATCAGTGCAAGCCTCCCTTGACCATTCTGAGAAGAGCCCCTGGATTCCATGACAGAATTATTTTGGCTTGGTTTAGAAAGCCTCTACTTTGGGGAAACAGTTTTATTGCAGCTTTATTGAACCCCAGAAAAGTGCCAGACAGCAGAGAATTTCCAGCCAAACCTGAAGTAAAAACTTTCAATAGGATATAAAACCAGTTCCCTGAAATTTTTCTGATAGTGAAGTTTCCATTAAAGTGTGCGGTATTCACTGTGGATATGTTACACCAGGCTGTGCTGGGTTATTTCCCAAGTACAGCATTGTCATGTTGTCAGGATAAACACTGAGTACAGCTGAGAGATTATGACATCCCATGACAGCACTAGCCTTGACTCAAGCCGTGAGAGGGAAAATGTTCATCTCAGGAATGGGAGAACAGCCCTCATTCTCATTCTAGAAGACACTGACAAGTGGGTATTAGTTAGAAGTACTTAATTATCCACTTTGCAATAGATAATGTTCAGTGTTTCTAATTAAAGGTAGGTAACTGTACAGAACTTTGTAATTATGTGGGATAATCTTTGCATCAAAATAAGACATAGCCCACACTTCATTTGCATGGGCCAAAAACATTTCACTTCTAGCCAGCTACACCAAAAGCAGAGGTACAGACCTGCATGAAGAAGATCATACCCCTGTAAAATTTATTTCACTCAGGGAACTAACACATACAGACACACAATAATTTGTGTGACATAAATAGTACCTGCAAGGAGAGCTTGCCAGGCAAATCACCATATACAAACTGAAGCTTCAGCCATACGGGTCCAGCCTATTTCAATGAAATTATTGGGCACCACTTTGAAGAATAGAGCCTCTGGGAAGTGGCATTTCATCTTAACCCCCTCCACAATTGTTTCTACAGTCTTGAGCCAAGTTGCTTTCTGTAACAAACCCTTTAGCTTGGCCAGGTGGTCAAGCACCAGCCAGACAGAGAAATCCCAGGTAATCACTTTCCTAAACAACCCCGAATTTCAGGGACATGAGTAGAACCAGCTATGTCCCAGAATGATCTGTAGACAATGTATTACTTGATGAGAATCAGAGCTGCACCATCTAACCAACAATTTGCTCTTCATTTTCTGACTATGCTGTCCTCAGGGCTAATCACTTTGATGGTTTTATACCCAGAATGAACCTGCCCCTGTGTGCTTATGGCTGCTCTACATAGTTTCTACATATTTTTTTCTCCTTACTTCAGCACAGGGATGGGAAAAGACAATGATTACTTCAAGACAGTGGCAGGGCAAGGTAATAGGGAACAGTGATGAAAAATGTGCTTGCTTTCCCAAAGCTGGAAAACTCTGTCCCCCTGTTGCCATGGTAACACCTCCATCCACATTCCTTCATCACTGCTTCTACTCTGAGTTCTGAGCAGCCCTTGTGACTTTTAGGGTGAGGGACAAGAGTGCAAACAGCATTTGGCCCCAGGGAGCTGTTCAATCATTGCAAAAGTTAAAGAGTAGGTGAGAAAGCAACACAGAAATTCAAACAGGTGTTCTGGTCAACACCTTCAGTATAATCGTATGTTGCTGAATTGTGTAATAGATCCATAAATCCATTATTTTTCAGAATAACTTAGAAAAGTATAATTCCTGTACCCTGAAACAAAAATGTTTATTTCCACATTTCCAAGCACTGGCTATCTCTGCCATATGTGTCAGCATTTCCCTGAAAAAATTGAGCCCAAGGAGAAAGAGCAATACATAACAACAAGAGTAGCAAAATAATCCCATTACAGGCAAGGAGTAACAGAAATATTACAGAAATAAGAGCATCTATTGATAGTCCTGTATCAGCAGTAACTTTGCCCCTGGTTTTGCAGATGAACAGCACAGCAAGAGGGATGCACAGAAAGCTACATGTGGCTATGGCAGAGCTTGAGTACAACAATCTCTCTTTAACAGACAAAACAGTGAGGTACATATTATACACACCAGCTATCACTTACATCAATTGCTGTTCCTAATGAACGCAGCATAAGGAAAGCCCAAACCAGAACTCCTTTTCCCCCAATAAAGTTACCAAAAGATCACATAACTGACCAGATAATGTGGCTGTGCTATAGGAGGGAGCACCAATTTTCATTTAAACGTATAACAAAATGGCAAGAAGGCTGCAACGCTTTTCTGAGTTAAGATGAAAAACTCACTGCAAGGGTGTCTTTATGTGTTCTTAAATATAAAGAAGCTGTAAAAGGATGAACCACAATATAAAAAAGCCTAAAGGAAGAACCACATGAACTCTGCAAGTTGGCAGAAGATTTACAGAGATGCAAAGCTGCCAATTTTCAGAGAAGACCTCCTGGAGGAAGCAGTGTATAGCTTATAATTTCTGAAAGACACTGTGGGAATCCTATTAAAGGGAAGTGCCGTTTGGAGAAAAGTAACAAGAAATTGTATTTGAATATATAGGTCTGCAAATGGTAGATGTCTCTGCTGGTCAATACAAATACATTTTTGAGGAAATAATGGTAGTTCTAATGGTATGGTAAAGGCTGATAATATCAGCAAGAAGATGCAAGCCTTTCACCTTCTTGGGGGCATGATACAGCTGACAGTGATACATGATATAATCTCTCCACCTGCTTCTTAGGGAAGCTGAGCATGACAGATAATCTCACACTGTTTATTTTGGAGGAGTAGATAAATTCACCTGGAGAGCCATGAAGACCATTGCTGAGGTCACAGCAGTTTTTGCAGGATGTCACATCATTTACACTTTCCAATTTGTGTCTGACTCTGTCCACAATCAGACCACAGCAGCACATGGAATGAAGTCCAGATAACTTTTAAAGTGTGAAACAACAGCCTAGGAGCAGGAGGCTCATGGTATTAACACCCCATCAGTAGTGCTCGGTGAGGCATTCAGGCTGCTGGTAGCAGCAAACTCAAAACCCACAGATATTTTCTATTCCCACCCAAACTTTGCCAGCCTCTGGCTGACAGCTCACCTAGGGCAGGAAAAAGCAAATCCTTCCAAACCTATAGCCTACTACTTTGTATTTGTGGGATGGGGAGCATTAAAAGACTGAATTGATTCCTTCACCCACTGAGCACAGTTGTGATCTCCAGGTTTTCTAGAAGCAAAGGATTCCCAGCTGCTCTGCTGGGTAGGGTAGAGTTAATTTCCTTCACAGGAGCTGTATGCCTTGGCTTTGTGCTGGAGACAGAGTTGATGGGGCAGAGATGTTCTCATCATTGCTGAGCAGAGTTTACACAGAGCTGGGACCTCTGTGCTCCTCACCCACCTCACCAGGAGCTGGGAGGGGACACAGCCAGGACAGCTGACCCCAGCTGACCCAAGGGATATTCCAGACAATGTGGTGTCATGCTCAGTGTATAAAGCTGGGGAAAGAGGAAGGGGGAATGTTTGGATTGATAGTGTTTGTCTCCCTAAGTCACCACTACATTTGATGGAGCTCTGCTTTCCTAGGAAGGCTGAGCTCCTGCCTGCCCTTGGGCAGGGGTGGATGAACTCCTTGTGTTGGTGTGCCTGAGTGTGTGACTTTTGCTTTACTTATTAAGCTGAGCTGTCTTTATCTCAACCCATGAGATTTCTTACTTTTCCCTTTCTCTCCCCAGTCCCACTGGCAGGCACGAGGGGCTGAGTTTCAGTCTAGGGTTGAACCACAATATCTGCTCTCAGCTGTGCAAAACTTGTCTGGAGTCTCTGCAGGGCTTTGGAGCAAACTCTGTGGAAACACTGCCACAGAACATCCCATACTCAGAAAAGGTCTGTTACCAAAAGCACACAGCACACTCCCAGGCACCTCACACATCTCATTTCCCACATCTGGTCTTTGATACATTTCACTTACTGGTAAATGTGTAGAATCAGCCAGGAAAATGGCCACTGCCAGCTTCAGTCAAATACACAGGAATAAAAGGGCCTCATATTTTCTGGAAGGATGCAACATCATCTACTGATCTAAGGTGGAGGAAAATCAGGAATAAAAATCTGGGCCAGGCAGATGATGCAGAAACAGTTCTGTGTGAGCCCAGATGTGCCTCTGGGGAAATGAGAGGTCAGGTAGTAGCTGTAGGAAAATGGATATGGTCACTGGCTTTGTACCTCCCAGAGAACTGTTCTCTGGCTGTTTATTAACTCCCAGGAAAATTGAAGTTACGTGGCTTCAATTGTTACAAGCAACCTTATCAAAAATAACTGCCCTCATGCCTGAAATGATGGCTTTCTTAGTCAAGCAGAGTACTCCTTATCAAATGGTTTTTCACTTATGAAATGGTCCCTGACAATTCCTGCCCCTTCATAAGGAGCATGTTTATACTCATTGTGGGGTGGGTACCTTCTAAACTGGCAGGTTAATACACTATCAGACTTTTCTAAAGAATTAAGTTTTTCCTTATTCAAACCTCAGTCCCCAAAGGGATTTTCTGCTACCAGCCTGTTGCAGTGGTCTGGATCAAAATAATGTGGTGACTGCAGCCAGCTGGTCTAGCAGGAGGATTTTAATCAGCATCCCCAGAGGCTTCTGTGGGGTGAGGACTTCACTTACACATTGCAATCACAGGCAGAATGGTACTGTGCTGTCTTAATGTTTGCATTTTGGGTGGAAAAGGGTCATCAGCTCTAGTCTTGAACCTGGACTTCGTTCCTAACTCCCATCCACATGGGAATTGTGAATGCTGGCTATAAGGCACTAGGGGATTTTATCCTCCAGAGCAACCTGACAAAGCCACTGCCCAGGGTGGGTTGGAGATCTGAATAACTTGGACCTGAACAAACAGAGGATCCTCAGGTGCTTCAATACCTCTTCACCTGGGATGAAAAAGAAAGAACTGTTTCTCACTTTGCCAGCCTACCACCAAGCCATGTTTCCAAGCAAAATGGGTGATGTTGGATAAATTTCTGTACCATGTGTTTCTGTAATACCACAACAGCAAATCAAAGTAAGACATAAACTTGGTTGCCTTGCTCTTTCATGCAACTAAAACCTTCTCTCTTGCTACAGAAATAAAAAAAGAATAGAAAAAAATGCTAGCAATTCTCTAGGGGAAAAAGATAAAAGCAAAAGGAACAAAACAGAACAGATATAGGCAAACTCTGCCACACATTCTTCAAGACTTTTGAAGCTTAACATGGAAGAAATACTGAAAACAGAACCACAAGCCTTGCGTTTTTGCTTTTGCTTCCTATTTCTATTAGAAAATCCTGTCAGTCACATCTCAGCGGATAAACACACTGCTAGCAGTTTCACCTTACCATACTCATCATCTCATCTTCAGCCAGCAGATGTGAGCATGTTTTCTTTTGCACCGCTTTGGAAAATCCTGTAGATCTACTTGGAAAGGAAAATTCCCAGCTCAGGAGTCCCTTAAGCCACAAACCAGCAGAAAAGCCTCAGCAGAAGGAGGTTACTCTGAGCTGCTTTCACCAAGTGCTGCAGCAACACCTTCAGGGCTGCAGGACAGAGCTGTGGGCCAAGCAACTGAAATGCCCTGTGCTCCAGACTCCAACTTGTCCCCTCAATCAGCACCTGGCCCTTGTGAAGCAGTTATTTTAAAAGCACCAAGGCTTGGCAGGGGAAAACCCTCCAGAAGCATGAAACTAATTTCCAGTTGCTCCTGCCTTTCCTGCTTCATTCCCAAGGCTCACACCAGCCCAGCTGGCCATCCTTCCCTCTTCCACCACTAAATAAACCTCCAGGTGAGAAGACACACAGATCAACAGAGCAGCACCTTGTCACAATTGATTCCTCCCAGCCTCCAAGCTGACTTCTTGACTTTGCTTTATTCAGTTAGTGCCTCTGGTCAATACAGCACAGCTACTCTGTCTACCCCCTTTTGATCCAAACTTCTTTACATAATGGGAAATTTAGGCACACGGGGGAAGAAAAAAAGAACAATAGCAAATAATCTTATTCTTGCAGAACAATCTATTTGCAGGAGAAAAGGGATGGTAAATTGCTGCCATTTTACTGCCTTGTTTGAATAATTTTCTGTAGGAGAATTTTAAATGCCTTGTGTATCAGGAAGGGGCAGCTGCTCCGTTTTCCATGAGGGTATTATGGTATGAGGCACTGATGCAATTTGGAAGATGGACTATTGACTGTTGTGAAATGATGCTGAAAATGATGCAATCAATTTAATTCTCTAATGGTCTAAGTAAAGGAGGGGAAACTTTCTGGGCATTGTTTGACCTGCCTTAAGAGAGACTGAAAATCCTGTTCTGAGTAATCAGAAGATGGATCTTATTTTATACAACTTTTTTAGATTCAGTAGCAGAAGGAGGAAGAACTGAATCTCAATTTATAATTCTAGTTCCTTGCACTATTACTCAAAATGAATAAAGATGACAGTTTTCATTCCAAAACCCAGAGTGCTTCAAGCCTCTAGATGACCTTCAAGAGAACAGCAAGACAGTCTGACTATAGCCATCAAAAGATTGCTGGTTTAATTGGATCTTGTAGAAGTGTGCACTTTTATTAAACATTTTGTGGCAATGAAGTGGTTTGAGGTTTTCTTTTTTAAAAGTAAATACAGAGGGAGATGCTGAATCATAGGATGAAGGAAGGCATCATTTCAGTTCCCTGTTCTGAGCAAGCCAGGGATACTTGGCATGAAAAATTACCTAAGTTTGTGAACCTCTGTGTGTGAGTTGGAGGGCAAGTGAAAGAGTACATGCATCTTGGTGTCCAACAGAAAAATGGACTTTTGTTCTGAAAATATAAATTATGGCAAATCTACATTCACTTTTAAAAAATAATGGTCCATATTGCTCCACATCAGAATTAACATGTATTTCAAAACATGGAAACTCAATGGAATTAGAATTGCTGCCTTTTCATCAATAAAATACTGATATCAAAAAGAGGGAAACTGTCATGTCCTCTAGATCAACACAGGTTGTTTCAGGGAGTGTGTGTACTATGGAAACCAACATTTCTGTTACATCATTAGGACACTGGAAGACAAAGATCCTGTTACCATGTTTCTCTCTCTCTCTCTCTTTTTTTTTTTTTAAAGGAAGAATTTATTTAAACAAACAGGAAAACTACAAAAGCTAGTTTCACCTCACACTGGCGAACTGAGATTCCGTGGACACATTCGAAATAGGTATTATTTAAATAAACCAGCCCTAAATAGAAATGCCCTAGAGCATTCTCTGCTGCTCTACATCTGAAAGGCCCCAGTGCATCTGCAAACCCTTCCCGGGATCATTCTATGGGGACAACCCTGGTACTTCTCTCTGTTTATTATATCATGAATTATCACTTTGTAATGTTCTTCTGACCCTAAACACATTAACCTGAGCTGCTCCCAATCACACCAAGGTTCAGGGAGAAATACTAATCCAAAATTTGTTTGTCGGTATTACCTTGGTGCTGTCTCTAAAGGAGACTCAAATTCATGAGTTCTGTTTTTAATTCTCAGTACCACTACAAGTTTCCTGAGCAGGGCATTTAATTTCATTCCAGCTGTCACCTACTCCAAGCACACACTTACTGCTTAAACTGTAAATTACCCACGACAGGGCCACCTAAGCCTGAGTTCCTGTAGCAGCTGGCAGGGAGCAGAGAAGGAGTCACATCTGGACTCCAGTGCAATATTGCATTACAAACATTATGACACCAAGCAAAGTCTTCTCAGCCAGTGCACCCCAGCTGGGCATTTCTCCCACTGCTTCCGTGGTGTTCCCAGGCTGAACATGCAGTGAGATGCTCTCAACAAAAAGTCAGGCTCCAAGATTTTTGCATGAGGTTATGCAAGGAAAGCATCCAGGACCTGATGCAAACCTTTCTGGTCCAGCCTGCCTGCCCTGTATCCACCACATATGCCCTTTCTAATGAGTCTTCAGGATAAACAATGCCTGAACATTTTTTATTAAATGCTTTTCAAGCTCTTAAAGTCCCTAGTAAGTGAGTTAGTTTGGTCTGTGATATTGCATTATATAAAAATGACTGATTGAAACAAACCTTTCCCCCTTTCACTCCATAGCTATTTCCACAAGTATTTTGAATCTGGCAAGAAGTATGACATTATTGATTTGCTCTGCACTGCTTGTTCTGGAGCCTCATCTGCAAACACATTATTCTTTATTGCTTCAATAATTTCCCTGAGTGCACAGAACTCCATTGTATTTTTTTTTCACTTAACATGTAGTGATTCTTTAAATTTTTTATGTGCTCTGAAGCGGAATATCAGCCATTTGCAGAGACGTACTGGAAGGCAACCAGAAATTCAGATGTTTCCATAGACATGCCACTACTACTTTTGCTGATCCAAAGATGCCCACAGAGGTTTTGCATGGTCTGGACACTGATAGCACACTGCATTTAGGCAAGGCTTCAAGTGATGAGGAGGACTGGGCAGAGCAGAGAAACTGATTCTGAACTCAGGACAGAACCCATTTCTGTGCTCAAATGGCTCCTGGTCAGTAGAAGTAAAAGCAGTGTTTGATGCCTCAGCCAGGCTCTCACCAGACCCTAGCATGGGTTTCAAAGCATTTTAAACCTTTTCTTTTACAAAGCCCTCTGTTCATGGTGCTGAAATGCATGGCACAGTCTTAAAAATTGCTGAAAATGCACAGTCTTAAAAACCCTGCCTGATTTGAACACCTGTTCCTTGAGAGGTGAACTGTAAACCCAATGGGACTGTAAAATCAGTGCTGGGAGAAAGAGCATCTACAAAGTCAGGCTACGAGGCATTCAGCTAGAAGCCACTTTGGTACGGAGGAGATAACAGACTGACACTGAGGTCAGAAACGTGCTGGACACTCCAAGGAAGTGCAGCTCTGCAGCCACTCAAACCAAGGGGAGCCCAAGAGCACACAAATACAGCATGGTGTGACTTGAAGGAGCTTTGTTCCAGTGGTTTTGTGATGGGCCAAACCTATCAGAACCACTGACTGCTGCTTGTTTTCTCAGGCTGCTTCCTTGTGTTCAGCCACCTGCTGTAACCCAGCTTGCAGGCTGAGGACCAAAACAATTACAGTAAGACAGAAAACCTCCCGCTCTCATTAGTGATGTGAATGAGCTGTGATCTTCACATTTAGAAGCATTTTAAAGTTTCCAGGATACTGCAACACGCAGAGTTACTTAGCAGTCTGGAAAGGTCACATCTACTCTGCCTCCTACCACTGTTTACAGAGCACGGTAGGCACCAAAAACAATAGATCGTGTAATTTCATGCTATAGATTCAGAGGGAACAGAAATTAGGAAAAAATAACGTTTGCAAAATGAAAAAGCTGTGAATGGGGCAAGCAGACAGTAAACACATCCTCTGTCCTGTGGAAGTTGCCTTTCACTGGTCGTAAGAGGAACACCAAACATTTGCCACATCTGAGGAGTCAGATTCAAGCCTTGAGTAATGAGCCAAGAATAAATCCACAGACTAAGATTTCATTATACACAACATCTGCCCAGAAGCCATTTTACACCTCAGTCTTTGCTTTATGACCAAAGAAATCAACAGCTTTATGTGAGGTGTTGAGCAGTGAGTTCACAAAACCAAAACCCCAAAGCTTCTCTTTATCAAGCTGCTAACTTGTCTATTTTGAGTAGCAAAGGGTGTTCCAAAATAAAGGAGTTTTACACCCCAAGATATTGCAGTATGACACTTTAAAGATACATGGTCTTATAACAGATTGTGTGGTGACCTTACCATGCAGAAGATATATATCTTTAGAGGGTATGTTAAGAGTAAGGAGAATGCTATAAATTGAGCAATGCTGCAAGCATATACTGAAACTCAGTGTATAAAACCTTCTCTCATGTTTTCCCTCTCCCGGAGCAGCTGGGTGATGTGATGCAACACGGCTGACTCATTCCCATTGCCATTAAGCCCAGACAGTTTTCCTTGCGGGGTGGAGGCAGAACATCATCCCAAAAGCCAACCTTACTTCTAGAAGTGCTTCACCAACTGCCTCCTTCCCTACTTAAAAAATAAAAGATCTCTTTTCAGGGTAGTGAAAATCATACCCAAATCAACACTTATACAGCTCTCCCATGAAAGCACAGAACCTGATGCTGAACATACAGCACAGGGCTGCCACAGGAGCTGCCCTGCAGCACAGCTCTGTTGCATCCCTTGCTGCAGGCATACAGAGGTGCCACTCGAGGGTCAGAGCACCAAGTTCTGGTTTTGTATGAGTGAAAACTGGATCAGCTCCATTGCAACTTCTACACCAGTGAAGAATCAGGCTCAAAACTAATTTTATCATGTTTTTCAAGATTCTCTCAATGGTTTAAAACCTGTTTCTTTGGTTGTGCATTTTTTTACCTTATTTAAGAGACTTTTCAGCAGCTCTAATATGCGCATCTGTGCAATGCAGCAACAGGGCAATTACAAAGGCAATTTCAAAAGATACTTCTCATATTTAGGACTGACAGATTCTTGCAGGTGACAGCTGTTTTGCCACACCGCCAAGCTCACAGCAAGCTTTGTATCACACCCAGAACAGCTCCAGGAAAGCCATACACACGCCACGAATCTCTGTGGTGACGTGAAGACTTTGTCAATGGAGAAAACATCACACGGTCCTGCCAGGGCACAGGGGAGGCTGGGCTCACCTCAGCTCACCTCCAGCTCTGTAGCACCAGCTCCTCATGTGCCAGCACCCCCGTGCTTCCTGGACACACAAACACCCTCCTGCTTCAGACACGTTTGCTGCTTACAGCGTCTTTCCAGACACTGTTGGGAGAAACGGAAATGGGGGGCTAAGGGGAGAGGACATTGTTTTTGTCTTGTTTGTACCTTTACAGATTTAGGCTAAGCCTTTTAAAATAAGGGGTATGCTTCTTCTGATTTTAGGGAAATTGGGGGAAGTTTAAAAACAGTTGAGTGTTTGTTTTTTTTTTTTTTCCTTTAAATGAACACCTACATTTCTTTTTCCACATTTAATGCAAGCTAGATATTAATTACCATCCTGCAGGTCATCAGCCAGCCTCATGCTCAGTGGAGGAGAAAGGCACTGACTGCACAGCTGCATTATCTGCTACTGATCAGATCACACCAACAAATGGGGATGTGATCTTGATCACAGCTGCTCTTCAATGGTCTGTTAATATCTGCACTGCTTTAAGCCCTCTCTTCCGATTTTAATTCTTAAGGCAGTCAATGTCATTACACTAAGTGGCTTCCTTGTCCCCATCCCTGCTTATTTTTAGTGGATTATGTACTTTAAGAATATCTTTTTAGCTGACTGATCAAACCTCTCCCTGCTGGGTGAGCTCAGGCTTTAATATTGTATCAGAAACATGTTGAGTCCTTAGGCTGTTGGGAATAAACTAAGTTTACTGAAATATTGTAAGAGGCTCTTCTCTAAGAAGTCATTAGAGCAAATAATTTTCTCTGTAAGTAAACAGGTATACTTCCTATGCAATACTATATATTTCCTGCTTTCATTACTTCCATATGAAAACGGTGCTTTTTATTTTCTAAGCCAGCTCAGTTTGAAGGTCTAAATGAAGCTCAGATGTTGTAATGTCCCTGCATCTAATTTGATATATACCTCTACTGCAAATGTTGTTCACTGTTACTTTGATTTTGGATTTGTGAGTCAAAGGAACTTGCCTGCTCATTGTTTGCAAATTCCTTCACAGGAATGGTACCTGATATATTAAATGAAGACTGGAATACAGAAGTTAGGTTGAAATTTTGCTCCCTCTTTAGTGCCACTTTCCCAGTGGCATTCCCTGCTTCCCACCCTAAACAGCACCAGCTGCAGATAGCTACATGTCAGACACATTTCTAGGGGCCTCACAACTGCCAGTCACAAAAATCTGACTTCATCTGTTGACTGTGAAGTGCTGTAACAAAGAACAACTCCATGGCTAAGAGTAGCATCTCTTCAAAATACAAATCTTAATGCAGTAGCCTTAAAAGCTGTTGCCTGACTTACTTAAAAAATCACATATGGTTCACAATACACATCCTTTTTACTATTTCAAGCTGCTTTTAAAAGGAAGAAAGAAGAGAAATTAATTGCTAGTAGGGAATTATATAGGGACCTATATAATAGAGACACAGAAAATCACTGCAGAGCACTGGAGAATAATGCAGCCACTCTCCTCTCTCATACCAGCCAGTCAGTTGACTGAAATCATCATTTATTATTCCATTTGCATCATCTGAAATGAAGCAGTGTGTTAATGGGCTTTGTCAAATAAGGAATGGTGGAGATATGTTTAGCACTTCAACAAAAATATGGTGCATGTGTTGATTCCTGTATTCAGTGCGCAGGTGGCAGTCAGAACTTGTCCCTGCCCTGCACCAGGAGGGCAAACTGGGGCCTTTCCTCTCTATCCTAGGGCAAAAATCTTCTCTGGTAATTGTTAATTTCTCATAGAAGCTCATTAGCTCTAATAAGAGAGGAAAGCATTATCAGACTACAATAAGTAGATTCACCACCTTCTTTGCCAGTCTGTTTTCCCCATAGCCTGTTCTCCTTTGGTTGTTTGTTCCTCAGTTAAGGACAGCAAATCAAGTATGTAAGAAAAACTGCAGCCATTGGATTTTCTGACACTTTTTGAGAGGGTCTGCTTTCACAAGATGAGTTCATTCCTACTACACTTGTGCTTTTATTCACAAGTACAGCAGAAGCTCCTACTCTGCATTTTATCTGGCTTTATGGGTCATTTAGTTAGGACAAGGTGCCAAGTGTTACATTTCCCTGGCTAAACATTTCATAAAGTCTGTATTTCACCTACCCAGGACACACTGATCAATCCAAAATAAAACCTCCTGTTTTTGTATGGTCTCTGTTAATTAAACAGGAACAGGAGACCCCGAAACTGTGCTGGTGTAGCACTGAACACTCTGACTACAGGGTGCAGGGGGGCTTGCAGAGCCTGCTGCTTCTGCTTGCATTTCAAACTAAGCAAGGACAACTGGAGCCTTGGCCAAAGCTCTTTCCAGACATTTCCACCAAGCTGATCCCAGAGGACCAACAGCCAGGGCACAGCCATGCTGGGAGCAGAACTTGGCCCCACAAATACAGGGAGATATTCCAGGATGTTTCCTATATTCATTTTCTCCAATAAAGTTTCCCAATGATTTGAAGGGATTGAGATTTTTTTTTTTAAAATCTGAGGTCAAAACTGAAGATTGACAAGTTTTCTGTCAGCAGTTTAAGTGTGTTTACTGCCTATCTATTTACTGGATTCAGGTAGTGTTACACCCAGTCTGCCAGTATCTGACTTTCTGTCTAGATTTGTGAAGGAACATAAATCTGGTGAATGGCTGCAGATCCTTTTTTCTTTAAAAATCTAATTTTATTTTCAGCTTAGTGCTGATTCATATAATAACTGATTTTTAAAAAGCACATTTTCAGATATTTTGATCTTGCAAGTGTTTTTAAATTCAAGAGCTTCATCCACATTGGAAAACCACTCAGAGAATACATACAGAAAATTAATTAGAGTTCAGTTCCTGACAGAAGCTGAGCATCTGCTGAGTACACAGATCCAGTTTCCAGTGGGAAATAAATAAATAAAAATCAAACCCTAAATTAAATCAATTTGTATTACAGGCACTCAGAAGCATTCAGAACTGGGCATTTGTGATCTAACTTTAACATAAAGATGTTCAGAGCTAGCTGGTGTAAGCAGCTTTTTCATACCAGTCCTAACATCAGGACAGCATCAGCACTGAGGAGTTTGGAACTACTTCAGAGCAAGCAGGAGCTGCCTTTTAGCAGTGACCTGGATCATGCCCAGTTTTGATTAAAGACTCAGGTATTTTATCACATACCATGACAGATAAAAGTAAGATAATTACTACTGAATGTAGCTGTTTCTATAACAGAGTTTTGTTTCTTGTCAAGACACAATTAAACCCTTGGGATAAGTTTTTAGTATAATTCTCAGTGATTTAGCTCTGGGATTTAGAAGTTCCTTGAGGCCTTCCATGTTGAATGTGAAATGTTGGCTGTTGCTTCAGATTTTCCTGTCATCTCTCCTCTCTGCAGTTCATATCAATAGATCCCTTGCAAGCCCAGTTTTGTGCTTTATTCTGTGTATTAAGGATACGCTTCTACATGGGCCACTCATATCATTAACTCTCAATTGCACATATTCTTATCTTCCCCTCTAACCTTCACAGGAAAAGCATCTTATGCCTTATAAAGATGGTAGAACAAATCCATGTATTAATGTGAATTAGAAGATCATTTAAAGAAACAGGTTTTTAATACATATGATTCATTTCTAAATAGACCTTTATGGTAATAAATGTTTTTTTTATATGGGACCTACAATAAGTCCATGCAAGAACCATTCTTTGTAAAGTCCAGGTTCCCAAGACAACACAGTTATCCAAAAGGTGTCAACATGAAAGTTTTCATTTCAGAGGGCCATTAGTTCGTGAGAGCAGGAAGGAGCAGATACAACTTTTTAGGGTAATTACCCTTGCAGTGCATAGAGGAGCCTGCAGACAGGCTCCAGATCAAAGCACCGCACTCACTGTGCTGCTGCATGCGGCCAATACCAGTTATTGATAACTAATTGTCATTATTCTAACTAGGTTATTGCTGATCTAAAAATGCCAATAGATACTGAGGACTCATTCAATAGGATAGTCGAGTCTACTTGTGATACACTGGCAGGGCAGATATGGGTTTGGAAAACAGTTATATCCCCAAAGCCCTGGCCTTCAAAATTCTGTCCTAGACAGACAGGCTTTGTTTGTTACATGGAGCCAATGTCTCAGGAGAGAGAAATAGTAATAAATTATGCAGCTCTTCCTGCTTTAGGATGCTACTGTTGCCCATTCATCCTTTCATTCTCTCTGTTGTCTTTAAAAGAAAATCTCTCACTAAGCATTCTGTTGATAACTTTGGGCATATTTCAATATAGGATCAGAAAACAAAACCAACAGGGAAATATAAACCATCCCTACTTGATAATTAAAAAGGATGACCAGTTACAGTCTAAACCAAAATCTTTAATATCACTGAAACAGTGCATGATGGTAATTAATAGCAAACGGCAGCATTATAACAGCACTAATGCAGTGCAGTCGTGTGGGAATACTGAAATCCCTGGAATGTGAGAAGAGTTTAAAATCCAGCTGATAAGGCTGTAAATCATCACTCAGTCAGTAGGGCTGCAGGTATGAATTGTGGCAAAAAAACAGTGTGTGGCAAAACTCCATCATTCATTTCATTATATTCTTTCCTCTTCTATGTCTCCCTCCCTCCTCTCCGCTTGAATTTCTAACATAATTATGACAAAATTCATGTCTTTTTCCATAATTTTAACTATTCTTTTCTAGTTAGAACTGTCATTAAAATGAAAATTGCTTTCTTGCTTTTTCACTGCCTTTAATAGTATACAAGATTAATTATTTATTTTGCCACAGATTATTTTGCAGGTAGAATGCAATGAAGAGACAGTGCATGTCATCTTACCAAAAGGAGAGGTTAACAGCAAACAGCACAATCAGTTGACATGGCCAAGGACAGACTCACAATTTAAAGAAATTTTTATTACCCTTCCTTTTTTTTCAATCAACCATTATTACCAATTTATATGTAAAATGGATCCAAGACATTTTTTAAAATTATTTTAGTTTGGATGTGGTCAGAGGAAAAAAGCTGAATCAAGTCACTGTTTTATGAAGTTTAGACAAATCTCACCTGAGCCACAAAATGAAGATAAAGTACTGTAATGTCAGCTGAACTAGGAGATTCTGTTCTTTGCAAAATTAGATAACTGTAGGCTTCAATGAATTTTTAAGTGCCTGAGTTGGGCCTAGCTCAACACAGCTCTGCCTTTCTAGCCAGCACTCCTGCACTTGTTGTTCCTCTTACTTTGGAGGTGGTTTATGGCATTCAGTAAATAATTATCTGGGAAGTTAGTACTGGCAAAAAGCACCTAGAATTCCAAAAAATCTTCTCTTTAAGAGTTAATATGTGCAAAACCACATAAAAATCTATGCAAAAACCCCTACATTTATTTCCACACCCTCTTCTATTCTGCCTAACAAAAGGTTTCCCTTCAGAGGATCATTAGCAGGGTGGGTGCCCTTGAACTTACACAGGACTTGCAGCCTGACCAGCTGGTCAGACCTGGTGTCCATGGCCATCTGTCCCCAAGGAATCTGCAGCTGGCAGCCAATGGCACAGGATGGCTGGAGGCTCTGCAGCCAGGATTTCATTTCCATTGCTACCTGACATTGCCCCACTTGTCAAGAGATTGTCTCTTCCACAAACTGACAAGATCTGTGCCAGTCTTTTCCCCTCTGTTCAGGCTATTCCTTGCCCAGCACACCTAAAAGGGTATTCTTTTTTCTCTTTACACTCAGGCAGGGACCAAATCATCACATACCCAGTAAAATGAGAGGAAGTATTTTCTCACTTTCTCACCAGGAGGTAGCAGCTGTATTATTTACCAAGACTTACCCAACACCCTGAGAGGGGAACAAGCATAAGTCAAGGAAAAACATCACTATTCAGAAGCCAGGTCATGCCTGGAGAAGTGCCACCTGTAGCAAGGTTTTGCACAGGTTGTTGTGAGCAATGAATAATGTTCTGCACCCATACAAGGTTTTGTGAAATCAAGACCTGAATAACTCCAGAAATACACACTGAAACATCCTCTGTACTATCCATGTGTCATGCAAAGCTGAGTTCATTTTAAGATGCTCTTATTTTCCACGAGCATTGTATGAAAATACATTTACTATTCATAATATGAGAGCACAGCCAAATCATGGGTTTATTCAGAAGATTAGTGGCACTGCACTATATCACCAAATCCATGTTCCCACCAGATCAAACATACCACACTTTAGATTGGCATTTAATAGAGATATTTGTAGCCTGCAGGAATAATAAATGAAACTAATTAAGTTTAATAATTCAAGAGAACTTGGCATGCTGGATTGCTACAGAAAGGCTAATTATCTTTCTCTTTTTCTTCCAGATCTCCCCCTCCTCTCACCAAATTAATCTGGAAACTTCATAAAATATGAAAATATTTAGAAATAAAATCATAATGATAAACCCTTTCAAGACAAAGAAAACACCTGCAACAGATTTACAGCTGATGCAAACTTGACTAAAATGCTACCTATTTTTTAAAGAGTAATGCCTGTTTTTACAAGTAGTCAACTTAGTCATAAAGGAGATTTATTTTCTTATACATTCCCTCATCACAGAAACAGGACCCAAAAAATTGTCTTAGGCAGACCTTACTAAATCCAAGTCATCAGCAACACTTTTGCAGAGATCTCAGATATTGCAATCTCTGTACCAATTAGTTCATATGTGTTAGCACTAACTTTTATTAAAGATCTACTTTCAGCAGTGGAATGTTTAAAAGCACTAATATTTCTAGAAAATTAGTTCTTTCTTATTTTCCCACATTTCCCGGACAGGCACAATCAAAACACAAGTTCAAATTAACTATTTGAAAGCTTAATAGTGTCTTAGACTGAGAGAAAAGCAATTTGTCAGTCAAGAAAAGATAAAATTGAGAGAAGGTTTTATCAGAAGCACTGGACTCAAGAGGGGAAGTTTAGATGAAAAGAGTTTGCCCTGGATGCAAAATACTCAGTGTGAAGCACTCCAGATCAGCAAGTACCCACAGAGAAAGCTATATGCAGAGCGCTCTATTCTCACACAGAATGTACCTAATCCTAACCATAAACCTAAACCGAACCAACTTAGGGTTAGAGCTGGGGCTAGGGTTGGGCCTAGGGCTAAAGCTGGGCCTGGGATTCGGGCTACCCCTACCCCTGGCCCTGACCCTTCTAGCCAATAGTCTTTTTTCCAAGGTGAAGAGTTAAAGAAAATACTCTTTAAGAGATGATTAATTTCTTTCACAGTACAGTGAAAATCTTTAGAGCCAGAGGTTGACTTAGATTACCTTGCTAACTAATAAAGAGAGCAGGTTTTTAATTAGGTTGCCTAAAGCTCATTCTCCCTTTATTATTTATGATTCTTCCTTTGCACAGTGTAATTACTACCAGCAATATATATATACATATATGTGTTACAAAAAACCCCTACACACACGCATATACGACGTATACATGGAGAGCACCATGCCAATAAGGAGCTTTCTCCTCCTGCACAGCATTTCTACCTAGCAGTAACTATGCAAAGAGAGTCTTAGCATGTGCAAACATTGATCTTCCTCAGGTCGCTGGTCTCCTGAGACATCTACAAGATACATCAAATAGGAGTTAGGCATCTATCAGGAGATATCTGGGCAGTGTGACTATTACTATGGTGTTTCTTCTCACTGTGTACAGCCTTTTGACATTCATGGTTTCACTGCAAACTCTTCCAGGCAAGGTTGTTTTCTCTTTTAGTGCCTGGCACATGGGCCCCTGACCAGCAGTGATGGATTCTCAACATCATGAGGAAACCCACCATTTTTTGTGTGTACAATATGTACAACATTTGCCTGATAGAGTAACACTGAACAAGGCTGACTCCCACACTGCTGTTTGAAATTACTGGAATGGTGCATTTCATGTGTACATAGTGTGGGATGTGCAGAGAGCTGCTTAAAGGCTGTGAATTATTTACAATTTTACCATCATTCATTTCAGAGGAGTTGCCTTTGCTAAGTCCCTTGCCTCCTCATTTACTGTGACCATCAGGGAGACTGTGTAAAGGCAGTGAACATGCACCCAGAGCCTGTGCCAGACTCACATCTCACCCAGGGCTGGAAGCACAGCAGCTCTGGGGAAACTCTTCTGTGACATGTGGGGGAGGCACCAAAGCCAAGCAGCTGCTCTTGAGTGTTGAACTGTCATAATTTTCATTGTTTCCAGGCAGAGATGGCTACTGAATACAGGCAAGAAGAATGTAGGGCCCCACTAAAATTTTCTTCCCAGGCTAGAAGGATTGTTTGCCAAGTCTTCAGTTGTTGCAATCACTTCGTAGACCAACACCTGCAAAGGCTCCACCCTTCCCACAATATTAAGTTTTGCGAGAGTCTTTGGGACAGGCTTTGTTGGTTTCTGTACTTCACCTGGGCAGGTTTCTTCCTTTTCCACAGCTGTGCCCAGAGAGATCATTTGAGGCCAATAATTACATACCCACAGCACATCCTCCTGCTATCGTACACTATGCTGTTTCAAAGTTTAATAAGCCTCTGAAAAAAATGAGCATTCCTGCTCAGCTGCATTGGAGTGTAATAAAGTTGTTTATTTTTTTCCCCAAGGGTTGAATTAATTCACACTAGCCCCATGCCTATGCAGATATACTGCCACCATTATTTGGGCACGGGGAAAAGAAAGTTTGTGGCATTGTTCATTTGCATTTTAGCAGTCCTAAAAACCCTATCATTGACCAGCAATGCCTTTGGATCCTGAGAGACCAGGAAGGGCAACTCCAGTCAATGAGCTCATAATCCAATTTAACAAGGAAATTTTTACTGTTTTTCTACCTGTGGCTTATAAAAAACCCCCAAAACTATTAGGCTCAGGGATAACTTTTCTCTATGTACTATGCTTGCACAAATTAAAAAAACTGGTGCAAGTCAATTGAAAAAGAAAGACCAGAAAAAAATTAACCATCACCTCAAAAACAAACAAACAAAAAAATTTGAAATACAAAACTGTAATTGCTTTTTGCTTTAAAGCACATGAGGCGAGTGTAGAAGGCACTCAGGCTTGCTGTTAGAGTAGCTTATAAACATCTGGTGCAGCAGCTTCCCAGCAGAAAGGCAGGGGCTGAGTTTTCTGCTCAGATTCCCTGGTGTGCAAGGTCCTGCTGCAGGACCAAGGACACTGCCTGGGGCCATTTCTTTGCACCACGAATGCAGAGAGCAACTCAGGACAGTCAACCCCACAACACAGGCGTGGCTACAGTGAAAAATACGCTTGGTGGCTTTTCTTTTTCCCTACAAGCCATGCCCAAGGACCCACACAATTCTCCTGCCTCTGGCTATCTGCAGCTGCAGCAAAGACCTGTGGGGCCTCAGGTGCAGGAATAAATTAGTGCAGATCTGCCTTGATGCAGGGCCCTCTCTTCTGTTCTGATCAGCTATTTCAGTTAACTGTGAACAAAACTGGATAATAGAGAGGTCAGGCTGAGATGGCCAGTGCAGGATGGACACACTTCAGGAAATGCAGGGAATTGCTGAAGATCTCCCTGGTTCACTAAAGAGAGCTTTTTCCCTGTCGTGTTCATAACATTTAAATAACCTAACTCCCCAGTGATTCTGAATTTCTTACTTGTCCCTGATATAAAGTTTCTCTGCTTGAAGTGGGTCAGATCTTCATACAGGAGATTTTCTGTTTCTATATGGAATTACTCAGCAGAAATTTGCATTATCAACAGAAATATGGTACACTCAGACTTTCCCTCTCTGATTCTATTATAAGAACAGCCCTTGCCCTTCTTTTGGTAGCTTTGTTTTTTTTGGCTAGTGGATCCTCAAACATTTGAATTTTGCATTCCTCGAACAGAAAATGTTAACATGTAAGTTATGACAATTCCTGTTTTATTTTGCTCATAAGCTGGTGATGACCAGTGAGCCTTTCCTTCCTCCCTGCACAGAGACAAGGAATACAGAAGTTTGCACGTGTACACACGTGGTTTTAAAGCAGGGAAAATGTACTGGCACTGCTGAACTCTGTGACATTCAGTGCACAGAATGTTGTTGCCTGCCATCATTCAGTCATGTGCCTGCAGTGCTCCTGGAAATGCTTATAATTGCCCATGGTTGATTTACATGTCGCATTTTAAGCACTAGAGATGAGCGTAAAGTTGCCTGAAGGTCTGAATCCTTTTGAAAACATGTTAGGGGAGCTAGAGAAACAGTTCTCTGACAATGCAACAGCAGGAGGAAAGCTCCCTCCAGTACTTCTCAGCATCTATTCCATACATCAATGACTAATTTGGACTACTATAACTTCACTTAGGCCCATGCAGTCACATTGAGAAGAAGAATGATGCCATTGTGTCTGCACAAGGCCTATTCCATGCTTATTGAAAAAATAAGTGCCTTTTAAATATATACATATTGGTGAATTCAGCTTAGGCATGAGGAATACAGATATATTCAGCTAGCCAACAACAGGACAGATTCCAGTAGTGTTATTGATGTGGCTTTGATAGTCCATTGCTTCAGTGGGGCTGTTGTGAGAAGTGTGCACTGCTTGGCACAAGTGAGACTACCCAGAAGCTAACCCTGGGTTAGTGATTCACCCAGGAAATTTCATGAAGCAAAATCCTTTAAAATCTCAAAGGTATATTCAAAAATACATATGCAGTTAAAGGTATGATCCTGCCAGATACTGCCAGAAAGGTTTGACCCCCTGTTTGGATATAGTCTTTGCAATATCTGGTTAACTTAAACACATGATAAAGAAACTAGGGAGAAATAAATGCCACCTTTTGAATAAATGCTTCTGTCCAGCAAGTCTGGGTCAGAGGTCTATATTTACCAAAATGCATCTTATTACTTATCAACTCACCAGGAAAAAAAAATCAATTCAATATCTCCCCATGCAAATTTTAATCACTTTTTCAATGTCAAACCTTTAATTAGGCTGTTCCTAGGAAGCAGTGTAACCAGGCCATTAGCAATGCAGCCATAGAACAAAACTCTATTAGGAAAATGACACTTTCACTTCAGCAGACTCAGACATACCCAATGTAGTTAATCTAAATCAGATTCTAAGTAAAAACAAGAAAATACTGCAACAGAGTTCTGAATGCCCTCAACTGCTCATCAGAACTGTAATTTGTACATACATATATGATGCACTAAAACTGTACAGAAATGCCAAAGATAAAGTCTAAGTTTACTAGAAAGAAAATGTGATGCTATGTCATTTTTGCTACTGTTACGAAATTTCTGTCAGAAGCAGCACTTCCTTCATTTGCATCCACCACAGAGAAACAGACATTTCTTCATTTTATTTAGGAGAGCATGGGGACAATGAACTTGCAGTACTGAAGCACTGAATGAGCACACAAACCAAGACAACAATTGCTTACATTAATTACAGGGTTGTCAGACAAGGAACTGGACTCCTCCAAAACACACTAGAACCTAACAATAGATCTAACACCTGTTAGAAATAATGCCGTCCTCTTGGGTATTGGGAACTGCCACCCTCTTATCCTTTCTTCAGACACACTTGTGCATTCTCCAGGGGTCAAGTTGTATTGCAGAGAGTCCAAGCTGAATCCACCCTCACAAGGACATGGCAAAACAAGAAAGACAAGCAAGGAGAAGAGGGAGGAAAAGAAAAAAAGTGCCATTATAGTCAAGTTATAAAAGGGTGAGCAGAAAATAGATTTTAAACAGTAAGTGGAAAAGCAAGAAAGCTATAGCTAGAGATTAAAAGAGTACAGTGGCTAGACCTTGATGACTTGAAGAGAGTTTCTTTGAAGAGCTTGCATTGAAACAAAAGCTCCTCCATTTATATTAGTAATGGAACAATAATCAAGCCTCTGGGCAAAATATGAGAGCAAGGCACATCAGAGCTCAAGTGCAAGATGTGAAAATTTTATGCTCAATCTTAGAAGTGAAATGTTTTTATCTGAGGAGGTTATTGTAAATAGTTTTATTTTAGGAGCTGCCCTTTGAGAAGCTACTACACAAAAATGCACACACACGAAAGCAAGCTGCTTTTCTCTATTTGAACTTTGCCTTAACAGAAGAAATGCTGTTTGCTATTTATAAAAATATCTGAGAGCCAGAGCTCTTAAAGCATGTCCCCATACTTAAATGTTTTTATAGTTTCAAAAATCTCAGATAATCAAGTGATGCTCATATGAAACTTATGAAGAGCCGCTGAGTCTCTTACTGTAAAGCTGTAAGTACAGCCCATGAGAGCTCATCTTTACTTCATATCTTTAGAAATATGGATGAGTTCAATTCCAATTTTAACATCCATGGTCAAAGCCGTCTATGAACCTCTCACGCACCAGAAGAAAGTCTCCATGAATCTTCCATCTCTTCAATAAGCAATAAAATGCATCTTAGTTGTTAATACTTACCATTTAAAATGGCAATGTGGAAATTGCCAAGTGACAGAAGTGCAGAGACACTAGACAGCAGGGTGCAGTGAACTTTATGAGAGATGGCGATTGTCATTTTTAGGAGTATTAAATTTCACAAGCATCAGAGCTCTGCTGTGACTTTGAGCCTGGTACAATGAACCAGCTCTTGCTAAGGATGGAAACAGAGCATCTACCCAAGTTCATCTTAGCTATTTATGTGACTCCAGAGTGGAAGTTGCTTGTACACAGCTCTGATACTCAAAAATCAACCCAAACCTAAAACACTGGTACAAGATAAACTCTCCTCATGTTTAAACTCAGAAAACAGATTTCTGGAGTCCCTCTCCCCTCTACTTCCCATATTTGATAGCAAGTCCCCTAACATGGTACTGGGCTCTGTACCATGGGGTAAGGCACAGGCCTGGGGACACTTTCTCTAAAACCTGAAATGTTTTTACTCTTCAGCAGGTTATTTGACCAAGTTGAGTTGTATGACAGGAGAAATACAGTTCATGGATTTTTTTCCCCCACTGTATTTAATAATTGGCAGTGGGGACAGGGTGTTGGTGGTGATCACTGGTGGCTGCAGGCTCTGTCTCTGCCCAGCCTTTTCTTCACATTCTCCTCTTCAGCCCTCAGTGGCTCATTTCTGTCCTCCCCTGGGCACATTTCCTTCAGCCTGTAGACTCTCTTCTGCTTTCAAGAAGCCTAGAAAATATAACAGACAGAAGGGAATTGAGAAAAAGAACACGAAAAGAGCCTGATCAGGTTTTCAAAAAAGTTAAATCCCAACCCACAAACTATGCAGATACACAGATATTTCCCCCCAGCTCCCAGGGCTCTGGCTGCTTTCCTCCTCTCCATGTCCCTGGCTTCAGGCTGCCTGCTAAGCACTGCTTCTGACATCCAGGCACAGCAGCCAGCCTGGCTCTTGCCTGTCACTGAATGGGCTGTCCTTGGTCCCAAACCAGACTCAAAAGGGAACAGAAACAGCTATGTGTTGGTCTGAGCCCAGGCCCCAATGCAGTTTTCCTTTCCTCAACAGGATGAGAAGATCCAGCAGCTAAAGCTCCACTCTGAGGGTCTCCTCCCCCCTGCACACCTGCTCCACAGGGACTGGCCCTCTGCAAAGGGTTTGATGACCCTGAATCTTAACAAAGATTTCTCTACACCACCCAGGCAACCTTGCTGATGTATCTGGAGTGATGATGGTGTTCTACCCTTGAAAGTTTTCCTCCCAGAAATGTCTGAGTTGCTCTACAGGAGACAGTAATAAATTCAATGATGTACTCGGCCTGTACAGATCCTGGCTGAAGTGTAATTTTACTGACATGCATGAAGTTACATCAGAACTGATTCACCCCAGTAAGTTAGATTTTAACTCACTGCATCCTTGTTGCCTTTCAGAGGAGTGTGTGCAGTCAGCCCACAAGGACAGACTCACTGCTTGCTTGAACTCAAGCCCCAGAAGGTGCTCCCACAGTCAGGCAGGGCAGACTCACAGGCCCAAGTTCACCTGCTTCTTTGGCAGGTTGGAAAGACTTTTTCCAGGGGTCAATAAACCACCATGGCATGCTCAGACAGGCAGGCAAAGCCTCCAGCCTGCCACAGAAAGGCAGAGAGCACATTTTGGCTATTCCTGAATATGAGCTGTAAAAAAAATAACCTCTTGTTTAGATCTATAGCTCTTATATTGTGTATGTTAGGAATTAGTGATCCAAAGGATCTAAATGAATTTGGTGGGAATGCTCCTGAGAATCACTGATTTTTTTTCTATTTTTTTTTTCTTTAAAGAGCTCAAAGATTATCTTTCCACAAGCTCTTTTCTTGTTGATGGCGAGGGTTTGTGTGCCCTTGGCTTCTTGTGATCAGCGGGATGGCAGCAAGCACTTTTTGAGTTTCATCGATATTTTCAAGGGTAGGAGAGAAGTTCACTCCTTTCAAGCACCACTCAGACATAGATGAAAAGCTTGTGAGGGTGCCAATTACATAACCTGGCTGAGCTGTCTTGCCAATGAAGAGCTTTGCAGGATGCATTCTGCTTCCACAGGATGGAAATTCAGCTTTTATTCAAGGAGTTTGATTTGGTGACTTCACTGTTTAATCCATGTAGCCACTGTGATCAGTCAGAAGCAGTAACTGAAAAGGAGGTAGCTCAAATTAATTCTACCAGGATTTTACAGTGTTTACTATTCTGTATTTCTCTGGCAGCAGGCCAGTGGGACAAGAATTCAAGACAACAGTTGATGTGTTCTGCACTGGAGACAACATATTCTTACACTACATGACAGAGCCTTAAGCTGAGATGCTGGATGAGCCCCAAGTAGGTTCCCACAGTGCAGCAGGCAGATCAGGTCTGGAAGTTGCACAGCCACATTTGTGCTGAATTAAATCCAGATCAGTAAAATCTGTCTACTGGCTTATTATTGTGGGCAAGGTACCAAGTCTTATACAGCCAATACTATTTTCCAGTCTAAACTGGCCTGTGTGCAGCTGACTGTGTCAACTAGAGACAGCACTTCTCCCTCCCTGGTCTGTGCATATGTGGACTTTAATTATTTAAGTGGCTTGAATTTCCAGGCCTTTGGGACAGGGCCAGTCTTTTTCTTACAGGTCTGGGTGATTCCATCTTCTGTCTCACTGTTCAACACAAATGCACAAGTGCTTCTGCAGCTGAGTAACAGCAGCTCTTCCTTGTGTAGCAGGAGGACTGAGCAATAAAACTGCTGCTCTGGTGGAAATAGAGGGGAAAATATCATCAAAATGCATGATGGACATGAAGGAAGCCAATGCAGAGCTTATTAGTAAGTTGCATACAAGCTTAAAAAATGTATCAGCCTAGACCTGGAAATTTATGTTCAAAGCCATGAATTCAGAGTTAATTTATTATGCAGTAGATTTCCAGCTCCACTGAGCTAATGGGATTTGTTACTCTGTTAAATGGGCTTTTCCCTCAGAGCACCTTGTTTCATTAGACCATTTAACAAAGGTTTGGGAGAATGAGGTGTGTAAACACAGCACAGCCATGCCAGCTGCCTCTTTGTTTTGCACGCTAAAGTGCTAATTCCTCTTACAGACTATGGGTGCACATGTACTGCACTCTGTGCAGGAGGCAGAGGGATTTCTCATTGCTGAAAGCTGAAGAGAAAGTGCAGAAATTTTACCAGATTTCTTGAGAAAAGGCTTCTGCTTGTTAATGGTCTCTGGCGTGTTTAGAGTTAAAAATGGGAGCTACTTTCCTTGCACTAACAGTGTTGAGTGCTGGCTCTCCAGGAGCCAACTAGCACTTTGTGAAATGGCAGATGTAAACAGAACTGTCTATAATTAATAACACTTTAATTAATAGCAGGGCTAAGTGGACCAGACAAAATCTAGCCCCTGAGAGTCTCTGTTTCCTGTAAAGTATCAACACAGAAAAAAAAATAAAGCGAAGGTGAAAGATCAATCTCTGTTTCATGGAAGTGAAACCAAGTCATGGAAGAAGTACATGAGCCTGGCAACAACCCCAGGAGTGAGCTCAAGCCCTGCTTGTTCATTCAACACCCAAATGAAACTCCTTTTCTGATATTCCTCACAGCATCCTACCCGAGTGTGCCCAAACTACATGCTGTTCTTCTCGATATCCATATCTCTGGTGAGAAAATAAATGCTTTCACTCCAGGGATAACCGGAACATTAATTTTATATCAACTTTAAGCTTTTAAAATGAGAATTCTTTGCCATTCCGATCAGCAAGTTGAGAGCAAATGCTATAACCATTTGTAAAGCAATGCATCCATTAAGGAGATTCTGCACCTGTTCAGGATGCACTCTTATACTACACAACTGACTGACCTCCATATTCCCACTGTTTACAATCATTCAATTTTCAGTTATAATATTTTGATTTTTCCCAAGGAAAATTTAAAAGCAATTCCAGCAGCTATTAGGCATTGTCAGTGAAACTCCATTTATGATGAAAAGAATAAGCCTGACAAAACTGTCAAGGAAACCAGGAAAGTCAATGTCTGCATTCCTGACAGCATCAGGAATAACAAATCTATTGTTAAATGGTATGAGTTTTCCCCAGATATCCATTTTGTAACTGGTATAGAATAGAAATCTTGTTGAAAATAAAATTAATGCACAGAACAAGGACTGAAAAAAATTAATAAAAGCTGTGGGACTTGAAAAGAAATGGTTTCTTTCACTGTCACTTTAATTTCTGTGTGCATTCATGACTGTGTGTAAATCTAAATACATTCCCAAGCCTGAGGGCAATGTTGATTCAGAAACACAGAATAAAAATGAAAGAACCAATGGCCTGTTGAAATAAATGACAAAACTCCCTTGACTTCAGCAGACAGAATTTTGCCCCAGATATTTGGGCCAAAGTTACCAGCAGCCAGAAGGTAGTAAATCTGACCTTTGAAAATCAGTGAACAGGAGAAGGATAATGGCCTTTGGATTGTCCCCCTGTTCTGTAAAATCTTCCTGAAAATGTAACAGAAGGTGTTCAAAACTTGATTCCTTACCCCACCTTGTTTTAATCTGGTGATGCTTCTTTCTCACTCCCTCAGGAGTGGTATGAGCTCATTAAGTAGATGTGCTGGTCTGGAGTTAGGTGGGGTAATTACACCTTCAGCTTCGTGTGAGATAGAGCAGATCAGAATTTACTTTCAAGACGTCTCAGATGACTTCACACTTACTTTGTTAGAAATGAGCAGCAGAGGTGAAGAGTGCAGGCTAACTCATGGTGTACACACCCATAGCACCCTGTTCTCATTTCCACATGGAGCCAAGCCTGAGTTGGTTACCCTGAACTTTCTCACCTTCTCACAGTTACCCCTGCAACTGCTGTGCTCAAATACAGAGAACTGTGGTCCCTTGTTTCCAGATGAGGGGATGGAGGCACTGAAAAAAAAAAACCTGAAAAAAACCCAAGACAAAAGACAGTAACTCAGCATCCATCATATATTTATATTATTTCAGAGGCTGAGTTATAGAAAACTTGGGTTGGAAGGTGGTCTCAGAGGTTCCAGTCACACTCTGGGTGTGGGAGACTAGGGGACAGCCATTCTCTTGAACCTGGGACCAGGTTATGCAGAGGACAGTGAGGATGCTGATGGGATGTCACCAGCTTCCCTCATGGTGCCCTTGAGGTTTGCTACCTTCTGCTGGTGGTCCCGTGGTCCCAGCCCAGCTTGTCCCTGTCCCCAGCCCCTGTGGCTGCTGAGGATGGCAGCAAAAGGCTGCTCCCTCTCCGTGCTGGCCGGGAAAATGAGGTGAGGCAGGGCAGACATTGGCTTGTTACAGGAGACTGCCTGGTCTCACAAATGAACCTTCTCTCTATTGGCATGAGCCCAGCTCTTCTTTCTCCTTGTTACTGTAAGGCAGCTGCCACCAGACAGGTAGGATTTAACAATGCCATTATAATAACAACAACAGTCTTCAGGCAGAGAGGAAGCCCTGGCAGAACAAAGCCCAGCTAAAGGCGGAATAATGCATGCCTGGGACAACCCCTGCCACTCTAATTTTTCTTATGTATTTATGTTTAATTAGCTGGTGATTCAGAATGGCTCTGGGAGTAAATCCCTCCTGGATGAATCCCAAGGTCACTTCCTTAGCTGCAGGATAGAGAAATGCACTGAAGCCTGGCCAGCTGATAATCTTTTGCTTGCTTATACCAATTGAATCCTATTTTCTCTTGGATGAACTTATGTTGGAGCTAGCTAGGCTGTAGGCCCCTTTTAAATAATGATGATTATGTTCTTTTTGCTCACTGTCGACAAAGAATTATAGCCCCTCATTTAGAGCTCATTTCAAAACCATAAGATTCTGTAATTGAAAGTGGCTGAAGCTAATTTGATAACCCAGTTCTGAACACAGCTGAATAACTACTTTCCCTTTGTCCTTTCAACAGTAATGGCCTTGTCAGGACAGTCTTCTGTGCTACTTTAAGGAGAACAATTATGACAAAGGTTAAAAATTATTGTCCTGTGACAGTGTGCAATTTCAACATTGCCTTCAGGTCCCCAGCAAGGCCAGGGCATGGCAGGAGGCTCAGACACCCACCAGTGCTCACTCTCCTGGGTGGCTGACTCCGTTTCACTCCCCAGGATGTTTTCACTCCCCAGGATGCAGAGCTCCATCCAGGAGAACACCTGACTCTTCCTCTGCTGACACAGAGGTTTGCTGGCTCTCCCAGGGTGGGAGGGGGAGCAGGGTCTCAGTGTCTGCCTTGCCTGGCAGCTCCCTCAGATGTATTAGACCATCCACCTTGTGATTAAAATCCCACACCAGGACACCCCGAAGTCTCCTTCTCCCTCACAGCAGCCAAGATGTGCAGGAGAAAGTGAATCCTGCTCTTGTGCTTAAGGGATGGGTAAATTTCCACAGCACAGCCAGGCAGGAGAGGAACTCCCACAGTGAACAGCCCCATGTGGACCAGCAGGATATCCTGGGCCTCAGCCAGGGCAAAGCAGCCTAAAACAACTCAAGATAAAAAATAAAGCCTAAATGGGATGCCCACCCAGTGCTCTGCCTGCTGTCCCTGAGACTTCCTGGCTCTTGTGATTAACCCTGAACACATTCCCTGGTACAAGCAGCAGTGCAAGAACCCCTTTTGCCTCCAGTTCCTGGCTCTTCTCACCTGCACCTGGGTGTTCAGTGACCTCAGGAGATGAGAGCAGCTTTCCTTAAGCCTCCTTCCCAGTGATCATGGAGGGAAACTCAATGATTGCAAGATTAATAGTTCTGAAATCTTAGTAAATTTTCCTCACGTATTTTGGTTTCTGGGCCTTTCCCAAGGTAGGTGGAGGAAATGTAAATAACATGGCAAACATTTCTCTAGCCATAGCCTGGAGCTGTGCTCAGAACTGCTCTGGGTGTTGTAGTAATTAGCATAAGCAAATTGCTAAATTGTGTGCTGTGATAAAATGATGGATTACAGCATGGAAGAAATCATTAACTCATTGATTAGCAGCACATGCCTTCAAAACCACTATCTGAGCAAGTTCTGAGGGCTGTGGCAGCTTTGTAAACGTTTCAACTGCTGTCTCCCATAAGCAAGAATCAGGAAATATTAATATATAAATCACCAAAATTAAATTTTAACTATTAAAATTGGTTCTCAAATAGTTTCTAATATTTATTGCAGCTGTTCATGTGGGGCTCCTGTTCTATGTCTCCCTACACTCACAGGGAGAAGGCTGTGGTGGTGTCTGCATGAGGCAGGGTCTGACAGGAGCTGCCCCTGTGTGTCCTGGTGCACGTCCCCCTCCTTTGGTATCTTTGCTGCACCTTTATTTTTTTATTTTTTTTTAAGTTTTGCTTTGAATCTGGTGGGACTTTGTTTTTTTTATTTTGTTGATGATATTTGGTTTTTAATGAAAGGAAATGCTTTCCTGCACTTACGTGTTGAGAGGATCTCCTGCTCAAAGTCAGTTTGGTTCACTGGCAGCATCTGTTTCTAGGTATTCCCTCCTGGTGGCTTTAATAATCAGAGCAGCCTGTTATTGCCACATCTAATAGCAGTAGGCTTCACTTCTTATTCAGCATGAGTGCTCAGTAGTTTATAAAATTACTCATTGAAATGGGCTTCCTTTTATTAGGATTAGCATGCCAATCCCATCCCTCCTCCCCACATCTCTCCCTCTCTTGTTTTTAGTGAGACACTGATATTGAATACCAGTACATCACTGTAACAGCAATGTGAGTGTCAATAGCTGCTGTGAAAGTGGGATACAGGAGCCCTCCCCAGAGCTCTGTGTCAGCACAGATCCCACACCTAGCCCAGAGGGTCCCCAAATTCATTATCAATAGGACAGAAAACCAATACTGTGATTTCCCCTCCTGACTTGGGTACTGCACAGCAGAGAGGAGTGCACCCACAGGCCTTGCTGTGGTGCTCACTGATGGTGGGAGGATAAATCCAGGGGCAGGGACACCAAAGGGTCAGTCTGGGCTGCAAAAATGCTCAGCTGGGTCCCTCCTCACCTCTAACCACACTCCACACCCCTGACCAGTGGGATTTAGGGACAGCTCCACCAGGTTATCACAGCTTGGTGCTGCAGAGCTTCCCTTTTGTTTCCACACTTCTCTCTGCCTTTGCCTCCTGGCATTTCTAGCCCATCCCTCCAGCCAGCTCATGCACCTGCCTCTGCTTTTTCTTTATTTCTGACTCCCTTCCACCTTTGAAAATGTTCTGGTCTTTCCCGCATAGGGCCAAAGATTTAGCTATTGTGATTATTTTGCTGATCCCACAGCCAGGTTGTTACATCTGTTTCTGGGTTCTCCAGTGGACGGGAAAGGAAGAAGAGAAAGATATCTGAAAAGCATTTGTGTCTGTTTTTCCAGAGGTAAATATCAGGGTTTCTCTTTGTTTCACTGTCAGATTAAATCAGGGACATGGAAACAAGTGACCAGCGATTTCAAGGTCTGCATCTGTAAATGACAGAGAGTTTCAATAAGAGGGTAATTTATTTCACTTAATTAAACCTACTGATTTGTGGTATGAATCCATCCAGTAAAATGCCCTTTTAATAAGTAAAAGAATACCTTTCAGAATTGAAAGATTTGCAGTTGTGATCTTCAGTTCCCACTTCAATTCTGCTGCAAGGCAGTTCTTGGAAATGAGAGACAAAGCATTCCTCTCCAAGGAGAGTCCATTTTATGAGTGTCTGGTTGCATACTTATCTGCTCACTGTCTCCCTCCCAAAATCTAGCATCTCATTGGAATTATTTTTTTTTAAAAAAAACTAATTAGGCAATTTTATACATAGTTCCAGGAGTACCTCTTAGGACAGCATTAATTTTAATAGCATCTTAAAATGACAAATTCAAGATATGCCACTAACAGTGAATATATGTAGTTAATAGATTTTCTTCATGCTGCTCTTGCCTGACACTACATTTCTCATAGCAGTGGTCCTGCTTTGGCACCATTCTTCATCCTCTGATTTTCCTATCATAACATATCTTTCACTAGCAGTATAATTTCTGCATTACTGTACAGGCAATGTCACATACTTAACAAACTCTTCATAAACATTTACATCAGCAGCTGTCTGTTAGACATCAAATGTTCTTTTCTGGAGGAGTCTGCAATTTCAACTATCATTATGGTAAATCATCTTCCAGAAACAGCCTTAGGAATATCCCTGACAAATTTAAGTGTTGTTACCTTGCACAAACAGCCTTCACCCATCCAGCTGTAGGAAATTGTCCCCATTCTTTGTCAGCCATAAGGAATGTGCAGGCTGCAGGCAGAGCTGAGGAATGACACAGCAGCCAGCCCCTCCTCTGATAGCCCCCATCAGACCAGCCTGGCTGGCCTTCTCATGGCACAAATCCCTGTTTTCCTATTTTTGGTAGAATCTTCCCTTTTTTGCATTTCTTCGGGGAGTCTGGACCACTTGACATTGTTTGTGGCTGTTTCAAAAACAGTGCTGTTTTGCAGTGACACAGGGCAGCACAGTACTACTGAAATTTGTCTTCTACCCTGTTTTTGTTAGGAAAGCTGGTTTGTAAGACATGACTTGTGGGTACTTATTCAAATGGGGTTTGCACCTAAAAGCTATGCGAGAGCAGAAATAAAATTTGGTGCCATTAGTCCCAGAATAACGCAGACATTAAAAATCAGAAACCCAGGAAGAACAGTTACATTTTCCAGATATGTTTGAGTGATTTCATTTGAGTTCTTACAATAGTTTTTTTAGTACTTCATGCTGAAGGAACACCTCAAGACTGCAGAATTGAAACTGCTTGAACTGAACACTGCAGCTATTTGGTTATCCACTAAACCACAACACTTATGTTCCTTCTAAAGCCATCTCAAATTTGGTCAACTGAAGAAAAGAAAACAAAACCACTGATAAATCTTTGCAGCACAAAGTTATTGCCTGAGTGTTTGACTTTGGACTGTATCTCACTGGAGCCTGGCAATAAAGTTTGCAACTGGAGACCAATGCTATCCAGCCAGGGCAAGGAGTAGGAATGCACAAGGATGGAGGCTGCAAAAGAACTCATGATTTTCTTCCTGCTGCCAAAAGTGCATGGGGACAGTGAGTGGGGAAGAAAAGCTGATTTTTCAGGTCTGGAAACTACTCAGGTGTGTCAGCTTGGGGAATTTGTCCTAGAGATCCTTGGAGAAAACAGTGGAGGATTTCTATGTATGGAAAGAAAACACCTCTGTGGGTTTAGTGAGGTGAGAAAACAGCTGAGCTGGCTGCAGAAATGGGAGGAAAGCCAAGCAGCAAAGCTTGCCCTGCTGTGCAGGTTTCCCCTTCCTGCATTGTTTCCACCCTTCCCAGCCAGGACAGCAGCTACCTGGAGCCAGCTGATGCCTGCAGCAAACAGGAGTTCAGGACACAGCATCCTCCTCAGGAAAAGCACTATAGAGCTGTGGTGTGTGAAACATTAAAGTTGATTAAATCCTCATTTCTATTGAAGGCAATGCCAAAACTTCCTCTGATTTCAATGGAGCATGTATTTTCCCCATCCCACTGCCTCTCTGATCAGATCTCTGCTCCCTTTGTCACCCCCTCTATTTTTCTGAAGCTCTTTCAAACATTTTCAGAGGAAATTAACTGATTTCATCTCTTCTGGTTTTAACATTTCTGTAATATAATTGTATTCTTTGTCCTAAAAAGGAACTCTGACAGTATACTTTTTGAGTTTTCCATCTTGCACAGTTCATTTCTGTAGGAATCAATAAAGGTCACGCTATTTAAAAATTCACAGCCTGAGCAGAGTGCAGAAAAGACCACAGAACTGCTCAGTGTTGCCACAGCAATGCATGTATTTTTTTTTCAGCAGCAGATGGTAGGGCTGACATCTGCAAAAGCAAAGGGCACAGCTGGGTTACATCTCAGGTTATGGAAAGCAGCAACATCTACTATGTGTCACCTGTTTTGGCTGCATAATTCATTTTTCTCTGAGAACAAAGAGCTTCCCCTATGCATAGAAAATGACTCTGTGTTTCCTATTTAAAGTGATGCCTCGTACTCCAGTGGGGATAGAAAATCAAGGGCCTACAGTACTAATATGATATTCATAACAAAAAGCAAAGCTACCAGCCTCCAAGGCGTTTTCTACATTCTGGAATTAAAACCATTTTCATGACAGATGTTAACCTAAGAGCAATAATCAGTATTTTAATCAAAAAGGTGGTCATTTTCTGTGGGACTATGTGTGTTTCAGCACCACACTAGTTTTTAAAGCAATGCTGACGCTTGCATTGAGGACATCAGGTGATATGGTCTTGGCATGGCTGGAGCACTGTAGGGGCAGAGAGAGCTGGGGAAAAAGGGTTCCCCTGTGCCACATATCCAGGGGACACCAGGAAAACCTCAGCCCTGCTCCTCCTCCCCTGCTGGCTGCAGACTTTCTACCCAAATGGAGAGGAAAACACCTTTTGGATCTGGGGAAGGAGTGAGCGAGCAAACCCAAAGAAAGTACACAGCAAGTTTCCCACCACTGAGCAGAAATTGGTGGATTTTAGATCAAACAAATTTTATCTTTCTGGCTTTACTGTCCAGCATTGCTGAAAAGAGCTTTTTATAACTATGTTGTGATTCAGTCTGTGCCAAGTGCTTCCCAGTCTGGACTCCACCCCAGGTACTCGAGTTCTGTGCATTACTTGGATGTACTGACCCCACACACAACATCACAGATAAGGAACTTCTGCAGAGAAGGATATTCCTGAGTGCAGAGCCAACAGCTGATGCTGTCAGATGCTCTAATCTCAGCTGTGTGCATTCAGAGCAGCTGATAATGCAATTTGGTGTTTCCCTGGAAGCAGCAGAGGGCATGCACTCTCAGAGGAAGACGTGGCATGGCTGCAAGAGCACCCCAAAGTTCAGTCCCACCCCCTTATTTGTCCTGTATTTAAGATACTCTGTGTGCTTTCTGTCAGGGACTTTTCTGCATGCTGGTGATAATGTTGCCTTGTTCAGAGGGGTCAGCAAGAACAGTACAGAGTATTTTCCAATTAAATGGTTGGAATTACCGAGCTGAGTCCTTTTATATAAAAGAAAATAATAAAAAAGTTGCTTAACATTTCAGCAAAACAAGATCTCTTTGGCTTGATTCAGGCTGGCATCTACAAACAAAAAGGGCAAGAGTGAGAATCACATCCTGTTCTTGGAGTTGGAAATAAACCCAAAAGTGAGGCTACGCCTTCTGCAACTTCCTCCAGGTTTTAACTCCTGATGTCAGAGCTGAGCACTGAGGTGCTCATACCTCAGGCATTTTTGGTTTTTCCATCTGATGTATAGTCTCAGTGGTATAGCAATTCACATAAGCAAGCTTAATGGGAAACTGCAGGGCTGTGCACAGCTCTTGAGAGGGTCCAGAGAATCCTCCAAAATAGCAATGAGATTAGATACAAACAGTAAATAAATACCTCACACTAAGGCAGTCCAGTCACTATCTTGTTATTATTTATATATAGCTAATATCAATAACTATTAAGAGGGTAACACTACACTATCAGACAATAGGTCTCTATCCCCAAAATCTGAGAAGCATTTGGTACCCAGCTCACAGAGGCTACTGCTGATTAGGACAAGTGACAGTGAACAACAAAACAGGATTTTCATGCATCACTCAGGACTGGGGATGTCCTTGGCCTCTAGAAATTGGGAAAGATCTCCCCAGTCTTATTTATCAAAGCAAAACCTCTGCAACTCTGGCTTAGAAAGCTGGGCTAGGGCACCCTGAGCATCCTTCTCAAGCAAAAATGAAGAGATTGGCCTGTAATCTCAAAAGAAATTTGGATCTTTAATAAAGGAGACACTTTAGCTACCACTGGGACCATAAAGAGCAATACAAGTCTTTTAGTGGCCCAGTGACTTTGGAGCCAGCACTGTCTCCAGCAGCAGCAGGAAGAAGGGCTCCAGGACTGCATCCTCTGCAGCTACAGACTAAAATCCTAAATTCCTGGGACAGATCCATTGAGTGACTGGCACTGCAGGCATTTGAGGAATTGCAGAGTAGTGTCTATGTGTTTTTCCTGTTTTTTCTGTCGGATGGAGAAACTTTTCCAAAGGAGCCAAGACTCTGCAGTAGATGGACAATGTCTTACAGCGTGGGGTAAGAGCAGGGAACAAGAAACTGGCTGGTTGGATTAATGCTATCGTTAAATAATGGCAGTGTGTATTTAAGAGCCTCATTTTGCAATGCTCCAGACCTCTCATTTTGTGCTCCTTATAACAGGAACAATCCAAATCTTTCCTTAGTCTTGTCCTCACCCTGGTAGAATGCAGGAATGGGCTCCCATGTCCAGGGAATGCTGGGAACTAAACACCACTTTACAGCTGAAATCAGTGAGAGCTGTGACAGCTCCTGTTCTCTACTTCTCCCTAATATGTCCAATTAATTCTACCCAAGAACCAAAGTCTGCAACATTTTCAGATATTTGCCTTCTAAACAGATTTTACTGTGCTTGAGGTGCCCGTCATCCTTCCTCCTAATCTCCCTGCAAAAGGCACTGAGGTGCTCCTGACTCTGAAAGTGACATAACCATAATAAATGCATTTGCTGGAAGAAACAACAACAGGTGTCCTTCAGAGTCCTCAATGACTGTTAAAGGAATTTACATTTGTGAATAAACAGCAGTAGAAATGATTTTTTCTGACAGCTTCTCATTATGAAAATTAGGACCCTGCTTAATCCTGCCAACGTCAGCGGGACCCAGGATGATCTGCTAAGTGCTGGTCACAAAAGTTAATGTGGCGTAAGGGAAGTATTAATGGAAGCTGCCCTTTTTGTAAAAAAAGAAGAAATAGTATAAAAATACTTTGGATCTGTCTTTGTGGATGCTGAAATCAACAGCAAAATCCCCCAGCTTTCAGTGAAGCAAAGCAGCAGAACTTTTAGAGACTGTCTGCAATCAGGCCCCTGTGCAGGAGCTCAGTTTTAGGGACTTACCCTGGAGGAAGGTTGGTCCTGTACAGTCAGATTGGCTCCACCAAACAGTGCCCGAGGCTGAAGCTGCACCCTCATTTGGAGAAAATTCCTTATCTGTCCATGGCCTTCCTATCACCCTGACAGACCTTTTCTCCCTCTGCCTGCAAAATGAGGATGTTGTGGTCATCTGTACTTCTAACATGCTTTTAAAGCTTAATACACTTGGAAAGTTTCTCCCTAGTGTTTTTAAATTACCCAGCTTGAGAAATAAGATATCCCACAATGCCATATTTTGAGCGACACCTTAAATTCAAACCCTGATCACTTAGCAGAGAGCACATACCACATATGCTTAATGAGGCTTACTGTGAGCAATGTTAAGGAAGATAGGGAAGCTTTTAAGCTGACTAGCTTTCTTTTTCCCTGTATATTTTACTGTTCATCAAAAGTTAAGGATTGATAGGAAAACTATGCATTTGCAGCAGATTTGTCAAAAAGGTACAAATATTGATTTTAGAAGAAGCTTGCCCACAGTGTAAAAGTAAGTCAAAGTTAAAATCAATAGGGATAAATTAAGACCTCTCCAGTTATATAAATGTAACAATAAAAGAGCCTTTAATGTATAAAAATACTGTACATCAGATGACAAAAATAGTTTAAACTTACTTTTTCTTAAACTTTAAAAGGCAAAGTAAAATATCCATTACCTGCCAGTCTAAATTTTGAACAGCAGAGTAGGTTATTTTTTGAGAGATATTATTTTCCAGATATACTATTTTTCCTGAGCACCAAGAGTTCTGTCAGTGCTTGTCACCCTTCCACAGTCCCAGTCAGCCTCTGCTGTACCAACATGGGACTGCACAGCTGCTCCCTGGGGAAGATGCTCTTGTCCCAGGAGTGCAGAGAAACACTGGATAGGCAAATTTTATAACCCTTTTGTGGCCATCTCCAAAAGTTTCCCCCTCTCTGTGAAGCCCCTGGCCCAAACTACAGAGCCACATCCCACACCAATGGGGCTTCTTACTCCGAGCTGTTGCCCAGTGGGATTTAGTGAAGGGTAAACCCTATTCTGAGCCTTTCTGCTAAAACAGGTGCCACCATTAGGATGATATTTCCTTAATTACTTTCTCCCTCCAGGGTGCAGGAGACATTGTCCTTCAGTAACTTCTTTGCTACTCCTGGACTCACATTACACCTGTTCCCAATTTGTTTTCCCCTTTTTGTTTTTCAGCAATTCTAGCAAGTTTCTAGCATAGCCCCTTGCTTGATCAAGCTGTCCTGCATCTCTCCAGTTATTTTAACTCTGTGATGTCTGGTTGAATTAGGCCAGAGACCATAGAAGAGCATGATTTTCCATGAAGCAGCAGACATGGCTACTCCTCTGACCTTACCCCATTGTTCTGGAGATTTTGGGCTGGTAATTTTAAATGTCTCCTTGTCTCAGATCACTAAACAAGGGTAGCACTGCCTCTCAGGCACTTTTTGGTACCAGTATGAATTTCATGAGTATTTTCTTATATATGAAATTCTTCTAATGAACAAGAGAAAGACTCTGGGTTGTTGGGAATACCCCGTGACTGACCACAAAAAGGGTCAGCCCCACAGCTGCTCTTGCAGCAAGAGATGAGACAAAAATGCATCTTCCAAGTTCTGCCTGTCTTACCAACAACCTTACATCCAGCCAGACCTGTCCTGTGAGAGAAGGTCAACAGCTATTCCCCTTGGGTCTGAGAACAGATTGTTTAAATACTTGTGATGGGCTTTCAGACCATACATTTTTTGCTGCAGTTATGCTATTCATGAGAAGTGGCTCAAAGGAGACTTTTCAATTGCTTATGTGGGAGGAAGCATTTGGCAACCAGACAGAGAAAAACAGATTTTTTTAGGAGATGCCTTATCCCCAAAGTACAATTGTTTTGTCACACATTTCTTTCAGTCTCTCAAGGTTGAAAAGTTTTTGGCAGCAATAACTGTGGAGCTTGCAAAAGACACAGTTTCCAGCCCATTGTGTCCGATGACCCTAATGAGACAGGTCCTTGGTGTCTGTAAGTGGGTCCAGCTCCATTTACAACAGGAAAAGAATTATTTACACTGCAGAAGAAAAGATCCAATATGTTTTAAACTTGGAGGCTGCAATTTTAACAGTTTGAAGGCTCAAAGCTTTACTCTGCTTCAGTGCTGTGTACGATGAACTGTGGTAATTGGAATTACGCTATTACAGTAGTTGTGGTTCTGTTCTTTTCTGCATTTTTTGGGGGAAGTAGTTGTATAATTGCATGTAAATAGATTTCTTTTACAGTTCTGGATATAAAATGGCTTTTAAATGGTATTTTCATTGCATCTGCTCTAGTTGGTGATTAGACAGACCTGAGAACAGGAACGTTGCTTACTACACTTTTTGACTAGAGGTTGGTGATGGTCCTGGTGCCAAAGTATGCAGAACATTAACACACAGTGAGGGATGCAGGAACATTCTGCACAGGTTCAGTCATCCTGTGCCACTCCCTGGTCATATATCTTAGGAAAAGTGGGCTCTAGGGCCTATTCTCTTTACCTCAGAGGGCGTCACATTCTCACGGCTTTTCCTTGCTTGAAAGGATATAATCAGGCTCTGAGTGTTAAGCAGAAATCCAAAAATCTATTTTTATGTTTGTTAAAATCCAACAGTGTTTAGGCTCTCTAAAGAGTCATTAAATGCACTTTACACAAAATTTAATTCAACTAATTTCTTTATGAAATTCTCCATACAGAGCTTCCCAAAATGTTTACTGGTGCAATAAACCATTACATGGATTGTTTTAGGTAATTTGCCTCCAGACAAAACAGACATTTTAAAGCATTTTGATCTCTGCTGTCTAATAAATGAAGTGCTACAATTCTAAACTTAATATCTGTCATCACCATTATTTTTCCTTACTTTACATCTTTCCTAGAGGTCCATCATGACACAAAAAGATAAATTGTTGTAATATTTTCTGCACATAGGGCAACATTTATTTTTTCCTCCAAGTTTGTCTTTCAAGATGACTTACTGTAGGTTGCATTTTTTTATTTTCCAAGTATATTTAGTTTATAAAAGCTTGACCTCTAATTAGAGCCTAATTCACTAGAGCTGAGAAATGTTCTGTAATATTTGAGAAGCGTGGATTTTTGGATTGTGAATGAACCTTGTCCTTGAAGAGCCTAACACACTTGACATTTCTTAGTTTATTTAAAGCATTGATGCCTTTAAATTTGAACTATTTTATAGTTTTTCCTGTATTTGGGATTATTCTAAAAGAAAATTTGCCAGTACCTTATTCCCTTGTATAAACACTCCCCACTCTCACCAAGGATTTTTTAATTGATTCAATTGAGAATTTTATGGCAGCTCTTTCCAGGTTGGACACTTTGGCAGCTCATCAATATTTTACAGTTGACCAAAGTAGTAAAGTTTATGACCTCCAGTTGCTGAGTCTGAAGTTTGTAGCAGAAGTCCCTGTAGCCTCTGAGGCTGTGTCCATCTTGTATGACACAAACACTGGGACAAAACCTCATGGCTCCTCTGGAAAGGACCCCTATTCTCATCCTTCATCCCTCATTTCACTCCATCCCTTCCCTGTCATTGAAGCACCAGCTCTGCCACTGTTAAAAGCCATTCCAGCCTCTGCCAGTGCCAAGACACAGGAGGTGTCTTTGACCTTAAACAGGGTCAGAGAAACCAACTGTAAAAAAGTCCATTTCTTGAAGTTATTTTCTCTTCTCAGTCTCTCCATCTAAACGCCAGCAAAAATGAATGTTTTATCTCAGACATGGTCCCCATGTCTCTCCATAAAAAACTATTGCTGTGGAGCTGTTTAACCATTCTAGCTGCACTCGTTCATTCATCACACATTATGTCACTTATCTCTTAGCTTCCTGAAGCATTACAACTTTAAGGCTCCTGTTGTATGGGCTGTAAATATATTTGATGCAGCCTCCCTGCTATTGAAAATAAAACTAAGAGGTTGGAAATGGGAAAACACCAAGTCCAAATGTGCTTTATACAAATTATATCATACTATACCAATGATACTCTGGGAAAAAAATTGCAAAAAATTAACTGAGTTTCAATGTGTATCCTCTAGGTTCACACAATTTAAGAGCCTTCTTTTACAGAGAATGATATATTTAAAAACATTAGTTAAAAAAGGAATGTTTTACATTCTTAAAACCTAATTTATATCTAGTGCAATCTATTTACATCATTCCTCACTGAAAGCTCCCACGTGAAGATTTAAGGCTGTTGTGCTCAGTACAGCAAAAACCTCCTGGTTTCCCAGCCTGATGGAGGTTACTCCAGGCTTTTTGCAATCTCACCTGTGCCTTGCAAATACTTCACAAAAATATAGAGAAGAAAATGATGCAGTGAAGTATTTGGAGACAAGAATGTACCCTGATATGAACAGCTGGGATTAGCCTCAAGTTATGTGATAGGAAAATGCATGCAAATAACAAACTCACTGTCATTTTCTTTTTCTCCTTTTCCTCATCTCACTAAAACTTCATTAGTATGGGGATTGCTGAAAAAGTCAACACTCTCCCCAAGAAAGGGAAAACAGAGGCACCAGGATTAGCCAGTTTCTATTATTTCTGCTTGATTAAGTAGATTAAGGGCTGACGATCGTGCAGGGCACCACAACAGGGCTCCATTTTTCTATTTCTGCAGATAAGAGCTGACATTTACAGTCTGCTGAAGTACAGGACACAGCTCCCATCTCTGTAAAGTGCCACAGCACAATGACTGCAATGGGAAGAATTGGTTTATACATCTGAAGCACTGGCTAAAAAAGTCAGGGCAGGTGCTTGTCAGAATCCCCACCTTTTATTTCCAAACACTGGGGTAGGGATGAATGATCTTGTCAACTTCTCATCAGAACCAGACAGCTTTGTGTAAAGTGCATGCTTTCATTGTTTAGCTCCTCGCAGTTTTCTAGCTTTGAAAGTCTCCCTTAGGGCCAGCCATTTATCATCAAGGCTACCAAACCTCTTTGAAGAGCAGCAGCATTCTTGTTCAGGATTTAGGATTCCACCAGGTCAGTCAGACTTTAGTTTAAGAAGCTTAATAGAACAAATATTAATTATTAATGGGTTTTACCCTTGAGAACTCCACTGCAAATCTGATGCAAGTGCCTGGATGGATCGTTATTCAGGCATCTTCATTTTAACTCTGAAAACTACTGCTAGAGTGGAAACAGAAAAAAGGATATGCAGAGCAACATTCCTCACTTTCAGTAATGTTATTTACCAGCCCATTATGCCACCAAAACATCATCCAGATGTTATTGCAGCCCTTTCAGATCTCTATACATATGTCTCAAAGCAGAGAAACTCAAGCTGAATATGTAACAGCAATTACAAGAGACATCTGCAGCACTCCTTATTCCATTTGAAAATTCTTCAGCTATTCTGTCTTGGGTTTCTTCATGTTCTTTAAACATGATTTGGCAAAATAATTACAATCAGAGATCAGAACATCACTCTGTTGGAATGCACAGTCTTTTATTTCTTTGAAAGTATATATTGCTTCACTGGATTTCATTTCTGTGTTAGTGTTTGCAGTGTTCATTCAAATTTTGTACATCATGCCTTAATATTAATCTTTATTCCATCTGTCCTTGATCAGGAATGCCAGGGTCAAAGGATTTCCAAATTTCAGCAGCACAGTCCCCTTGTGCCTGCGGTGTGTCAGACAGATCCCTGAGAGCACAAAATGCTCCTCCCAAGGAGAAAGCTGATGGTGAAGTTTCTCTCCCTTCTGCTTCTCACTAGGGCTTTTCCCGGAAGAGAGGGACTCCCCCAATACATCTGGGGATCTGAATCTCATTCATACTCCCAGTACTCTACCAAAGAGCCCTTTGGGTCAGACACAGAGCCATGCTCAGGCCCTCCTGTGAAGCCAGGAGCCAGCTGTGAACCCCACAGCCTCCAGGGAACAGCTGGCAGTACTGGAGGGATGCTCCCCTCGTGCTGGACCTGCACAGCCAAGTGCAACCCATTGAGAGCAGCAGCACAAACACAGCCCCCTCAGCCAGCCCAGCCCAGCCTGTGCACTCTGTTACTCAACTCCATTTACACTGTTTGCTGAGGTAAAAGCAGTTTTACAGCAACAGGCTGGAGGGAAGGCAGCTGAATTCAGGACACTGAGAAATTCCCTGGATCTGGCACCGAGCACTGAAGGTAATGTGAAAAACACATATTCCTCTTCCTTCAACAGACTGCTGCACGGTCTGTTCACTACTCCAACACAGGATACAAACTTTTCATCACACTACAACCTTAATTGACAACAAAAAATATTCCCAAGCCAGGTAAACCCAGACCTGTCTGCCCTAGATGGATGCTGGGAAGAATCTAAATGCAGAAAATCATAACACAGGCTGTGAGTAGATGCAGACTCCCACACCTGAATTCATTCTGACCAAGAATTTCAGAGACATCAGGTAACATTTAGAAGGGCTCTTACCACAATTTAACTTAAAATGAGCCATCCAGAGAGGTGAGCAGGCTATGCTGCCTTCCATTCTTTTCAGTGGGACAACAAACCAAGTGCAGTGCAGTGCCTGCCTTGGTGCTAACAGAGGGATCCTTGAGCACCTAGCTCTATGAAGAGATGGTAACACACACATATCAAAGAGCAGGCCCCAAAATACTCTCTAAAAGACACTCATAGTGTACATTTTGAGAACAGCAGTACCTTTTCCCCTCTCCAATCTCTTCGTTAGCCTTTATCTGTGACTCTTGCTGCCCTGGTCTCAGCTGCACAGATATGTCAGGCTGGGTTTGTCCTGCCTGACAGTTTCCCTTTGGAACCTTGGCATTTGATATTTTAGAGGACTGAAAACAGAATTATAAAGAATAACAATGTGGCCTCAATGCAATAGTGGAAACAACACACAACAAAGGACCACGGCTGCTGTAGCCATTCTGAATGGATACTGGTTTTTCCAGCAGTCTGGTTCCAACAACCTGCACACTGGTAACCAGGCTTCAGTCTGGGTTCTAGATGGGTTTTGGTTGCATCCTCTGCTCTGGCAGTTCCTAGATACTCTTGTTCTCTTTTCTCCCGTCACCTAAACTCTCACATTTGCAGTTACAAACTCAAGACAAAACATGGCTTAGTCAGAGCAAGACCTTCCAGGGAGCAAACCCCTCTCACTGCTGAACTGAGGAATTGCTGTTCTGTCTTCAGCACAACATGCAAACAGTTCAGCTGGCATCATAAAAAGAGCCTGGTAGCAAATCTACAGGAAAAACATGCAGTGTTAGAGATGATCTCCTGGAAGCGACCACTTCTCTACCTGTTGTACAGGTGGTAGGAACTGGGGACCCTGAAAATGGCATTTATCATTCAAATGAGAATCTTATAATACTTACATTAAACTGTGTTAATAGCACCTAATGGGGAGAACAGAGAGAGCAAATATTTTACTCAGCTGAGCTGAGCCTGATTACAACCTGACCACCTGTAGTGTGAAACTTCATGTGTGACTTGGCTCCCAGGACAAGCAGGGAGATATCTTTATGCTGTGCAGTCGTTGTGACCATAATGACAAGTGAATGACATTATCTGGTGCTGATCACACTTTCTTCTAGACAAATCTGAGCCCTCAAATGAACATTAGGCTAATTTGATACACATTGATTGAGGATGAGCCTACAGACAGCCATCTCGTTTCTCTGTGCTGCAGCTTCCCATTTGTAAAATGGATATGATATTACTTCAGGGGTGATGCAAGGACAAGTGAATTTCAATTTGCAAAGGTCTTCATAACTGTTACTGATGGGAATAGGAATGACTCTGATACAGCTGTGACCCTGACCAGGACAGCCTGCAAGAGCACATCCAGTGTTCTGTGCCCAGGGTATAGGTCACATCCCTGCAAACCTCACCAAGGAAAATATGTATAAAAATATATATCAGTTCTTCTTAATGCATGATTATCACTGTGCCTTAATACTGTATATACAGCTGTGCCTGAGAACTACAGATACAGGTAACTCCAAAAACACAGACACCTTTGTCGAATAGCATGAAATGATCTTGAATTTGATCTCTGGTGCTACTTTAATCCACCAAATCATCACAGTTCATTTCATTGCACACTGGGGTTCTCTGTCTAGATAAGTTTTCTGCTTGAAACTAGACTCCATTTTAGAATAATAGATCCATCTTTTCAGGTTGGTTTACTCATTCTCACAAGGACTTGATGACACAATTTACCTCCTGATCTCCTGAAATAATATTTAGCATCCAACTAACACCACCCATCTGAAAAAAAGGGTAATAAATCAAGACATAGACACATAAACATACCTATAAAATCTCTGTTATTAAAATCTCTGTTATTAGACCAATGCTAACCTACAGCTGCAGAGTATTTTCATGGCACATAAAGACCCTTAACTTACACTTAGATCTCCAAAGAATAAATCAAGACTTAATTCCAACAAACAACTGGGCAACTCTAATACAGGAATTATTTCAGTGACTTCAGAGGATGTGTCTGTCTTGAGCTGCCCCAGCTGATGCATCAGCTCACTGCAGTTAATTATGGCTGTGAAACTGCTGAGCACATTCCTCAATAATTTCAAAAGTAGCACTGTAAACCAGCAAGGCCATCTACACTGGGTTTTAGGCTGAGCAGATCCTCATCTTTGTGTTGGTTCATTAATGCAGGGAATAACTGGGGTGTGACTGCTCTGTGTATTTACTACTCTGGTTGGAAAAGCACCTTATATTGCTGCAGATAACGTTGCTCTGGAGCTAGGCTTCCTACTAACCAGTTTTCCTTTGCAAAGATATATGAGAGCTAGAAACAATGATAATACTTGCAGGATCATCTTTTATTATTTTTCTTTCATAGCAAAGCAACTGGAGCGTATGAATATATACAAGAGGCGATAAAAATGGAAAACAGAATATAGGAGACTCTTATGAATCAAATTAATAAATTAATGTAAACTTATGACTACATTGTTATGCTGATGTATGCAGATTTTTTGGTTCATTTACAATGCCACTCATTGGTTCCAACAATGAGGTATCATCCCCCACCAGGCATTTCTGATTTGCTCGGGTGAGTTGTAATCCAAACACAGGCAGCTGCAGTGATGCTCCCATGCATTTACTCAGGAGCATAGACTTTGTTCTGAACTCCTTTCCCTACAGTCTCTCATCCTCACGGCACTCACCTGTTGGACATCATGATCGGAGCCACCTCCAAAACGTCCAGCAACGAATGCAAAAGTCAGATTTGTGTTGGCGCCAGGGAGAGAGTGCAGGGAGTGGGTGGGCTGAGGTGTCTCTCTGGGAGATCCACGGTTTTCAAAGCCTGTATGCAGAGAAGTCAGGATATGGCACTGGGGATAAGCAAGGCAAACAAGTGACAGTGACAAGAGAGGCAGGGGAGACACCAGGAGGTTTGGGGAGCTGTTGGGAGAGGAGGGCAGGGAGGGGTGAGTGCGATTTTTGAGGGGGACTGCGGAAGAGTTTGGAAATTAGTGTTTCCAAATCCCTTCTTCCTTTCTTGCTGTCCCAGTCATGGGGCATTTCATGTCATCATGCACCAGTACCCTCTGCAGTGAGGCTGAAGGAAGGACACAGCTAGGAGTGGAAAAAACCCCAGAGATTCCTGTTTCTGCTGTCAGGGAGGATGGAGAAAAGGATAAAGACAGAGCTGGAAGCACCAGTGAGTGCCTCCTGCTTCTCCCTCCTCCCCTGGCAGAAGGCTGTGGGATCTGGGAGCAGTCCAGAGCTCTTCTCATCCCACCCCATGACCTCCCCATCTCTGTGGCCCTGTGGGAGGACAGGCGTCCTCCTCCAGATCTGGCTCCAGCCTCCTCTGCCTGAGCTTGGGACAAGTTCTCTTCCCAGCTCCATCTCAAAATATTATATTTAGAATTACATAACTGAATTCCTGTCTAATTTAGCCTAACCTCATCAATGATTAAACAATAAAACTTATTATTGCTCTTCTATCTAATCCAGGAGGCATCATAATGAAATAGCGCGTCTGGAAGAAGTGCAAACAGTTGAGCAGTTGCAGACAGAGGTTCAGAGGAGGGATGAAAGATCAGGCAGGGTGTTTAATGAGTCTCTGGGTTACCACTTCAAAGAGCTCCATTCTTCCAGGCCTGCCTGTCCCTCGGCATCTTGCAGGCAAGGTCGCTGTTGCCAGCTGCCAAACACTGGCTGTAGGCATAAAGTACAAATGAGTGCAAGCCTTGGATCAGAGGAGCTCAGAGGTGCTGGATCCTTCCCATCTGCAGGTCACAGCCACTCTGAACTCTGATGCTTTGGGACCTGATGCTTCTGATGCTTCCTCTGTAACAGCTCAGCTGTGACCCAGCAAAGGCAAGAGAAGGATTCCGGTGGTTTCAGGAACCACCGGAGCGCATCGATATCGCTCCTTACCAGAGCTGTTTGATGTAAGAGAATGTTCAGTGATAAGGAATCACCAGTGGAAACACTTCACCTGTGCAGATGCCTTCCCCCTTCTTCTGTCAGATTTTCTTGGCATGCTGTAACTCTTGTCTTTCAGCCATTTTGGAGAGTTGGTCATTTAAGGACAAGGAGGAAAAATCAGTAACTTTGGCAAGCTCTGATGCTCATCTTCATTTAAAACCTGACAATAGCTCAACCAAATACAACAAAGTTTTCAGTTAAAAATTGCTAAAACAATTAATTCTTTCAGAAGATCATATCCATGTTGAAAATAGATGTAGAAGTGTTAGTCAAATCTTTACATCTCATCCATAAAACTAATAAGTATTTTTCAAATTTTCTTAAAATCTGGAGGATGTTGAATTAAAATTCCTGCATCAAAATCCCCCTTCAAATCTGTTATTCTGTGTAGCATTCAAAGCACAGGCTCTCATCACTGGCTATCATTAGATGCAGCCCAGGCAACAAGTATTATTTGTATAGTTGGCATCAACAAAACCTGAACCTTTTCCTCTAGCTCACAGCTAATCCTTGTAAAGCCACTGCAGAGCGTGAGGCTGCTTCCTTACACATCTGGTTTGTTTTGGTTCAGTTTCATCCTATTATTTCCCACAATCACATGGTATAATTATCTGATCTATAATTTACGCTGCTATTCAGAGCAGTATAAATAGTTTACTTTATTGCTGAAGGAGCACAGCATGTCCAGATAACATCAATATTTTATTTATCTCTGTTTCTGTCTGTGTTTGGTTATCTAGGTGCTTATTAAGTATGGAATTATTATAATAGCCGAGAATAAATAGCAACTGAAAAAAAGCAAAAATAAGACTGGAAACAAAATGTGTCTGAAATAGTCTACTTTTTCTGTCCCTCTCCTGTCTGCCAAGTCTCCAAAAAAAAAAAAAAAGAGCATTTTCAGGGAATTTCCAAAGAGCTAAACCCACCTCCATAGGTGAGGATGGATTATTCTCATTAGTGGTGTCTCTCACACTTTCCAGAAATTGTAACGACTTTGTCTTAGCTGACAGGTCTGAATTGAACCACTTGCATTTTCAGGGTTCTTAAAAGCAAATGAAATCCTTTAAGATGTTGTTTTTAATCACCGATTTAAATTTCATCACCTTGACAGTGATATAAAGTGATACCCAAAATTCAAGCAAGAATTGAGTTGAATGGAACTTTATACAAATAGACTTGTTTACAAGAAGTGAAACAACTTCCTAATTTATTTAAAATTTACTTGGGTAATTAAACAAAAATTGGAGAATTCTGTGTTGGTTCAATTTTATCTTAATACAGCAAGATCATTAGCAGCCCCAGTCTTCTGACATATTACACAGTGATGGTGGCTTCTGAAGCATTTAGCTTTTAATGTGGATTCCAAGTTAAGTGGGCTAAATGCATGCAGAAAGCAGCAGAAAATTTCACAAAGTTTATGAGCCTGATCCTGCATTGCTTGTGCATCATGAGCTTAAGCAGATCCAATCCCATGTGCTAATCCATTTTATGAACTGCTCAATCACATTTACTTTGGATATAAAGCTGGAAAAAGAAACATTACTCCCTGATAGATGGGACAAGGAAAGCATAAGCAGTACCAACAACTTGCTATTCAGTGGTTTGGTTGTTGTCTCATCAGCACAAAAAATTAAACTATGGGAATAATAATGCAGGCACATAAACACATGATTATGTTACAACCATATACCATTGCTCAAAAGTAGCTTAACTTTTTTCTTTTGCACATAGAAATATTTTCTGAAACCTAATGATAGTCATGTAAAAATAGCTATGGGTGATTTCAACAAAATTCTTTTCCTGCAGCTGCTCAAATTTTGTCAAGCTTTAAGGGAGAATCTGCAGGGGGTTTTCACAGTTGCAGATAATGAGGAAGTAAGGGGGGAAAAGGTACAGATCCAGCACTGAAAGAACAAACTATACTGAACATTTTGGAGTTGCTTGCTTAGCCTTGGAGTTGGTTGAAATTCTGAGCAATTAACTTATTTTCAAAAAATCTAAATAGCAAGTAAAGAAATTAAAAAAAAAATCCACCCTTAAAATAATTTTGCCTGGTTCTTTTCCCTTCCACATGATTTTCACAAGCTTCCCCAAACTCAAGTCACTTCCCAAGCTCTCCAAGTTCTGTAATACATTGTCACAGCTCTCCTGTGGTGGAACATCATCTTTCATGCCACAATGCAGCCACAATGCAGCCACCATAAAGACAGGATCCCATAGTGGGGCTGCTGTCATGGTGTATATATACTTATAAATAAATTATAAGTATTGCTCAAAAAAGAAATTTCAATTCTCACAGGCCCTCACTTTCTCTCCAAGAAATAAAGGTGGTTCTGAAAAAAATAGGCTAATATGATTTATGTACAATATTATTCATTTGTTTTGAGGTGGGTTTTCTGTGTTTCACCCATATTTTTGCATATTGAATTGTGGTTTTACTATTGCCTATGTAATATAAGCTGCTTAAAGAACAAATGAGTACCAAAGGGAGCTGTTTTCTAGGAAATATATATAGGATTGTGCAGGTAGCCCATCATTACCACAGTTAGCATTACACAGTTCCCATCCCACTAGAATATTCAAGTAAAAGGTACTGTAGGCAGCAAAATAGCCATCCTGCCACCAGGCCATTAGTTAGCTCATGCCAGACACTACATACATTATTTGTGGCAGGCTTCTACTTTGAGAATAATGATGAAAAAGCTTGTGATGAGGACAAGCCCCAAAAGGTCCATCATCAGGAACTGTATGGCTTTTGCAAATATTTCAGCCAGCCAGCCTGATGTGTTGGATTATACCTGACAGCAGCTGGATAAGATATTGAGGTCTTGAGAAAAATAATGTGATTTATTTGAAGAAAAGTAATGTTCAGCTTCTCTAGTGTCAGAAAGTTTCAGAGCAGAGCACCTCTTTGGACCCCAGGCTGAGATATTTCACCACCAAGAGCTACCTTGGCTGTGAGTGGGTTAATTCAAAATGTTCTCACCTGAACCTGGACACACTCAGGAGCCCCAGCCATGAGCAAATCCTTCATACAATATGTCCTACTGAAATACACAGAGAGCACAGAGCCCGAAGTCTGTTCTGCCTGGATTCACTCCAGAGCCAGGAATGCTGGTGCAAAACCATTCCAGGAGAAAACAGACATTTAGGTTGGGAAGTTGTCTGGTTGCACCCATAGAGTTCCCCACACATGCATGCACTGTGCATACAGATACACGAGCATGAGTTTAAAACCAAAATCTAAAATTATCAGTTCCAAATATGAGGCAGAAAAGCGAGCTATAGGCTCTTAAAATTATTATGGGGATGGTTCCTTTATAAAAAAAGTGAGAATGTGTAGAAAAGCAAAACCTGAGCTTCTCACTTCGAGGACTTTTTCAGTTGCCCAAGCAGAACTTTGCCTCTGCACAAACAATGGTGTTCAGAGGCAGCAACAACTGCCACACAATTGTTGGGCTCAAGAATAACAAGCTGACGAGTGGATTTGGCATCCCCACAGCCAGAGCCCAAAGATTTATTGCACTGGAGTGGTGCACGTCAGTTTTCTTTATCACTGGAGTCCCACAGCAGATTTACACATGGTAACGTTAATTGGAAAGGAATAAAGCCACACATTCTCCTACCAACTGGGGCTCACTCAGCATCTCTGACTGGCAGCCCAGCAGCCACTGCTCTGGTCAGGGTCAGGCACCTGGCACCAAGAATAGCCCTACAGAGAAACAGGGTCACAGCTGGGCTCTTTGTTGGCGGATGCTTTAAGCAAATGCCAGCTATTTCCAAGGAATCTATTCATCTTCTAGTTCTAACCTAGAGTCCATTAAGTACATCTCTTCCCTGGCTTCTCGTGACCTCAATGGTTTGTGATTTCTTCTTCACATGCCTAAGAGAAGATGGGCTTTCCCCTTGTTATTCAGTTTACCCTGCAGAGAAGAAAGAGAGCCCTTCCCCTGCTTTACAGCAGCCCTTGTTCCTGTAACATAACCTGGCTCTGCTCTGGTTCTCTGAGACTTCCCACTGCCATTTCCATTACTACCAGGCAGTCATTCCGCACGTTTTCTTCTCCGGTTCATTTGCCAAGCTTGTGGTAGGCACTGACTGCTAGAAAGAAAACCTGAAAACCAAGCAGAATGGAGTAAATAAGCAGCAAACTGTTCTCTCTTCTGTGTGTTCAAAAATAAGTGGGAGTTGTGCTTGATAATCTTTCCCTAAGGCCAAGTGCTTCAGCAGGATCACAGAGCCTTCTTCCATAAAATAGGATTCCAGTTCCTCCACACCACCTGGCTAGGGTGGGACATGCCAGCCTCCCTCAGTTCCCTTTGAAACCCCAGATATTGGCCTGGGAGCAGAGTCAAAGCAGCTCCTTCACTATTGAAAAGCCCCTAGGAAGTCCAGGCTCAGGATTTGCCTGGGTACAGGTGGGCTCAGGGACTCTGCTGGAAGGTGCTGCTTTCACGAGCTCGTCTGCAAATTCCTGGCTTTGAGGGTGGGCAGCTGCTCATGGCTTCTGTGAGGTGTTTTAGGGTTATTCTGTCCCGATGGATACCTGTGAGTCCTGCCACTGACTCAGCCTTCCCTGCGCTGTGCCAGGGACCAGCACCTCCCTGCAGGGAGGAACAGCAAATTCCATTCCAGGCAAAGGTAGTTTTATAAGGAAGGAAACCTTGTTATTTCTTCCATGGGCCTTATTCGATTTTTGTTTTTTTCCATTAACTTTTAAGAGTTTAATAAACATGCCCAATTTTAAAAAATAAAGTGTTTTCCCAGCCTTGGAAATTGGATTTTCCTTGTTGTCAAAACACAACAGCTGTTTTAAATTGTTCACCAGGAGAAATCACTGAAATGACACTTCTGAATATTTTGTGTTATTTCACTGTGAATAACACATAGATTATTTGGAATATCATCTCTGAATTGATTGTGTTCGCTGTTGTATAAACCCAGCAAAAGAGCAAAACCTGCAAAGAACATCCTTACCTATGGGATGACTTGACTTAAAGACATTTCTGCTCAGCTGCTCATTGGCTGAATCTTAAACACAGTGACTCCATTCATTAGTGTATTAAATCTCTTTTGTGATGGTAAAAGTCAGACTTAAAAATAGCAAGACCAACACAGTGACTCGATGAGACTGAACATAAAATCAGCTGGAAGTGTTAATGGTTCTCCTGTCTCAGAAACACGTAAATGATGGCAAAAAAAAAGAGATCACACCCAGATAGAATCTGGTTTCCCTCGCAGTTTTCCTTTGGAGCTCACCAATCTCACAATTACTGGAGCACGGTAGTGGCTCAAAGTCACCTTTGTTAAAGGAGCCAAGCTTCACTCCCTGCATGTCCCTGCAGCCCCAGCTCTGCACCGATGTCTGGCTGAATTAAATAGGCGTGAACCCTTCCGAAAAGCTGAAAGGTCTTTGCAAGGACTAAAAGTGTTACTTGATTACAAGTAAGGTGTCAGTTGAGGAAAACACCCAGCTAATTTAAGGATTGCAGGACCTGAAAGGCAGCCCGGTTGTCCAGAGAGCTCTGGCAAGTGAGGTCAGGTACAGCACCTGCCTAATTAATCCCCCTGGCTAAATGTGGACATGAACATTGGCTCACTATTGAAATGCAACTCCATTGACTCTCAATAGATGCAGAAATTAAATAGCAAATTACTAAAAACCTGCATTTCTCTCTGAAAATGCAGTACATATTTAAATGTCTTTCCAGTAATTCCAGAATTAAAATTTATAATTTATGAATACCTGGATTTTCATTCAGCCTCTTCCAAAACAAACCTAATCAGTTTACAGCTACTGCAAGCCCCAAGAAAAAGAATGTGGAGTCTTTGATAGAAATTGAGCTGCCTTTCCTGATGATTCCAGTGTTACTGGACCAGAGTAAACTGCAATGAAATATGGGCAGTGAGATGAAGGCCTTCCCCTCTCCTCAGCTCATGTTCAAATTATTATTATAAAACCATTTCCAGTAAAGCCATATTTATTTGGCCCAGGCTCTAGGGCAAAATTTCTCTATCTGATGTTTAAATAATGATGACCAATTTGCAGGATACTGGTAATCTTAGATCAATTGCCCACAAGCTGTTAAAAAAAATATTGAAGCCCCTTCTCTGCACACTCTTCAGCAGAATGTGAGCAGGCTGCAAAGCAGTGGGAAAGCTGCAGAGCAGGGAAGAATGGAGAATCAGATCCACAGGCTTTGTGACATTGTGCAACCACAGCTGCAATCCGGAAGAAAATGTTGTTTAAAAGTCCACTTGTCTTCACACCTGTAAGCTACACACAGTAATCCACTTTCTCCCACTATTTTCTTCCTTTGTTTTTTTTCGATCGTCTGGCTGAAATGTTCAGGTTTGGGTCAGCAGGATCACATTCCCCTTCAATGCAGTCCTTCCTCAGTCAAACAGGACAGGGTGTGGGAGAAGTGGCCCTGGAGCACACATAGCTCCATCCCCTGAGAGGCACTGGGCCAGCAAACTCTCCCTGCAGAGAATGGGCCAGGCAGCACCTGGGGCTCTCTGTGACTGCAGAGGAACAATCCTTGCACAACACAAAGAGCTCAGGAGGTCACAAGACTTCTGAGCATGAATAACAGAGTTATTCCCAACAGAGTTCCACCATAGGGACAAAATTCTCTGTAAAAATCTACACAGCATTCAAGTCATCTCTACAGAGCTCTGCTCTCTTCAAGTTCATTCCAATTAACAAGCTGGGTACTTAAAGATTATAAAAAAAAGAAAAGCAGTTATTTAGTTTTGCCTCATAAGCAAGAGTTGGTTACAAAAATACTTGGTATTTTTAGTACAATCTGGGATATTGTAACTGGGCTACATCAAATATCTTATTTTCTAGCTTCTGTTTCTCAGCATCAGGATTAACTCTGTCCCTCACCCTCTATTTCTTGCAGCCTGTGGTCTGTCCCTGAAACAACTGCAAACTGGACACCTTGGTTTCTTCTTTCTGATCACACCTGATTAAATTAAGGTTCTGAATTTCAAAATATTCCAGAAAGAAACACATCACTCTGTATTCTCAGTAGGTGAGGATGAGGCAGGATTATCCCCCACTGCAGCTCACATCCACCTACACACCTGGCTAACAGCTGCATTCTGTCATAAAGTCACACTTAAAGGACTTGATCAGCCCCCGGCTGCAAGAAGGAAAATTCAAACCAAACTTGCTGATTTCAGTGACATTTCAGTGACTCAGTTTAAGCAAGATGTGAGTGTGGAACTGTCTCCTTTAGCTGGCCCACAGCTGACTCCCACCACAACACAGAACTACACCAGGCACGTGGCCCCTGAAAAGGCTTTTTTACTTCTTGTTGCACATCCCAGCCAAAGCTGAACCTTTTGTTTGGGGAATAGAAGATCCCTGAGCACAGAGCTGTAGGATTCCCTCCAGCAATAATTCAGCCTCACTGGAGACAACCAACTTAATGCAATCTTAATGTGATAAACTGCTAACTTGATTGGATTCAATGAGATGTAAATTATTAGATTCAATAAGTACACAGAGACCATTTCACCTTACATTCTGCTCAAGAGGGCTCTGCCTTCAGTCTCTTCATCATTCCTCTTAATTATATGCAATGCATCATAAAGATGGGAACAGTTTGGGACTTAGGCTGTCCTCTGACTCCTCACAAGCATCCTCAGTGTTCCCTTTCGGGTAATGTGTCTTTTAAGGATAACTTTTTTCAGAATGGTTGCCATCACTTACAGACACAAGCTGATTGTCAGCATCATTTGAAATAAATTTGAACTAAAAGGAGCTCTGTTCACCCATAGTTCTGCAAAATTCCCACATGTTTAAGGCAGAGAATGTCCTCCCAAAGTGGATTAATTTTTGGTAACCAAGAACCTTGTGTCAAACAGCAGACTTTTATAGCTTTTTATTCACTGAAAGACTCTTTAAAATCTGTTCTGCTGAGCAAAGAAATCTGCACTACCATTCCAAAAAAGGGGAAAAAATGATGGGACACTATTTAAATACGTACAAAGAGAGTCACGAAAAAATGAGTCCAAAGCAGTGTCTCTGGGCTTGTAAAACTCAAGTGGGATTTACATTCTCCTGCCGTTCATAAACATTTTGAAAAGATTTCTTCTTATAGCCTTTTTCAGATTCTGACTCAGACTTTAGCTGGCATATTTCTAATCAAAGAAAACTGTTGGTTTACACTTTGTGGACTTTGTGCCACTCACTTTCTCCTCACTTTTAATTTCCCTGTCTGTTATTTGGAGGGTTTTTTATCACCCACTTCTCACACAGTATTTTCAGGTGTTTCCAATTTACCAAGATGAAATTCATAACTACCACCCTTTTTGATAATTAACCTTTGCTGTGAGGGAGGCACACTTTCCACTTTACAGATGTTGCTTTTTCATTGAACAATTTTCTTTGTCAATATGTAGTCCTTCGTGATAAAGGCCTTTGAGAAAATAACACATAATCTTTTGATCCTATTAAGAACATCATAGTGTACCATTTAGCAGAGATCATAGGTATTCCTTCACTTCAGGTATCTCTGAAAGGAATTTTTTAAATAAAAAATCCTCCTACTTGAATTTGTTCAACAGTTTTATACTGAATAAGGCTCTGTCAAAATAAAGATTCTCAACGATGTTCTCAAAGGATTTGTTTAAGAGTTCTAAATCAAATCAAACCAGTTAATTTCAGACTCCACACCTCAAGCTGACTCTTTCATTTTGCCTTAGAGGAGTGTTTTAGAGAACATGTGATGTTAAGGCTGTTGCCCTATAGTTCCCCAAACACAGACACTCAGCATGACATTCTTTATGTCAACTATGATATTATAATGTATTTCCTTGACAAATGGTAACCAAGAACTTGCCTGTGCAGAACAGATCTCCTGGGAGAACATCTAGGCAAGACAACAAGGGATTTCCAGTTCTCCTGTAACTCAGCAGCCCTCAGAGAAGAGGCACAAAGCCTAAGCAACTCCTCCTACAAGCCTGCAGCAGCCAGCCCCCTACAGCCACACTTCACTCCTCATTGTCCTGGGCTGACTTTCTGCTGGCCTGGACTGGAGCTGCTCAGGGTCTGCCATCACTAAAATCAGTTTTTCAGAGTCCCAGCTGATACCACACCAGGGACATTGACAGCTGCCATGGACTCACCCTGCAAATGTTTTCCAGCCTGATGAGAAGGTGGATTTGTCTCTTCTACCTGCTAAGAATGCAGCTTAAGGTGGCTGCTGGTTTGTTCAGCCCTAGGTGACTGGGGTTTCACATACTGCCATTCTCATGAGACTTTCAAATGCATTCTTAAGGCCCTGATGCCTCCCCATTTGAAGTTATCATCTCTGTTTCTCCTCTTTCAACTAAACACAGAGTTTTTGGGCATTTTAATGGGCAGTTACTAAGCACAGGCATGGCTAAGAAGTCAGCAACCTCAGCAGTACCTTCAAAATGACACTTCTGCACATGTAGGAGCTGCTCATACTGCTCTTTTCGCTCAGACTAGAACTTAGGTTCATGCTCCTTGCAGTTCTCAAAAATGCAACCTGCTGTCTGACTTTATGGCATTCTTCATCTCATTTGTTTTCCTGCGCTCACTAACATTTCCAGTTTATTGCTGGTGAATAATGAGCAATTGCATTCCCGATTAAAAAACCCCTTTGGAATGCAAAGCTAAAAATGCTGTAGTATGGACAGACAGATAATTAGGGGCCAGTTCAGTGCAAAATTCCTGAAATCAAGACACAAGAAAAGAGTAATTGCTGCCCAAAAATACAGGTGCAACTTCTGCAGGGAATCTGTTTAAATATATCTATTTGTGATGCTGGATTTGGGAAAAGAAGGCAGAAAAATAAGGAAGAGATTGGGAAATCCATTCAGCTCCCAACCAGGGCCTCTGCAGCCAGCATCTCACCTTGATGGTGAAGGAAAATATGAACCTCTTGAGGACAAGCTGAACTGAGGGAGAAGCATTTTGGGGTGTGAAGTAGCTTGGAGAGAGCTCAAGCCTGAACAGGCCCTTGGCTGGCAGTATTTTTACAGGCTCTGCCTCCAGAAAATTAGCTTCTCATCCAGAACTGTGTGTTTCCTTCCCAAGTCCACGCTGCCATGTGCCACTCTGAAAGTCAGACAGAAGCATCCTTTTCACACAAGTTGTTAATACTCAGCCTTAGAAACCCAAAGGAAGGCACAGAGCTCATTCTGCTAGATTAATACAAATGGGAACTTTTATTTCCCATTGACTTATGTATACTTAGCCATATTATCACCAGGTACTAATGTGTAGCCCAAAGGACAGGATTTGAGCCCAGCTTTAATTAGTTTACTGTAATGAGATAAACCACATTTCACCTTTCCAAGGAAGTAATTATTTGCACTCTTCTTGCTTTTCAGTAGTTGCACCACCTTCTTCATTGGCAGCGGGGTGAAGCCCCTGATTTACCAGAAATTCAGCAGGCCCTGTACATATACACAGAAATGACAAAGGGAAAGCTCCTGAAAACGACACCATGGACCAGAGGTGAGTAAAGGGACAAAGTCAGCAATGAGACAAAGTGTTTTTAAGACATGCCCCCTCTTAGTGTCCAGCTTTGGCAGGGAAGAGGCCACTCTGCTGCCCTGTGGTCCTCCAGTGTCCCTGTGTGCTGAGCTTGACAGGAGCATTTCCAGGACACCACCAAGAGCCAGGGCACAGGGAGCTCTGCACCTCTCAGAGAGGCTTCTGGGTGTGTCCTGAGCTCATCTCCCACCCTGAACAGGCTGCAGTGCTCCAGGGATGTCCTGAGCTCATCTCCCACCCTGGCATCGGCTGCAGTGCTCCAAGGATGTCCTGAGCCCATCTCCCACCCTGCACAGGCTGCAGTGCTCCAGGGCCAGCCTGGAAGGAGGAAGGAAACAGATCTGCAGTAGAGTTTATGGAAACTAAAAAAGAAGGAGGAATTTGATGTTGTTTTGGCTTCGGAATTAAATAGGACAGTTCCCCATACCTGGGGATTATCTAGCAAGGTGTTTTTATGCTAAGATCCAGACTACAGGAATACTTTCAATTTTCTGAATGCAATAACACAAAGGATCCCTAAGATGGGCCTTCTCCCCACCACTTTCTCTTAACTCAGATAATTTACATGAGTGTAAAAGTAATTTAAACTAAGAAACCCAGGCCCTGAAAAAATATTTGGGTATCTTTTAAAATTTTGTTCTAAATAAAATTGGGTAAGACTCCCCCTCTGGCTCAGTATACTCTAAGTAAGCTCTTCCTGGAGATTTGATTTTCTTTTTCCAGAAAATGTATTGCTGCTGCAAAAATTTAACTCAGGTTTTTAAACCACCTCGTCTATTAAAAAGGATAATATTAAACAAGAGAGCCATGAAATAAGAATGATCAAATACTTCCATGCATTATCATCAATAATACTGTAAATCTGGCCACACCAGTTCACTTCAGGGCATCTGCTCACATTTAATTGAATGATTGTTTTAATTTTTCATTGTTTAAAACCACTCAACCACTTATCAAAAGCCAGTTCTGCTCTTAGAGTTGGCCATAAAAACTTCTTGCACAGCTCCCCTGAAATGTCCTTATTTTTTTTCAGGAATCCTGGACCTGTGAGAGCTGGACAAGTCCAGACCATGGAGGTTCTCAGGCAGAATTCCATATGTGGGATCAGATCCTCAGAAATCTCCTTGGGACTATTGGACTTTTATCAGAGAAAAGCTGCGTGCTATTTCTTCCCCAGAACTGTCAAGAGGCTCTTTTCACTCCAGCTTTTTGTTTATTTAAGGAATCTCAGAGGCTGAACTTCTCATTAAATAATGCAGATAAAAGATTGGTGACCTTCTCCAAACAGTTTTGGTTTATGGATCATTTTCTGTAGGGTCAGATGTTTCCAGAAACTCTGGAACAACTGTTAAAGCAATATGGACCAGTGTTGGCACTGGAAATGTAGCAGTTATCTCATTGATAAAAATGATGCACCACATGACACCTGTGATGTCTGAAGTCCTCAGCTCATAGCAGACAGTACAGAAAGCAAACTGACCCTCCCTACCCTAAAGAGCTTCTGGTCTATAAAACTGTGGCAAAACAAGAGAGGAAATCATTCTCACAGTGTGCTGGCAGAGCTGCACAGTGGTGAGGTCTCTTCCTTGCCACATGCAGGGAGCTCTGGCTGTGCTGCTGGGAGGGAGGGACAGTCCTGCTCCCTCTGCAGTCCCCCTGCCATGTGTTACCCTGGCAGAGCCTGCAGGGCTCAGAGCCCCGGGGAAAGCCCCAGAGGGGCAGCAAGAGCAGAAAAAGAGCTGGATTCAGGGTCAGCGTCCTTGGCTTCACCAAGTGATCCAATAGAACCTCAAAACTTCTCCTGAACCAAGGCTTAGATTGTATTTTTAAGTCCTGCTGATTACACCCAGGAAGGTGAGACAGTCAGGGGATCTCAGTTTGTGGCAAGACAAGAAAGTTAAAGGCAAGGAATTCCATAAGTCCTGCACACATACACAAAAATCTTCTGCTTTAGGAAAGAAGCTACATTCAGAGGAGTGGATTTTTCTCCATTGGTACTAAGGCCACAAACCAGTGCAGCACGTTTAAAATCCAACCTCAGTTTATTTTTCCAGGACAGCTTTTCCTGCACCACTCAGACCCCAACAGACCTGATCTCCAGTATAAGAGTTGTACATATAATGGGTGTATAATTTGTCAAATCTAAATGTCTGCACCTCCCAAATTTTTTAAATCATCCCTGATTGTTTTGTTTATTTTCTTTGTTTAATTTACTTTTTAAATAACAACTCAATTGTGGAATGTAAACACCATGTCAAAGCAAAAGCTAGAATGCTTGAGAAAAATTATTCAGCTTATCCAAAGCAAATGTCTTCAGTTTTTCTCCCAAAGTATTTGCTGAATATCATCTGAATTCACAAAAAGCTTCAGATCTGCTGAAAATGCTGTTGTTGGGTTTGGGACTTTTTTTTAAAAAAAACCAACTTTGCATTCACTGAAAACATCTTCCCATTATGAGACTGGCTCTATTGTGAGATGGATTCTAAAATCATAAGATGTTAAACAACAAACTCTTCAGTCCCCTGGCCTGTAAGCCTTGCCTGGTACCTCAGCTCATCTGTGCAAGCTCATCTTTGCTGCTCTGCAGTACAGAAACTTATTTTTTCTTTTAAATGAAACTGAGAATCTTATGTAATTGAATGACTCCAGCATCAAATATTGTGATACATTCTCAATTTGGGAGACTTGCAATTGCAGATGTCTTAGGGCTAAAAGCTATCATTTCTCTGAGCCTGGACTGATTGTGCAGAATTATTGTGGGCTTTCCTCAGTACAGCAGATGGTGGAGGCTCAAGGGAATCAGTTCCAGGTCCCTGATTCTCCTTCCCATCCGTGCCCTATTCTACATCAAATAATCCACTATTTTGCCACTGGCAAGGAAAATGTCACGTTCTGATGCATGATGGTCACCTTATAGTCAGAGAAGACACAAGCAGAAGTGCAAGGGCCACCTTCTCCTGCAGATGCTCACCCCAGCCTTCCCTGCAGTGCAGAAACTTGCTGGGGTCAACCAGCAAGCAAAGCCAGGTGCCCTTTGCCATCCCAATGTGGCACAGACACCCTGGAACCACAGGCAACAGCCCACCTGAGATGACAGCAGGGACTGAGAGACCACCAAATTACCCCAGATGGATGGCAAAACTGAGGAGAGCTCCAAATTCATGGAATTAGGAAACCCCTGGGGCCCAGTGCAAGGCTAATTGTCTACTTTAGGTCTTTGAGTGCAATTACCAGCACTAATGGTTACAGGGATGGATTCCAAGCAAGCATTATTTAAAACTCAGAACTGGAGGGTTTGGGATAATGCTAAAGCCAAGCAGATAATCTTTATAAAAGAAGAAAACAAAACTGTGATTACAACAGTGCCATGCTTGCCTGATATTATAAATTATGTGGAAGTTATACCGGGACACACAATACCGAGAAGGAACAATCTCAATCTGGATTTTTTATTTATTTTTTTGCAAATGCTGTTGGTGGTTGATATCCAGACATTGGTCATTAGATCTAGTTTTATTGCAGCCATAAAAGAAGTGAGTCAACTGCTTAGTCACATCAGGCAGGATATGCTTCAAGCACAGCCTGAATGAAAGAATGAAGTTAAACACTGAGAAATACAAGGTAATTAGAAAAGGAACCCTAATAGTTTCTCCCCTAAACCAGCACGAGGTACTGGATAGCCTTCAAGCCAGACTGCATGGCACCCTGCAAGGCAGCAGGGTATGGATTTAAAGGAAATAAGCTGGGCTTATCAGCATGTATATCAGGACAGTGTTTATTAGCTATCACTACAGGTCTTCTGGCTTTCAAGAGTATCAGGTATCTTCATCTTGTAAAAGAAATGCAAAGAAAGATATGAAATCTGGTTCTTGTCCTACATCTGTTGCCTGTTGACTCCATTTGTGCAGATTATCTAATTACTAAAGGCAGGTTCTGCCAGTGTGAAGGCTGTAGAACAAATAAGAGAAACAGGTCAGCAGGCTCTGGTAACTTCAACATGCCACGTGAGTATAGAGTGACCTTTCCAGAGTGATCAGAAGAGAGAGATCAGAGACGGATATCTCACACCATTATTTATTTATTTTAAACTGAACAAGTAGCTAAACACTGTGCCCAGAAGAAGAGAAGAGAAGAGAAGAGAAGAGAAGAGAAGAGAAGAGAAGAG
>JAHLSL010000037.1:6056633-6112658 GCA_025920805.1 Petroica traversi
TTCGGGACCGATCTTCTTCGGTCCCGAATAGGGGCGGGGCAGGGCGGGGGGAGCGCCCGCGGTGTCCTCGGGATGCCCCGGGCGCGCTGGCTCTGCGTGCCCGGCGGGATGAGCGCGGGCAGTTCGGTCAGTAGCAGCATCCCCGAGGCAGCAGCAGCATCCCCCGGACAGGAGCAGCATCCTCCGGACAGGAGCAGCATCCCCTGGGCAGCAGCAACATCCTCCGGACAGGAGCAGCATCCCTCGGGCAGCAGCAGCATCCCCCGGGCAGCAGCATCTCCCCGCCCGGCGCGCTGCTGTCCCGGTGCTGCCTCCTTGCCGGGGTTTGTCCCTACCTGCCCTCGCCCTCCCACCCGGCTTCGGGCATCCTGACTTTGAACTTGACATACAGAGTCAGCCTGTCGTGAAGTTTCTGCCATTGTCATTTTGGCCATGTGAGTACCAGAGCGGTACCCGGGGTCCTCCCCGATCGGGTACCGGGCCAGTGGTGAGCACAAGTGTAGCTGCCGAGTTTTTCTGCTGCAAATCCCCACCGACTCCGTGGGGCAGGGCTGGCTTTAGGAAGTGACACGCCACCACCACGGAACTTGTCCGGGGAAGGAGCACGCTGTCAGAAGCTTAGCAGACAGTTGTCGTACTCGTGAGCCTGTCCCTGTGGCTGGTGGAGCAGGACAGCAGGTAGAAAGTTCAGTCTTGAGGTCAGTGCGCTGCAAAGGCAGTGGCGATGCTGACACTGAAACCCCAGAGTGCAGGTACAGAGCTCGGAAGAAAGTCCCAGCTGACGGGCACCAGTTTCCAGACTGTATAACCCAAAGCAAAATTTCCTACTTAAAAAGGGGACAAAGACATTCTAGAGATGCTAGGGAAAGAAAAGCTAGGGAGAGCTCAAATAAAGAAAGGATGTCCCAAGCTTGGGTATGAGCACCTGCGAGGCACCACTGGCAGCACACAGCTCCAAACGTGCAGATGCCACACGAGCATCACATCGGCAGCACTGCCCAAGCCAGGACAGGGACTGAGCAGGTGTTTCTCCCGGAGGGAGCTGCCTGAGGCTGCCGGGGAGATGCACGCACGACCGAGGAGAGCTGCTGTAGTTACAGTGGGCAGAGTTGCCATCCCAGCACAGCCTGAGTGGGCAAACAGCATGGCTTGCTCACTGGTAACGTCTCCAGCCTGAGTGACTTAGAGTGATCCCAAGGACAGGGACAATGAGTCGGTAAAAAGTTAAGAGCCTTCTGATGCACCGAGGTGAATTGGGATTTTAAGGGTGTGATTAAAGAGACTTTGGTTGTGTCTATGTAGAGCTACACATTTTCAGTGCCATGTGGAATGGCAAGCAGCAGTGATAGGTAACATCCACAGTTTCTAAAGGTCTGTTCACCTTAATTCCTTCTTCAAGCAATTATTTAATAGAAAGATTTTAATCAGACTCGAAGAGAAGCCTGCCTCTGAGCAGCATGCGTGCAATTAGCATACTCTGTATGAACTGATGTGCTTTGTGTTGTTTCAGTTTGGGTTGGTTTTTTCCCCCCCATTTCTGGCTTATAATTAAAATTTGCCAATTGGCTAATAGTTCAGGGAACTGGAAAGTTAAGTCCTGTATTTACGCACAGAGGAGGCAGAGCACAGGCAAGTGTCTGTGCTCCAAAACATTGATGAGTCTCAGCCCTGACCTGAAGAGACCCAGCCAGCAGGGACAGGAGGTAGCTTCCTCTTCATTAATTCCTTAGGGGCTGCTTAGATGTCCATAGTTATGACAGGCTCTGATTTCAACCCCAGTCCTCTAGGAACTGAGCAAGACCCTCTCAGGATTATCAGGTGAAGAAGTTGTCATGAAGTAGTCTGTGGCTAAGCTTGCCTTTGTTTATCTCTGAAACGGGGGAAAGTCTTGCATGCACAGACAGGAAAAATCATTTAATGAACATTCTGCACATACTTGCACCAGCTCCCTAAGGATCCTGCATTGTAATTACAGACCTAACGCTGTCATTCTAAGAACATGGTTAAAATCAGACACCATCCAAATTAGCAATGGTCTCATGCCTTTCTTAAGGGACCAGACATCAGCTGATGAGAGCAGTGGCACCAGTGCAGTGCTTAACAGAACCAGCCAGAGCATGTGGTGTTGCAGCACTGCTGAGGTCAGTGGGCTTCCATCAGGTGTGGATGTGTCCAGAGCACATTGTCTGGGGCAGCACTGGCACTGACACCTGGACTCACTGCACTTGCACTGTATCCTGAGGAAATGCACAGCATGCTGAGTGCATGAGAAATTCATGAGACTGCACAGAGATGAGAACAAGCTGGCTATGCTCAGGGGGAGACTCACACAGCTAAGCTTCATTGAGGATGGGGTACCGGGTGAGAGCAGTGTTAAAAAGAGCTTTTCTCATTTTAATTTGAAGCTGCTCTTCAGTTTTTTTAACATTAGAGATTTGTAAAGCAGACTTCATTGGCTGTTAGAAAAAGAGTCCTGAACTGCGTGGGATCTTAATTAGCTCTGAGTGGTGCCAAGAATTTTAGAGAAACCCTGTCTAGGTAGGATCAAATACAGCACTAGTCAGTGTTTTGCTGAAATGGAAAAAGTTAACTCCTTGCCACAAATCTTGAAGAACTGATGAGAAGAGAAGCCAGTTAACTGTTTCTGCCTTTCCTGCTGCACTGTCTGAAGCAAATTTCACTAACTCAACAACTCCACGTTGAGGCCAAGTGATGCCAGGCTGTGTGTGCAGTAGAAGCATCCTCCCCCTCCCACCCCTGTGTAACCCAGGCAGCTCAGCAGACCCTGTTCTCAGCAGTGGCTCCTTCTCCCTCTCTGCTCAACCAGGCACCAGAAAGTCTGTAAAAAGCAGAGAGGAGACAGAGCAAAGTGAACTCCCTTCAGCCCTGCTCTGCAGTAGCAAGAGGCAAGGGCCAGGCTGCACCCTACAAAGGAGAGGCACCTGCAGAGCCCCCACTGCACACTGACCCTGCATGGCTGGTACTGCACCCGAGGTGGCTGCAGCTCTGCCAGGGGTTGTCATGCCTTCAGGCAGCTGGGCCAGGAGGCTGCTTCTTTTCCCTCTAAGCAGAGGCTGGTAAGACAGACAATTCTTTGAAACTTGTTATGAGTGCAGGCGTGCAAAGGTGTCCCACAAGTACAAGGGCCTGCCACCAGGAGTGGGGTGTCTCAGGATCAGGCTGCAGGAGACAAGGAGAAAATGCCATTGCAAGCACTGGAAGTGAGGTCCTTTCCCATTTAGAGGGGAAGGTTTCTCATTTATAGAGCTGTTCTGCAGCCCCTGCTCTCCCATTGTCTATCAGAGAGAACCTCTGAAGCACCTGCAGTTAGCTGGCAGGCAAGAGAAGGGATGGTGTTGGGTGTGGGGGAGGGAATAAATTGCTCTGATTCAGTCCAAGAGGGGGCTGGTAAAGGTGAGAAAGCAAAGAGCAACAGGTACCACTCTCAGTCTGTCACTTTGTCAGTGAGAGCTGCACAAAGCAGCTGCACCAAACAGCTCCTCTGTGGTGGAACCTCTGAACACAAACAGAAGCAAAACTGCTTGCTGCAGACACCAGGCTTTGACCTTGATTCCTGCTTCATGAGAAGGAGCAGCAGCAGTGGAGTTGTCTTGTGTGCAGTCACTTTTCCAGCAGGAATAGAGCGAATTGCTGCTGAAAGGACAGAGCATCAGAATTTCCTAGATCAGGGTCTGACCTGAGCCAGGTTCCCAGGGCTCACCTCCTCCTGACAATGTGAAAGGCAGAGTGAAATCTGGCTTTCTTAGCCAGTCCCAGTGGGATTGCTGGTTCCATTTTGCTCCCCAGACAGTTGCCTACCTGGGATGTGCCTTGGCTTCAGGGATTGTTGCATCCCAGTGACACAAGCACAGCACCTTTACAACATCTCCAGAAGGCAGCAGACTCACAGCAGTACCCTAGGGAAGTGCCACTCCAAACTTCAGGAGCCTGTTTCTTTTATTTGTGCTTTAGCTGTTGTGGTAAACCAGTTCCATTGATATAAATGGAGATTCAGGACTCCACAAGCTCAGGAAAGCAGCCTGGACATGCTTGGATGCTCCCAGCTGGAAGGTGCAAACAGGCAGTGCTCATGTCAGACCTGCTGCTGAACAAGGTGACGTGGATTTGGGGACAGCCGGGTCATTCAAAGCCCAGCCAAGCACAGAGTGCATTCATAGGGCTCCACGTGGCAGGAGAGAAGCTGCAGTCCTGACCTGTCAGCTCAGCAGGGATGTCTAACTGGTTTAACAGTCTGTGAAGAGAGAGATTCGTGTTCTGGACCTTGCCCTAACAGATGACAGATTGACTGTCCTCACACAGCAAGGCAGATGTTCCCAGGGCATTGGATTGACACGTGGGTGCACTGCACCCATGCAAACTGCACTGTAGTCACAGGCAAGCCAAAAGGATGGAGACCTGGTCCTTCTGGAGCCTCCTCCATATACAGAGCTTGGAATTAGGAGGCTCTCTGGGAGATGTGCATGCCTGGGTCATCATCCTGGCAGGGCAGGTACTGTTGGTGGGCTGAGCACCCCTGCTAAGAGACCAGCACTGTGCAGCAGCCCAGATGTGCTCCCTCCACTCCACAGCTGTGTGGGGGAAGGAGCATTGCCATCCCTGTGCCCACAGCTGTGACCCAGCTGGTACCACGGGAAGCAAGGGGGACAGGTAGCAGTGTTTGTTGGTGACTCACATGGTGTGAGTAGCAGTAAATACCAAAGCAGGCAGAGGCAGGGGTACACAGAGCACACAGCACTGTACAAGTGTCTAACTCGTTTTGGATTCCTGCCATCTACTGCCTAGTATATTCTTCTGCAATCACAGTACAGGCTTCTGATTAAAGAGAGCATTTCTAACACCTGAATAAACAGCCTTTCTCATAGCAGCGTACCTGAAAAATAGAAGTACTAAAGGAAGATCTGAAAATGTGAGTGGGAGAGTTGTTAGTGTAGAGTTATGACCTTGAAACAACAGCACTCTTCTGCTGCTGCTCATTAGTGAATAAGAACCGAACCCTCCTGAGACCTGATTCAACCACCCTTGTTACTCAAAGACCATATATTCTCTGACTTAAAATCTGAATTGGACACAAGGCCAGTACATTGCATCCTACTAAAAAGGGGACAAATAGATTGCCAGAACTTTAGCTTGGCTATTGGAGCAACTGAAGGGCACTCCAGCTCATTTGCAGTAGCAGTACTGGACAGAGGGGAACAAAACTGCTGCTAACATGCTTAAAATGAGTCATTTCCTATTGTAAAATGGATGCTTGTTCTTTAAGGAGAGGAGAACCATTATGAAAAATAATAGATTCATTCTGTTCCTGCACAGAACTGGTGACAGCAAGGTGTGCAGATGGGAGTGATTTAGTTTGGTCAGTATCTGGAGCCTGTAGCCTCTAAAATCTCGCAGTCTGAAAGACAGCATGGGGCTGAATCCATGCTAATGCATGGATTGTGGAGAAGTTGATTGTACTTTTCTGGATGCCACTAGACAGAGTACAATTGCTAACTTTGGATTTCTTCTGCCACGTCAGTAGGAAACAACACTGTCAGGGCTGTAATGATAATGAGGTGCCATATTTGGGAGGCTCAGCAGACTATGAAGTGCACAACCTTGCATGGCAGGCTGCTAAAATGGATTGGAAAGGAAAAACTCCAAAGTACATTTTTCCTTGAAATGACAACGACACAAAAGAGAGAGCACAGCGAGTTTCCGCGGTAGGTGGGTAATGCAGAGCCCCCAGTTGTTAACAAGAAGCACTAGGCAGTCTGATAGCCTGCTGTTCTTCATCCACCCCTTTACTTAGTTCTCCTCATCCTCTTTCTGCTCCCTTCTGTAAAATGGGAGTGAATCAGCAGAAACAAGGCCTTTATCCACACATGGCACAGTTGTGTGTAGGCAAACAAACACCACGGACATGTCCTGATGGGATGTGTGCTCTGCCTTCACACACCAAGGGCAAAGCAATCCCTGTCCACAAAAGCTTCCATCTTATGCTTCAGGTGGTCTTTTTGAGTCTATACTCTTTTTTCCCCATCAGCTTTGATACACCAGAAAAGGAAAAAAAGCTGAAAATTACTCCTTGAGCACAGGAGACCTTACATACAAATCAGTTTTCATTTTGCAGAATATGGATATGTACTTACAGAGTCCTGATGTCTGGAGTGCCCTTGGTGCTGTTCTTGGGGTGACCTCATGGGAGGAGATGGTATTGGGTTGCCCCCCCAGGACCCCAGTGTGGTTGTGCAGAGAGAATAAAGTGCAGGCAGCCAAGCAGGACCAGAATTAGCAGTACTGAAGATGACCAAAACCAGTTTTATCCCTTTATCAATGGAAGAGGAGAGGAGAGAAGCTTGCCTATTGTAACACTGAACATCTTTTTCACTGGAATTGTTCCCTTCTCCCACCCGAAACAGAGTCCCTGCAATGTACAGTCATTAAACCTCTCCATCTTTTCCATCATATGGAGTATTGCCTGCATGGACAGGGGCTCTAGAGGTTGCTTTTGGTCTCAAGGCAAATCACCTGTCAGTCAGTTACATCAGACTAGGATATTTCTCACATATTTGTTCACTCCAAGTGTGTTTTCTTCAATGTCCTGACTAGCACACCGAAGAGTGATATATCTAGTGGGGATGCAGTATATTCTCTGTGGGGGAATAAAGCCAAACTGCAATGGTTTTACAAAGTCTGTAATTTCCTGCATACTGTGTAAAATTGGCATTGTCTCAGAGAAAGCTTGGCCATGGGGTTTGCAAGCATGAGCTCCTATTGCATTACCTAATGCTTTAGGAAGACATAAAGACTGGTTTATTTTAGCAAAACCACAATGAAAGGTAAAATTCTCTTAATTATTCATGTTCAGTAAAGAATTCATGGCAGTGCCCCTATGAAATCACATCCTCTCTCCATCCCAGTCATCCCATGAAACACCTTTGGCACCTGCCTCAGTACTTTGGCATTTGGTATCAAAAGAATAGAATGGTTTTGTCACCCTCGAGCTCAAGTAACTCAGCTTGAGACCTCTTACACTGCACTGACAGCCCATTTTTAGAAGCCACAGACACCTGCCAAATGAGACACCCAAACTGCCTTGAAAATCCCTGTCTGTCCAGATATGCTGCATGAATAACCAAATTCCTTTTATGATTTCTGCATCATTTGAAGATCACTTTTTCTGTTCTGAGCACCAGTTTCCATTAGAAAGCTGTGCTGCTCTGGTAGCAAGATGCGAGGCTAGACTGTGAGATGTGCATTTTAGACATTTTTATCCTTGTCTGGGTGCCTCTAAGCAAGGCTTTGGAGTGGCAGGAGGAATGTCTGAGATTCATGAGAGACTTTCTGCTCTGTAGGTCCATCTCAGGAAAGGTAGACAAGGAGTGTGAAGCGGGCAAGAGAAGAACCAGACTCCTGAGGCCCCAGTGAGCACAAACCAGACCTCCCCACATCCTAGCCCAGTTCCTTCTGGGCCATTCTCATACTGTAGAAATAGCCCTGTTTCATACAGACTACTTCAGAAAAACTCCAGTGGTGGAGGACAGCTCAGTGTAATTACACCTTTCTGCCAGACAAGCTACTGCACTCCAGCCTCGGTGGCTGGCAAGGCTCAAAGGGAGTATCAGCCATTGGCATCTCCAGGCCATTACTGCCTGTGCCCTCCAACAGGGAGGAAGTGCTTGTGCTGGATTAAAATCCTTCTCTGGCCTCTGTGACCCACTGATGGCTAATGCCAGCTGCAGAGCAGAGTACCTCATTCACTGCATCCTTCCCCAGAGCCATCTCAGCTAATAAATGCTGTCAGTGAGAAAAATGGCCCCAGAGGCCAGATTTCATTGTCAGAATCTGGCCTCTGGCACTAAGTCTCTCATTCACTTGTGACTTGTAAGCACAAAGCCGGGCTGTGTTTTCCCTGGCAGTAACAAACTTGGGCTCCTGCACACAGGAGGGAGTCTGGGTTGTCCTGGGCAGGAGCTTGGGCATCTTCTGCCTCCAGGTTCTCTTTCACCCTCAGAACTGGCACGGTCTGTCCCTGCACATGGGATTTCTAAGCCCAAGCCACACAAGAGCCATCCTACAAAATGTAAAACTTCCTCCAGTAGCAATCCTGCATCTGTGCATGCCATAGCTTTTATGATGCTCTCTTTTTTTTGGTTTCTTTGTTTGGTTTTTTTTGTTTTGTTTTGTTGGTTTTTTTTGCATATATCCCTCTCCATTTCCTGGGAGATAATGCAAGCACCAGCAGAAGGGGCTGACAGCTCTTTCCTCGTGGGGGTGCCTTGCTGTGTGCTGTTTGACAGCACTCAGACAGCTGAACAACAAATCAATCCATTTATTTTCAAAAACCAATCCTCACAGGAACTCCCTGGGAAGACAAAACTTGTATTGCACTAATTATATTCTACAAAGTATCTCTTTATGCTTCACAACAGTTTAAGGAAGGAACTCAGGATATGATAATAAAAGAGAGGAACAAACTGAAGCACCATTCAGTCTGTCCCCATCTGCTCTAGTGCTGAGTTAGATCCATGTTGGTTGTAAGAGGAAAATGTGGACCCTTCTTTATGGGCAAACAGCATCCAGAGGTCATTTAAAAAGATCACATAACCAGCTATAGCCAACATCAGTAATAAACATGTATTTACATTGCCACAGCGTTTTGGTTGTGGGGTATTAATAATTTCTGTTATGTAATGCCTTTTTCAGAAATCACCCATTGTCACCAGCTTCTCCAGAGAGTTCCCACACAAAATAAGGGCTGACTGCCATCCTCATCTCCAGTCTGGTAACTTGTGAGTAGCTGTGTTAGGAACCATGGCCAGATCTGCCTCCTGGACACAGTACCTGTTTACATTTGAATATTACCTCCTTGCTTAGAGAAAATCATCTATTCCCATCAAGGCAGAACATCCCTTTTTCTCACCACTTATTTTTAGCATATTGTAGTTACATTCTCAGAGTTCCTAAATCTGAGAAGGAGGTGTTACTAACATTTTTTGTGAGGCAACTTACAGTTTCCCATGTGTAAGCTATGTCTCTGTGCCAGGCAGGAGACTACTTCTAAGCCTGCAGAGAAGTTTCACACATTACACAATAATTTGTGGAGATCCTAGCAACGACTGTGTTGGGTAAAAGGTGTCCATTATATTCCGTGACCTAATGTTTATCATGCTCAGTGAGCTACACTCATGGCTACTTCATTTAGGTAGTTTATAAAGCTGAACAGCTGAACTACAGAACCAGCCTTGTTCCCAACACAGGGAGCTACTGCTTGTGTTGTAAAGGCCATTTGACTGCACAGGCTGCTGTGTACGTGCAAAGTGCTGTCAATTAAAAAAAAAAAACAACCCACAAATAAAGCCTCGGCTATGCCTATTTCTTCTTTAGACAGATACAATGGCTCCTATATAAGCTCACCTGCAGTGAAAATAGTCAGTGAAAGAAACTCTTCAAATCCCCTGCCAAGGCTGTTGTTGGACACTATTTGAGTGATGACTGTAATCCATGGAATGAGAAACTGGGGGCAAAACTGTGCCCTTAGGGCACTTTATGGCACTGCTTTATGCCCAGGCTCTGCAGCCAAGGCAGTATGGCTTTGGTAAGGGAAGTAAACCCAAATCCACCTGGGAACCAAAATTACCCCTGAAGGAAGATCCCTCTCAGACATGAAGGACCTCCAATGGCATGAATTTGGTGCTGCAGTTTGTACTCAGAAACTGATAAAGTCAGAAGAAGTGAGTGTCCCGTGATGAACCTGGCTGAGTTAGAAGGTTGCCATGTTTTGATCAGCCTGGAACAAAGGTGTTTGGGTATCAGAGCTTTGGACGCTGTGTCTCAAATGTCTCATGTCCTCATGCCTGGAGGGAAAGAATTGAGATTGCCATTTTGTACAGTTGCTTGTAATCATCTGCCAGCAGCACCTCAAGGCCTCAGCCAGCTAGTCCCCAATCAAGCCCTGGTTCTCAAACAGATATTTATAAATTCAGAATACTGCACTGCAGCAAGCGACGCTGGCATAAATTCTCATCTGTCATCCCCTAATCATCTCCTAGCACAGTGATCAATCTCTTTCAAATTCAAATGATCTTAACTACTTAGTATCTGGAAAATATACTGCAAGAAATGGGCAGTGTACCATCCAGGACAATTTAGGGGTGCTGACCTATCCAGCAGCTGTAGCTCCACCTACTTTACAGCGGAGACATTTTTATATCATCATCATCATCATCTCTGCCATAGTTCTCATCAAAGACTACCATGCTAATGCAAGAGTTAGTGTCAGCAAGGTTAAAATATGGTCACAAATACTCTTCTATCCCCTGTCACTCATAGTGGGTAATTTTGGCCCACAGGAGAGCAGACACTGAGGAGGCACTCAGGAGTTCCTGAGCCACTGGCACAAGGACACAGTTGGTCACAGCATGGTGTGCTCACCCACCTCCCATTGTACTGAGCTTTAGATACTCTTTAAGGACACACCAAGGACCAACTTAACACTGGCTAGGAAATGGATGAAGGACTGAGGCATCCATAGCTCATCTACACTTTCCCTATAGAGTGTGCAGCAGGGAAAACACTCAGACATTTTCATACTGGCAACTTTCTGCTGCATCCCAGTATGTAATTGTTTTCACAAAGTAAGTGGTGTTACTATATTTCATATCATCCACCAAGAAAAAAGCTCTAATGTGATCCCAGGGACAGCATTTCCAATACAAGATACAATAACCCTTGCAGAAAAAAATTAGGTGGAGCCTGTGTGTACTTTGTCAGATCAGTTTTCTAACCTGGCTCACCAAGCAAGGCTCACTGGCCTTAGATAAATACCTTGCATTTCACATGCTGTTACTGCTGTGGCTGGGAACCCTCAAAGAGACAGGGCAAAGGGTACAAGGGACTGCTCATAAATCTGCTCCTGTAGCAAAGCAAAGTGGGGTTAGAACCAAGCAGCAGGATCCCTGCAATAGATAGAAAGTGCAAGGATCAGGGCTGCTGTACCTGAACACATCACGGCCTCAGCATCTCTGCAGGAGCTGCTCTGACAGTCAGGCCAGAGTTACCAGCTTTCAACGCCTTCAGACATCCCTCTTGCTGCACACTGGCTCCAGCTGCTGCACTGGAATGAGTCAAATCCAGAGGATTTAAAGAGAAGATGCAGCCCATGGGTCACATCCAATATCTGTGAAGCTGAGCCAGTCAGCCTGGCTGGCCCAAAGCAGCAGTGGCTGCAGAGCCATGATAAACACTCCAGCTTGAGGATTTCCTTGACAGTACATCACTCACTGCACCTCCAGGGCTCATCAGCAGGCACAGCAGAGGCATTTCTAAGCAAGTAAGTGAAAAATGACACAGCAGTTCTGGCTGTATCACCTCTTGTCTCCCACGTCTGCACTGAGCTGAAATCAATACAGTTGCATTCACGTTAACGGAGGACAGAATTGGGAAAATTCCCCTGAAGGCAATTTGAGGCAGTACCATTGGAAAGATTGTGCTACCTTTATTTTTTTGTTTGTTTGTTTTTTAATATAGAAAAAGAGTCAGTTGATTGTCATGTTTTATTTAGGGGTTGTTTGTTTTTTTTCCAAGATACAAAATTAATGCATTCAGTTAACACAAAAATAGGTGAGGGCTGTTAGTCAAGATCATTGACTCTGCTGCAGTTCATTTCCCTGGTGGCAGAAATCTGCTCCCAGACAGCAGACTTTGAAGGCATTCATGAAGGAGGAAGTTTTTTTGGTGCCAAGTAAAACAGTTTTTAAAAAAACAAGCATTTTCTGTTGTAGGACACGAGTCCTAGGCTGTCATTACCTTTATGTTAGCAACTTCCTTTTTCTATGGTTTAAAGGAATCTTTACAGTTACCGTTGATTTATTTTGAGAAATCCATCAAAGCTGGCAGAAATGTTTGAAGCACTGAATGCACAGGAGAGGTGATTTACAGAACACTTAGGAAAGTATCAACTACAAACATTTGGCAGTCACTTGTACAGTAAACCAGATCTCTGAGTTTTAAGCACTTCTTCAGGTATTCCAGCCAAGTGATACCAGCCTCTGATGGGAACAATCTTGTCTGTCTCATTCTAGCCAAACTCATAGTAGGAGTAATAGGATCTTTTTTTTTCCCAATCCAAGCCTACACACTAAGCTCTAGTAAACAAGAGGAAGTAGTTAAAATTTGGCTACACCTTAGTGCTCCAGCAAATCTCTAAAGTACTGTAAGGGCTGTTTATATTCACCACCCTTCTCATTTATACCTTGTTGTATGAAAAAGTGAAAAAAGCAAGGTGGGAAATAAGAGAGAGAGAGTGTGTGTGTGAGCTTTTTTTCTCCTGCTACCCCTCTGCACAGACAGGAGTCCCAGCTCCCCTTGCTCAGGGGGTGGATTCCACAGCTGGGAGCAGGGCCACACGGTGCTGTCATTGCAGCAGCTTCTCTGAGGGATCTGACTGGAGTGTTTTCCTTTAGGTTTCTTGAATTTTAATAAGGTGGTCATGTTGCCGAGTGCTTGAGCAACTCCAAGCAAGAGCTCAGAAAAGCTAATGTTACATCTTAATAGCCTAACTCTGTGTTTCTTTCTCCACAGCAAACATCTTGACAGTCATCATCCTCTCCCAGCTCGTAGCTCGCAGGCAGAAGTCCTCCTATAATTACCTTCTAGCTCTGGCTGCTGCTGACATCCTGGTTCTCTTCTTCATCGTCTTTGTTGACTTCCTCATGGAAGACTTCATCCTAAACAAGCAGATGCCTCAGGTACTGGACAAAATAATTGAGGTCTTGGAGTTTTCCTCCATCCACACTTCGATCTGGATCACGGTGCCGCTGACCATTGACAGGTACATTGCCGTGTGCCACCCCCTCAAGTACCACACGGTCTCCTACCCTGCTCGTACTCGCAAGGTCATTGTCAGTGTCTACATCACCTGCTTTCTGACCAGCATCCCCTACTACTGGTGGCCCAACATCTGGATTGAAGACTACATCAGCACATCCATGCACCACGTGCTCATCTGGGTGCACTGCTTCACCGTGTACTTGGTGCCCTGCTCCATCTTCTTCATCCTCAATTCCATCATTGTGTACAAGCTGCGGCGCAAGAGCAATTTCCGCCTGCGAGGGTACTCCACGGGGAAAACAACAGCCATTTTGTTTACTATAACTTCTATTTTTGCCATACTGTGGGCGCCAAGAATAATCATGATACTGTACCACCTCTACGTGTCGCCTATAAACAACAGCTGGCTGGTCCATATTGTGTCGGACATCGCCAATATGCTGGCGCTGCTGAACACTGCAATTAATTTCTTCCTCTACTGTTTTATTAGCAAAAGATTTCGCACAATGGCAGCTGCCACCTTGAAAGCCTTCTTTAAGTGTCAGAAGCAGCCTGTGCAGTTCTATACAAACCATAACTTTTCCATAACAAGCAGCCCTTGGATTTCCCCAGCCAACTCTCACTGCATCAAAATGCTTGTTTACCAGTATGATAAGAATGGAAAGCCTATAAAAATATCACCATGAAAAGGGCAATAGCTGGAGTTTTTGGGTGCAAGTTCTTTTCAAGTGGTTACATCTTCAGGATGTAATTTTCTGAAATGGCTGTTTTGAAGAGAGGTCATTTGATTTCATTTCCCTGGGTGACCAGGGGTAGATCAGACTGTCGGGAGGAAACAGGAGCGCTTGATTTTAGGAGCAGAAGTGAGAAGGCAAACACCTCCATCTCTTATACAGCATTTTGAATATGCTTCAGAGTTCAAGTCTTAGTGTTCAGTCACACTCAAATTGTTTTGCATCCCAACACCAGTGCAATCCAAAGTCATCAGAGGGGTGAAGCCACAGCAGTGTTTAATTACAACCTTTTAAAACACAACAAAACCTTACTTGACCATCAGTTTGCTATCGACAAAGTAAATGGATGCTTTTGTGTACTGCGGAAGGTGCCATTTCTGGAGTGTGCACTTGCCAAAAATTATGTGTTGATTCTGGCATGAAATGCCACCACACACAGTTGTGCTGTCAAGACCTCCTTGCAGGAGGCAGCCTGTGAGACACAAATGGTGACAAGCCTGGTTTTGGCTCATTTGAACAAGGCTCAAGGACTGATACAGTACCTGTTGCAGCCTTGGCATGGAAAGCAATCCTGCCAGCTGCCAATATTTGCGTGTTTTAAGTTGTTATTTAAGAATGTGACTGAGACAGGGGAGCTTGAGGGAAGGAGGGATGTTTCTAGAGCCAAGAACAAAAGCAGTCCAGCTAAGGACTTTCAACGGTGAATCCAAGTCCTGCCTGTTGTAGAGCTCTCACCGAAGCTGCTCCTGTGAGCAGAGGAATCAGAGCCTTCAAGTCCTTTATCAATACAGATTCTCAATTATGCCCCATGTTCAGGCCTTTAGGGATTAATATATAAAAACCTCAATTTAAGATTTTCTCCTGATGGATGTTGCATCCTATTGCAGATTTGCTATTTAGTTGTTTAAAAAAAACTGTGAAAGAAATGAATTAAAAACCCAACAGCAGTAAAAACATTAAAGCCTTAGTTTAAGCTAAGTATTTAAGTATTTCACTTATTTAAAGCAGGTTAGCTTCTGTTCCTTCACACTCAAAAACCAGCATCCCATCAATGCTGAGTGTAGAAAATTAGAGATTTACAGGAAGGCTGAAAATGCATTTCTTTTAATTTCTTTCCCTTTCTGATCTTGGCCACAACCTCTTTATTCTACGCAGGGCACTTAGTGGAGCCTCACTGGCATGGGGACAGTGAAGGTGTGTGGGGAGCACAAGGCCAGCTGGTCAGGGCACACAGCAGCTCCTCAGGGGCTGCAGATCAGTGGCAGCTTGGTGCTAACGCTGTGTTTGTGCCTGTGCCCATCTCCTGTGCCAGCAGGGAGCTCGAGGTGCTCCAGGAACTAACACAGAGAGGTCCTCTGAGAAGGAATGCAGTCAGTCCCACTGTGGTGCAAATCCTCTAAGAAATGCCACATGCAGGACAAGAGCCTGGTTCCCTTCTGCCACAAAGGCTACGTTTGCACAAATCCTGGTACCCACATCCTGCAAGAGCCAACCCCAGCAAAGCCCACTCGCCTACCCCAGAAGGGAATGGCAGCTGAAGGCACAGGCCAGGCAAAGGCACGGAGGGGGGTTCTCAGGAGAGATGCAGGAGCAGACAGGGGATGCCCAGGGCCCCAGAACCACACAGGCCAGAGCAAAGAGGGGGCACTTCTGGGGAAATTGGGGTTTAGAGCAAAAGCTGACCCTTTCCTCCCTCACCCACCAAAGGGATGGTACCCAGTTAAATGCCCCCAAAGAGAAATGAGGAGCTTCTCAGGCTGCTGGCTGTTTGTCCTTGTGATCTCAAAGCTTCACCCTTGCAATAATAAAGTGTAAAAGGGATGCTCAGCCTTGCTGTATTTGTCATGACAAGGTTAAAATTATTGCTCCCTTTATGGCGTTTTACAGAAATTCACTTTGTGACCATCCTTCCAGCCCTTCTCTTGGAAACCTCCCTCTGGTCTTTGTCAGTTGATAGTAACCAAAGTTACCTTATGGAAAAGGTACTGTATGTTTCATTTTGGAAAACACTGTATTTATAACTTATTTTTATTCTACATTTGTTATGAGGAATGCTTGTCTGAATTAAATGTGAATGAATCTGAAGTGCAATATCTATATAGGTAAGTGGTTCATTTTTGAGAATGTATCTATTGACAAAATACCTATTTATACAAGAAGTTCACTATTCTACTTAATATAATAGTAACCTTAAAGAAAATAGTGAATGTTTAGGGCTTTTATTTATTAAAAAAATTAAATTAAGTGCATGGCATATGCTGCCATTCACATGCTGTGACTTATTAATTTTTGTAACATAAGGTTCATCCTGCAAACTATCAGTGATTTTTTTCTGTCCTGATAATGTATTTTTGTAAATTACCATATTTAAAAACAAAAATCTTTCTGCGTGAGTATTTTTGTTCCCTAAAAACCACAATAAATTCTTGTAACTTATTTGGAAAAACTCACAATCATTTTTCATATCATTTTAGAAAGGACAAGGTGCAATTTTCATGTACAGTGGATTGGTCATTTCACTTCTGATAATTTAGGGCTTTAAAAGCTTGCTTCCAAAGCCCTTTGAAGTCAAAGGGAAGGTTGCTAGTGGGTTTTGTGGTTGGTTTTTCCAATCACCATCATTTTAGGAAGGCTTTGGATCACGCTGTATCTTGTTAGCAGTCATTCAAAGCCTTCTTAGAGTCCAGTTTGGATAATAAAGCCTTGACTTTTAGTCTGCCATATGGGAGCTGCTGTTGATAATACTTGCCTTATTTTTGGTTGTGTGAAGCATCTTGCAATGACTGTTGCTAACTAGCCATTGTCTTGCTGTATTATTTGTACCTCCTAATTTTCCAATAGTAAAAACTTAACGAAGCACATATAGTGTCATTATTTAGGGAAAAAGTATCCTGGAGACAAAACCATCTCTGTTGTGGAGATGATCTTTTGTACTCTAATTTATATTTCAAGTATCTACAATTAGAAAAAAAGCTGTGAATGGACAGTTTTACCTATAATTACTTATAGGTATACATCCTTGAAGACCACAGCTAGGAACAAAATACTTTTTAGATGAGTTGCTGGTATATAAAATTACGGGACCTATCACCTATTTAAATTGTGAATATTGATATTTTCATAAGTAGACAATATATTGTGTTTGACAGACTTGTTTGTATTATAATAAATTATGGTGCATAACTTACTACTGTGTTTGGAGCTTTGTTTGATTTATGGATTCTTATGATATACTACTGATTTATAGATACTTATGAGACACTACAAATAAGAGACAGAAAGTGGATTCAGAGCCTCAGAAGACTGTGTGGAAGAAGCCCAACATTTCTTCAAATGAAAATTACTAACAAGGCAGATTTCATATCCCTGGCAAATGTAAAACTGTCTGGGGTCAAGTTCCTAATTTCTCTGGACAAGTAAAAGGACAAAAAGTACTGAAACTAAGCAGAGAATAGAGAAGAACCTGACCAGAAAATTCCAGTACCTTAGAGATCAAACACTGTAGGGTTAAGCACATGAGAGGACCATGCAATACCCAACCTGCTTGTCAGATTTCCCTGCTGTGAAAGGCTTGGGAATAGGTTTTTAAATGCATCTTCAAGGAGACAAAAGAGGGGAAAGAGGCACTGGAGAAAGGGACAATGTTGGACTCGATGGAGCTTATCAGAGTTGTTCTTTAGGGAATGAGCCTGGGGTCTGCCTGTCTCGATACCTTCATTAACAGCTGTGGCATGAGAAGTACTGATGAAGTATACAGGTTATTAAAAAAGGAATTGTGCTGCTGGCAGAGGACTGAAGGACAGGTATTTCATTTAAGAATCAGATGACCTTGCAGATTGCAGTGATAAAAATGGGATGAATTCAACACTAATAAACACAAGGTTCTCCACTTGTCTGCCTGTGACAATAGATTTGCCATAAAACCTCAGCAGTCAGAAATAACCGAGAACCCAGTTGTGCCAGCTGGGCTTGAATGACAATGAGTCACCAACAGAAAGCAGCTGAGGAAAATCCCAGAATGTAATCACAGACACTTCTAACAATACAGCTCAGTATTAATTGCATTTTCTAAAACTTCAAGTGCTGTAGGCATTTGTATAAACAGGGATAAATAGCAGTGCAGAAAAAACTTGATGAAACTGGGCTGGAACAAAAATCCTCAGGTAAATTTGTCCTGGAAGTTAGAAGAGCCTAAGCACCAAAGCAGGGAGGCTCAGCAAAAGCCTTGCTAGCAGCCCAGATGTCCCCACTGGTTTTAAATGGAACCTGGTGGGTTCATGGACAGAATTATGAGATGAGGCAGGTGGCAAAACACATTGGGACTGTGCTTCCTTGGAGCTGGCAGGTCCCTAACTCAGCTCAGAGGACAGCAGAGGTGTCCATTCATCCCATCTCATGCTGAGGGGCAGCATGAGAACCATGAGAGGCAGCAGCTACACAGCAATTCCTGCAGCAAACCACAATTCCCCCAGCAGCTCTCACTGTGGGTGCTGCAGGTGGGACACAGCCCCACTGAACTGGCACCAGCTTCTGCCTCAGCTTTCAGTCCTTTAAAAACCTCTTTAAGCCCACCAAGAAGAGTGGAATTTTTTAAAGCAGCCTCATATAGTCCTGAACAATTAAATAATAATCCCACTTTTAGCAGGCTGGGCCTGGATTTGCAGGATCTGCATTTCTGACAGCATGCAATTAATTCCTGGGAGTTGCCAGACACACCAACAGGGTTGAAAGGCTGCAGCCTTTTGTAATAAATAGGCATAAAAATTAATTTACTATTAGTTTCCTACAGGGAACCAAATACACATAAATATTTATTACAAAATTGTGTCCAAAAATACTAAAGGCTCATGTTTTTCTGCCTTACCAGCAGGTTAGAAATGCTGCTCCACCTATTTCTTTCACTCTGCACCTTCTTCCAGCAGACTAAATGGATAAGATGAACTGCAGGCAAAAGTATGATATTGAACATTACAGTCTTACAGATTAATTTTCTGTTACAGAACGTATTGAAGACCTTCAGCTGAGCCTGGCTCAGCACTGGCTCGTGCTGTACAGCAGCATAATGAAACAGCCCCTGGGGTGAGGATTTTGCAGGGCCATGTGGTGTCTAGGCAGAGTCTTGTGCAGGCAGGTCCATCAGGTGCAGGGTAGCCTTGGAAAGGGGTCGTGGGAAAGGCAAGAAAGTGGGACAGAAAGAGGCACACTGTGATTCTGTCCCTGCCAGGGCAAGGGGAGAGAGCCCAGGGTGGGTTCTGCTGCTGGAACCTTGCAGTGACCCCTGGGATGGCACAGCCTGCAGATGGACAGTGGCCTTTACACCCCCAAACAAAAAGCAGCAAGGGTTGGTGAGTCAGCTTGGTGTTCTGAAACCTCATTTCCCCCACCCTTGCAGTGCCACAGCTCAGGGAGGCAGCCCATCCACAGGAGAAGTGCCCAGGCCCCTTGCTGTCCCTGCAGATCTGCCTTGCAGGTGGGATTGCCCTCATGACATGAGGATGTCTGTCCTGTACAAAGTCCCCACCAGCCACCCATCTCAGCCAGCAGAGAAAAATTCCTCATGGCCACTGGAAATGCCCCATGTGCAGCAGAGGTAACACATGCCACGCTCCCAAGTTGTACAAATGAGGACAGCGAGCCCTGCCTCCACCAGCCACCCTGCCCCCTTGGAAAAGGGCAAAGAATTTAAACAGTCAAGACTTTTCCCTCCTGGATTTTATAATGGAGTTTGCAGCTCAGCCTCAGGACAACCAGACTTTCCAACAACAGGGTTGGAGACATTCAGCCTTGTGAATTAAATATCACCCTGAGCCTGGTGATGGGCAGTGGCTTCCAGCAGTACCTTTACAGTCATTTGTCACAGTCATCTTTGTTAATGTAACTGATTCTGCTGGACTGAGCTCTCACAGGTTTCTGTCCTGCAGGTACAGACCTTTGGCGTTGCTACATCTCTAAAATAAAAGTGTGAGTAAAAGACCAAATCAGGAGGAAATCCATCAGCCTATGACTAGTGCACATCTCAGGTATTGGGCTAAAACTACTCAGGGCTGCAGCCAAGCAAAATTGTTCATTTTAACAAACATTGCTTTAAAAGGTCTTTAGCAGAGATCCATTTCCCTGAATTTCTTCAGTGTTTTCTTTTTAATAGATCTCTCCTCTCCCCCATATCCTTTAATGAAGAAAAATAGAGTACATACTATGGAGTTTTTCCTACTTTTTCTTTCATTTATCTACTTGTGGGTTTCAGAAAAAGCAACTCAATTGAACTGCAGGCAATTTAAAGGAAGGGATAACTGTTCCCAGTAACACAGGAGCAGAAGAATAATTTGTATTACCTTCTCTTTGGAGCTTTGTTGCTGGGGCCAATTTAGACAGAAACAACCTGACCCCCTGGGTCTTTCTGTGCATCCTAAACAGGTCAGATGATGTCAGATAACTGCTTTGCTTGTGTTTAAGACAAGAAATTCATGTTTGTGATGTTGAACCGTGAATTGCAACTTGCCCCAGCTCCTCCAGGAGCTTCTGCTCTCTCTGAGCTATCAGCCCAGCTCCAGGCTCATAAACACTCACCTGTCCTCCTGTCCTCCTCCTGCCCCTGCTCACAGGCAGGGCTGCTCCACACCCTTACCCTTTGTCTAGCCACTGCCTGGCAGGGACACTGAGTGAGTTTGTTTCATGGCGAAGTTTGCATGGAGGGAAAAATGGAGACATTTGGGGAGGTGCTGCTATAAGTTACCCTTTATCCCTAAACCAGAGAGCATTATAGAGAGCCCAGGGCTGCAGAAGCAAAGATCAGAGGATGCTACTATTTTGATTTTAAATGGTAGATGTCAAATGAATGTCCACATCTTCCCAATCTGACCAAATAGTCACTCTAAAGCAGAATCTGTTGTTATTTTATCACAAGTATTACTGGAGGTCATGTAGGGAAAAATTAACTGAAAGCTGCTTTATAGGTTAAAGCTGACTCAGATTAAAGAAACACAAACTAAGTAAAGAGAACCAAGAACTATCCTGATAGATAAAAGCATTTGAAATGAGTCCCCCTTAGTGCCAGCCCAGCTCCAAGTGGACCAAGAGGTTCAGCCTCCCCCTGCAATGCTCCACACACCAATGGAGAGGACAAAGAGCAGCCCCATGTGCACTGATGGGGTGTAATGTGCCTAACTGTGACAAAAAGTACCCCAGTCTGGCTGAGCCAACCAGCAGGCTCAACTGCAAGTCATCCAAACCATCTTTTGAAGCTGCATCCCCGAGGATCTCCAGCAGACATCTGGCCACAGCTGGCTGCTTAATCAGCTGCCTGCAGGAAGAGCCACATGCATAATAAACCAATTCTCATTTAAGCCGATCTTGCACTGGTGTGACCTTTTCCAGGAGAGCGTTTGTGCAAACTCCAGCAATCAGCAGCTGCCGAGGGGAGGCTCCGGCCATCCTGCACCGACAGCCCAGCCCGGGGTGCAGCAGGAGAACAGCACGGGGTTTCGTGTCTGAGAGCACCCAGGAGAGCAGAGCCCGGGGGAAAGATAAAGCTCCACATCTGCGGGCTGGCTGGAGAGGCTGCTTGGCATGTGAGGCTCACGGAATGTGAGCGGCTGCCGCGGTGACTCAGAGCAAGGAATGAACGGGGAACAGAGGCAATGTGCAGTTTAATTAAACTGCTCCGAATTATCAAAGTGGGGAAAACAGAGGAGCAGCACAAGGGAATCCGGGGGCAGAGGGCAGTGGCTGTCACCCCGTACAGGAGCACATGAGTGCAAATAAAAGTAATCCAAATCAAGAGCATCAGTGGGTCTCTGGAGGGAGGAATCCAGGAGGCACCGACAGAAGGGTTAGGCCACTACATAAAGTAATTTAGATTGGAGAAGACCCTTAATCTCCTGGAGTCCAGCTGCAGCACAAAGCAGTGGAAAGGCCACAGTTCCTCTGATGGCTCCTCAGAAGGGTTGTAGGAGGTCCCTGCAGAGACTGTGGATTCTTTCACAGGAGGATCTTTCCTTCAAGCCCTGCCCCTAACCCTCAGCCTGGTGTTAATTAGGGCCAGAGTAAGACAATACTGTGGAGGAAAGTGCTGCTTCCAAGTTGTATTGGTTTGAGTGGCAACATTCTGTCAGCAGGGGACCCTGCTGCAGCACAGGCTTCCCTGCCCCATCCCAAAGCAGAGGGGGCTCCCCATGCAGGTCATTGTCCCATGAGAAGAGCTCACTCTCACTTTAATTTTAAGGCTCTGTACAATCACTGACATTAACAGCAGCACTTAATAGAACCTCACACCTGTTCAGTGACCACCCAGAGCTGCCAGCCTGTGCAGTTCCTGCATTGCCTCCAGCAGACACACTGCAAGGTGCCCCCAAGTGTGGCTACAACCACAATGAGCAGGTGAAGGCATGGCAGAGATGACAATCCATCAGTGCTGCTAAAGCACATTGAACAAAACCAAACCTTTCTCCACTCAGGCCTCTCTGCACTAGTTATCCTCTTACACCCCGTATTGCAGCAAAGGAGAAATACCAATATCTTTGTGGGGTTTTTAACAGCTGAGTTTGTCATCATTTTCCCCACTCTGTTAACATCCTGGGGAGGTGTATGAGGACAAGTCATTCTTCTCTGTTGTGAGTCATCCCTGTCTTTGCCCATTAGAGAGGTGTTTGATTGATATCAGGGTGAGAAAGCCCCAGATGGCAGAACCAGTGTTCCCACTGAGCCTCTTCAGCAGTGCTGGCCTCACCTGCAGAAAGCCAGGATCACATTCATGGAATTGCAGGGCTCTGCTCTCCCACTGGGGCTGGAGATAAATTCCAAGAGAGAGTATCAATATAGTTGAAGATATAGTTCAAGCAGCAGCTCCTGGTTTTGGAACCAGGTTTAAAAGATTTAAATGTTCCAGGAGATGAAAGTATTGATACTAAATGGATTCAACAAAACTCATCCTCATGCTCACAAGAGACTGAGCATTCAAAATCTACATTGCACACATTTTCTAGTGATTTTCTGGGAAACAAATTCTTACATTACAAGTTAAAAGACTTTGCTGTACTTTTCTTAATTTTCTAAAAGACAAAACTCAGGCTAGTTTTGACTCCTGTGTCCAGGAGGCCATCAGACATCCTTCTTGGCTCACAAGCCACACACCTTCACAGGGACCATTTCTCTAAGGATCAGTGGGTCACACAGAGGAACACAGACCCCTTTCTTGTTAGTCAATAGTTGATACCAGACAGGGAATATCCAGCTTTTGCATTCTTACAGGTGTTCTGACCTTGTCTTTCAGAGCAGGTTTGTACACCCAGAGCTCCCACCTTTACCTGGAGCCACACCAGTTTTCTGTAGCAAACAGCTCTGCTGATCCACATGGCTCCAGTGGGCCCAGAGAGCTTGGCAGCCTCTGACACAGCTCTCACATTATGGGGAAGCAGGTGGAGAAGTGAATGTTGCTGTGTGTTCCCAGACTGGTGTATAGCAGAGTGGGAGGGCCACCACCCCCACCTCGCCTCCTGGCAAAGCCATTTCCTGCACCTGCAAAGCCCCATCTCCTCAGCAGCACCAGCCTGTTCCCAGTGCCACAGGATGCTCACTGGTGAGGTCTGTGACAGAAATGTGAGCTGCTCGTGTCCAGTGAGCTCCCAGCTAAGCACCAGGTGATCAGAAGAAATGATATTTCAGAAGCAGCTCATCTGGATGAGCCTTTTAAATCACATTGTTTTCACCAAGACATTTCAATTTTACAGTTCCTAAACCCCATCTCTTCTTGATGTAAATAAACGAGCAAGAGCTGAAGGCTGAGTTAGTGCAGAGTCAGACAAAGGACACGCCAATACCTGCAGGCACACATGCATTTTGTGAATCCAGTTTATAATGAGCTGGGCCCGCTGATGAGGTTTGGCTGGCCAGGCTGGCCTCTCAGCAGGTACAGATTTGCTTCCAGACCTGGGAGTAAGATAGACAGCTGCTCTCCAGGATATGGGGATACTTCTCAGGATCACTGCCTGGATTTTTTTTTTTTTTTAATAAATACTTTGTTTTGAGAACTTTATTGACACAGAAATCTGCTGGAAGAATTACTGCAAATAGATGATCCTACATTAAAGAGCCATTTTAAAGCCAATGGATGATTTCCAGAAGACCCCTGCCTCCCTCAGGGACCACAATGTACACCCTGCATGCAGGGACAGCTGTGTTTCAGTCAGTGTCAAAAGCTGTAACAAGCTGAAGGTGGCTCCATCAATAACAGCAAATGCCGTCAGTGCCACATCTGGTCACTTGGGACAAGCTTCTGTTGCAAAGACACTTCACAGCTTGGATGTAGAGGAAAAGCTGAAGCTTTTTTCTCTGTGGTTTAAGCATTCAGGAACAAGAACTCTGCATATTTCCAGGGAACCTTTACCAACATCCAGGTCAGCAATTTAGGTCACGCTGGCCTTGTTATGCTGATGACTTGTGCTCTGAGACAAGCAGCCAGCTCCAGAGGACATGGCTTTAACACACATCAAACCAGGCCATTAAGAGGGAGAGGCCAAGAGCTTCGTGCCACGCTTTTTGTGCCGAATGCACATGAAGGACTAATATGAAACACTTAGAGAAATCACAAATGGACAGAAGGCTAAAAACTGTGGAAACAGAACCAGGGCTGTAAAATCCAGGAGACCAGGCCAGGCTGTACTTTCCACAATGGCTGTTAATGCATTTTAGCCATTTCTACCACCTTGAAAACACTGGAGGGATGGTGAGGGAGAACCACCTTGTAAGTCCTGAACAAGCATTCAAGTGCAGAGGAGAGCCTGTGCTGGCGTGGTCTGCAGCCCAGCACAAGCTGGGAGATCTGCAAGCAGGAATGGGACATCTCAGCAGCACAGCAGTGACACTGATGGCAGCTCTCAGCCTGGCCTGTGTCCCAGACCTGGCATCTCACCCAGCCCTTGGGACACCAGATAATCGCGTAATGACACATAACCAGACATGGTGATAACTTTCCTGTCCTGGGAACAGGCACAGAATGAGCAGATAACCCCTCCCAGCTGCATTTCCTGCCTGCCCACAGCAGGCTGTGGAGCTCAGCACTGTGCTTTGTGCACATTTGGAAAAGTTGTGCCCTGGCAGTGAGTGCTGCAGTAGGGAAGTCCAACGTGAGACACTCAGGCTGCAGATCTGATCCTGCACATGGCTGCTGGAGCAGAGTGCTCCACAGATGGTGCTTCTGGCTCTGCTTTATTGTGTTTGCCAGGGACACCCCAGAAAACAGTATGCAGGCATTGGGTTAATGAAACGAGCTGCTAGGCATGAAGGGTTAACAGTTCATCTAGAAAGATTAATTTATGCCCAAAACCCTTTCTGTTGTCACTTACTGGGAGAAAAAAGTTAAGCACTGTAAATGGGCAGCGATAATTGCATTTCCTTAAGGACGAGTCTGGCAGGAGGTTGCTATCTGCTCCATGAAGTACGTGACCATGATACTGTCATTTTGACAGAATCAATGGATGTAGTCATTAATCTTACAAATTAAAAACCCATAAATCTCTGTTAAACCCACTGTCATTGATTAGGAATTACATTACCACAATACACAGAAGCCTTTTAATTTTGTTTTTCCTCCAAAATGAATAAACAGGTCTGCTCAGTTTATCTTCTCCAATGCCAGAGTGATAAAGGGCAAAGCCATTTCATGGCTATGCATCATTGTTTTGGAACAAAATCATACCTAAGAAGCTTGGGGAAAAGGGGAGCGAAGAAGAAAAATCGGTTTCCAGGGATGTAATTTAGCCCAACTCCCTATTATTGCTTCTCAGGAGAATCAAACACTGAGGCAGAATTTGTCAAACCTTGTAAATTTGGTTGATACACACCCTGCGAATAATGCAGCAGGTCTGCTCACGAAACATAAGGACATTTGTTGTGCTGGATTTTTACCTGCTTGCCTATTTTTTTAATGCTCCTAGCCGTTGGAAATAGTCCAGTTCGATCAGTTATCCAATGAATTGACCTTCCAAGGTAACAATAATTACTTCTCATTACAGTAATGACTCAATAATTCACATAAATGACTAGGAAATCCACTGCCTTCTGAATTTTGACATCTGGGTGCTGCTCTAAAATGCAAAAGCAGGCACAAACTTCAGAATAGAGACAATTCAATTAGAGACAGGGATTGATGTTCTGATAGTTCAACACACAAATGCTCTACTAGACCAACCTGACTCCATCTTCACTATAAACCCTGTGGTTCTGGTGTGATTAGGTCACCTCTTCACCCTGTTCAAGTGTTTGAGAAGCAAAGTGAAGTCTTTCTGATAATTACTAATAAAATTGGGACCTACTGTTTAGATTTAGCCATCTGTCAGTTTTACTGCTGGGAGGATACATAGAAAAGAAGATTTCTGAGAATAAGGTCTCAGACAAGAGTCTTTCTGGAGATGTTTCTGAGAACAGCTGGTGAGCCCAGGAGTGGGAGCACCCATGGGCACACACCCAAGGCAAGACCAACATCCCAGCTACATTCCAGTAGCTCCAGCAAGAAACAAAGAAGGGCTCAAGGACTGAAACTTGTTCAACTCTTCTACCTTCTTCACTCACCTTTTCTCACAATGCCCATCCCCTGTAACTGCCCATTGCTTCAAACAAGAGGGAAAGAAACCCTACGAGCTGTCAGAGTTTGGATGCAAGCACCTCAATGGAGGGTAATTAAATATAGCATATGTTCTCTTTTAGTACTTGTTTACACTGGAAGATCAAATGGTTTTCTCAGACTTTGATCTTGATGCTTCTCCTTGAAAAAACACACAGACAAGTTCAATGGACCCTAGCTGCAACTTTTTAGGGATGATGTTGATTGGATTCAGTGCCCCTTAGCAGAGCTGCACACCTTCAGGCTGGGGAAACAGTTTTTCCAGTTTGTAAGGGGAACATACCCATAAGTTACACTGAAAAGGTGGGGAAGCTCCAAAACAGCAGCTTAGGAGCAGAAGTTAAAGAAGCAGCCTCCCGGTGCTCATCCAAACCTCAGGGATGAGACATCTCACCGCTTCATCCCATTCCTGCTCTGATTGGGAAGGGACCAACAACACTTATCACTACAACTGCATCAAGTGCAGTAGTTTTGTAATATTTTCACATAGTTAACATCAGGAAGCTTTCCTGATTTTCTGGGTAAGCTGTTGGTCTAAGGACACGAGGCAAGTTATAATTTAAATTGTCCCCAAGACCAAGTCCAGACAGAAGAAGCTATGGGACACTGACAACAGTGAACAATTTAATTTGCCTGAGGGCTAGAAAGTCAGAGAGTAGCACAAGAGCCTCTGAACACCAACTAGCCCTAACAAACATCCCCCTTCAGAAACACTGCAGCTGAACCTTGCCTTTCGCTGTATCACTCATACAACAGGAGCCACTTAGGAGCTTGCCAGTTCTCAAACTGGCCAGCAAGTCCAAGCCAATCCCATTGGATTAGGAATAGAAACATTTGCCAAAGTGAAGCAAACCCCACAAGATCAATAATATAGAACCTGGGACAAGGAAAACTTACTGTGTCTGAAGAAGGAAACAGATGAGAGAAAAATCCCAAATCAAGTTTTGCCAGGACCTGGGGGAAAGTGAAATAGAATGTGGAACAGCAAAATGGCATTTCTGTGTGTATGTGTGGATTGAGTGGATATGGGGCAAAATACATACTTACTATTTACACACAGAAGACAACTCCCACTCCACATTCACACAGCTCCTTCCCTGGCATGCAAGTGCAGAGAGAACACATGCACTGGATTCGAAGGGAAAACAGTGTAAACAATGAGAAAAGATGGGAAGGTTCATTCCTGCAACTTTCCAAAGGGCACAGAATGAGTAATGTCTGAGCAACCACCACTTTGAAGAGAAATATTACCTTTATTTGCTGAGTCTACTTTGAATGCTAAATACAGCATTTGATAACTCATTCCTTGCAAAAACATACAGGTAACAGGTAGCAAAAGCAGCAGCTAAAGACTCTGAATCACCTGCCAGCCAGTGACAGAAAAAGGTTGCCAAAAGATGGACTTTTGGTATGGTTCAATACAGTAACCCCTGCAAGAATGTGATGTGAATAAAAATTGAAACTCCACAAGAAAGCCGGGCAGACTTTCAGGGACACACATACACACATATTCAAGATAACACTCTTAATCACTCAGCTGTTCTTTGCAGCACTTAAGGTGGTATCTATCGTGAATGACTTGAGTCTACAGGATCAAGTTTCAATATTTTGCCTTTCAAACCAACTAATGATGGCCTGTCTTGGATACTAGAGGAGGTGGAAGGAATTCCATATTGAGCATTGTTCAGTTTAGACTGCAAAATAATGATGCATTTTATGGCTTATTGCAGTGGAGTCAGAACTTTTTCTGTAGATGTCATCTGGGAAAGACCTGCCATTCCAGTCACAGCAACAGACAGAAGATTTCATTTGCTTTGTGTGCTTGAGCTAAACTTACCAAAGCAATGGTGTATTTAAAAGATTGCAATACAGTTTGAAATATTAATGTTTTGCCAGTGACTAAAACCAGAAGTTGTTCCTGCTCATGAGCTAGTCAGCAGCTAAAGTTAATTCTTCTGTGTTTAGATTGCCAAGGACCCCATAATTTTTAAGTCACCTGACTGATCTTGCTATTTCCTATAGCCAGATTTCTAATGTTTCAAACTTCAACAAATCCTGTGAACAATCTCATCCTATTTAGACAATTCCATATCACCCTTCTGCCAAATCCAAGTCTTCGCAGTCTTGTTCACATGGGAATAGAGATTACAAGCCCACAGCTGTCAGCTGGCACAGCCTGCACTGCATGCAGTGCTCTCCTACTCCCATGAATAAATTCATGAGGCCACAGGACTAATGGGTGTTTTCCCCACACCAAACACGACTTCCCTGCACAAGGCCTGTGTTTAGGACGTGTTCTGGTAAGGCCTATTTGCCAACAGCAGCAGTGACTGTGCAGAGACAAGAGTCCTGCTTCCACACCCTCCCTGAAGCCATTCCAGCATCAGCAGTGCTGCCTGGATTGTCCAAGTCACTTGCTGAGTTCATCATTTCAGGGAGATAGGAAGCCAGAGCCCAAATCAAGACTTCTGAAACAGAATCAGAGTTCTGCCTTCTTCCCACTCCTTATAAAATGGGAGAGAGATGCAGGGGAAAACTTGCAAGTTGCTGCATTGTCTTTGGTGACATGAATGCAATTTAAACAAAACCCTCCTGTGTGTCTCAACCCCCCTCCAAATACTAAACCCAAAAGTCTTAATCCTCTCCACCCCATGCTGGGAGTCTCTGAACCAGCACAGCTTTTACAATGACATGCTCCTTCCCTAATCCTGACTTATGCTAATGTTGTTCTGGAATTGATTACTCGGGCAAACTGCCTAGTGGTGTCTCTCCAAATCAATATTTCTCTGCTCTCAAACCACCACAGAGCAAAAGCCCACATGAGGTGCCCAGTGGCTTTAGCAGAATTTCAGTGAAGGCCAGCAGTGCAGATTCTCCACCACGCTCAGCCAATCAATCTTTATGGATTTCAGTGGAGCTCTGCTGATCTGCACTGGCTGGAGATTTGGGCATTACCCAGTAGGAGCCCAAAGAAGTTTTTATACCTTTTCACATCACCTTCAAAGCAAGGCCTGGTAACATCTGCAATGGGCAGATCTGCAGCAGCTCCTTTTGAGTAGTTAAGAGCCCACACAGCAGCAAATCACCACTAATGCCTGGCTTTCACACCACACGGGGCTGCAGAGCAAAACCCCCTCCAGAGCTGCATTCAGAGCTGCTGCAGCTGAGACTCCAATCAGCTCCATAGGGGCCAACTTGATCATGCCTTAAAATCCTTCCTCCTCACCTTCCCCTTCAGGGTTCTCTTTGGAGCAGAAGAAGATGCCCCTCAGCTCAGGGGCTGTGGTGGTCACACAGGCAGGGCAGGAAAGCATTTCCCAGTTCCCTCGAAGGGGGAAAAGCCTGTGGGTTTACAGATAATTCCACTCACAGCAGTGTCTGCAAGGCGCAGGAAGAACATCCTTTTCCAGTTTAGGTCATGATGGAGAATGTGATTCACAGACCTAAATGCAAGTGAATTTTGTGCAGGGGTCTGTCCTGACACACATATAAAGAAAGTATCAAGGTGGGGTCCCACAGCAAGTTGTCTTCTCTCCCACAAAATATATCTGGGCCTGAAGCCAATTACCTCAGTGTCTGTTTCATGCTAATATTTAGGTCAGAAGTAATCGAAATAAACAAATTCTAACTCCATTTAAAGTTTTAGCCTTTGCTGTGGTTTGCCTTAAAAGAAGAGGTTCTCAGAAAGTCCCAGGCAACTGAGTAATTTGAGGCATTTGTACTCTCAAGCTGGGCTCCCAAAAAAAGGGAGAAGGAAGCCATGAGCACTGCTGCTGAGCAGTGGTCTGGTAAAAGAGCTCCCAAACTGTAGAGAATTTGGGTAGAGATCCTTATTTTGTAAGTGTGAATTTACTTTAATTAAAATAATTTGGCATAATTTCAGAACTGTTTAAATTATTTTGGCCAAACTAGTAAATCTGATAATTCAGAACTGAATATAACCAATTAGATTTACTTTATGATACACCATAATCTGATCAAGCAGTCTCAAAGGATTTGACTTGTTAGCATTTCAAAAGCATAGAAGGTTTTTGAATAATTTATTACATTTCTTTCAAGCTAATTTTTGTTAATTCATTATGTAAAGATAAGGCAGATGTTTTACAGAGACTTGTGCCATATCTATTTTAACTTGTAATAATCTGTTGCCAAAGACACACCCCTTTTGACAGACAGCTCAGTGAAAATAACAGGTACTGAAAATGTTTTAGGAGCAGATGAGGGTGGTGGCTTTCAAAGTTCAGTTTCAGAGAGAAGGGAATTTCCCACAAGCCCCTCCACCCTTTCTGAGAAAGAAGTTTTGTCATTTTCTTCTCCCTGGTCTCCAGCCCCTCTGTCTCACCCAGTTTACGTTGAATACCTCCACTCAGCTTTCTGATAGGAGTTACAGCATTTCTTGCATCAAAACCTCTGCAAAGAGAATCATTATCAGGGTTAAACAGACCCACAGCATCTCAGCCCAGCCTGATGGAGGTGTTTTTCCCCTTGCCCACGAACAGGGCTGTGAGCAGGCATTTGCTCACCCAGCCCAGTACCAGCCATCCCACCCTCCTGTGCCTCACAGCAGCTGCTCCAGGACACTCACCACAGGTTATTTTGCTTTGTTCTTGTTCTGCCCAGCAACGAGCTATTCACCAGGGGCTTGAGTTCCTGTGAACAAACTTGACTGAGTTCATTTGGAAAAGGGCACACGTTCATTGCCTGCTCTCCTTTCTGGGAGCTCAGGGCAGCAGGGTAACTCTCCAGGGCTGCAAACACAGCACAAGGGCCTCTTCTTCATCTAAATACCAAACAGTGACCAACTGTGCTCTCCTGGAAACCTACAGTGAAAATCATCTCACCTCCCTAAGTGGTCAATAGTTACCACAAAAGCAGCTGCAATTCAGACACTTCTCCTGGAATTTGATGGATCTGGAGCTGTTTCTCCCTACTGGATATAGGGGTGTGGACAGCTACCCTAAAGTTGGCAGATGTCTAAACCTAGGGTGATAAAAAAACCTAGTGTTCTTCAGCCAGAAGAGGGACTAAAATTCTGCACTTCCAGACTGCAGTTGTGAAAAACAGCACTGCTGATGGATGCAAGCAAGATCATGGTCTTGCCCATGCAGTCACAATGGGAAAGAAAGAATTACTTGGAGATTTCCTAGAAATCCTAGAACACTATGCCAGGTCAAAAGATTTAGGCAATTTGATAGAATGTCTGCTGGAACTGAAGGTGACTTGAAAGCAGAATTGTTTTAACAAAAGCTACAGACATGTAAATGAGAGCTCTGTAACCCAGGAAGCACAATCCATGAATAAACATTACTGCTCTAAGTGAGGGTTGGGATCATCTGAGGAAGTTCCTGCTGGATCCAGTTCAATACCCAACAACCCCTCATGGGAAAACAGCCATTTAACAGCCTTTGAACCAAGGCTGCCAGTGCTTGCTATCACAGCCAAACCTCTCCATTATAAGTCATTGGTAACTTTTGAGGGTCAGGACTCAAAGTTTGGCCAAGTTACAAGGTGAGCATCTGCACCAAGAAGAAAAAACCGTGAATGCAACCTCACAGAAAGATGGCTTTTTAACTCATACCTGTGATGGTGCTCTCATGCAATACTGAGCTAAAAAAGAAATTCAGCAATAAAATTGGAATAATCCCAACATCTAATAATCTTCCTTAGCAATTTAAATTTTTTTTAAAACAATAATGAGCTATGAATTATACCATTAACTAGAGTGCAAATTCTGATCCAGGAAGTTGTATTTTATCTTGATTCCATTTTCAAAACCATCTGGACATAAACCACACAGATGAAGTAACATCAAAAATACACGGCTATTACTAATTATGGTATGCTGTGCCATTTCTCCCACCACCTGCTAGCAATGACACAACATTACTCAAGAATCAAGCTTGATAAGCTTGATGAATAATTTTAATATTATTTTATTCAGCTTGCAAATTATCTCTGAGCAGATTTTTTCTCCCCCCACCCCTCCCCATATCTATCTTGTTATTTAAAGTTAGTCACAATGGTTTCAGTGACTAATTTCTGATCTGTAACTTGTTTATGAGAACTGTGTTGCAAGCGTTTGAGATTTGAAATTCAAAATTTAGTGTAGTTTAGATTTGACATGTATTTCAGTAGTGGTTTACTCCCTGGCTAAATAACGGTCCAGTCACTCTCCCAGGGTGAATATTTGCATATGAGGTCTCAAAGCTCACTTTTTACCAATGTGCAGTGGTTCCTTACAGTTTGCTGCACCTTCATAGAATGTCCTAGGAATGCAGCAACTGTGAAAACTTTAAGGAAGCGTGAGGGTTGGAGAAAAGGAAAATTAAATAAATAAAAAATTCAGAGACCATTCCCTGGCTGATCTTTTGCAGGAGTCTGAGATACTCTAAAAGGATGATAAATGAAACTTATGAGAAAAACTTGCACTCTCAGTACAAACCAGGCTGGCCAAACAGTAGAAATGGCTTATGAGGCAACTGCAGCATCTGCCCCACCAGAGTGGCAACTGCACCTCCTGGAACAACACCCTGGACCCAAATGCTCTGGTCTTATCTCACTGGTTATTTACCCAGGATAGCACAAGCAAATCACAAAGGTCCCTCCAGCCTGATGTTTATGAATGTGTCATCACAGAAGCTTCTAGAACTGCAGTGCTCTCCTGACTGCCATGTCACAGGCTTTGAGAGCATGCAGATGTGTCATACCCAATATTAAACTTCATTATTAATTAAAATACCTGAGAAGAGTTAAAGTTCTGTATTAATTTTATTCTATTAATTATGATTAAAGTACTTTTCACAACTTGCTAGTAGCACTTTCTTCATTAAGGCAGTAATTTCACTCATTAGTTTTCATCTGCGGGTCAGTTTCACACTAACACTTGGGTTTGCTTTGTAAAAACAAAAGAATCAAAAAGAGGAACCAAAGCCATGCTTTCCAATGAAAACTTCTGTGCTTCAGCTCAGGAAGTGAATTCAGCTGTATGCTCTGTCCCAGAGAGATGAAATGCACCATCAGGTCCCTTGCAGGTTTAATTGAGTAAGACAGGAGCACTTTGATAGAAGATTTATCTCAGAAAGAGGGGGGAACCTCCTCAAAGACAGATTAACACTCCAGTTGTTGCTTCAGATTGATTCACGTGTTCTGCCTGATTCTAAGCTTTGCAAAACAGTCACATGTTTGCAGTTTCCTGTGGAAAAAAATCCTGAAAGTTTTTTGTCCTGGTGTTCCTGGGGTGAAATGCTCAGGTTCCCCCCTCCATCATCAGTGATGTTCCCAGCATTGCACAAGATCTTTGGATATCTGTCAGGGTGACTCACATGTTCAGACTGGCTCCTGTTTGATGTTACTCACCAGGAAAGCAAAGCTTTTGCCTTCCTTCATATGACTTCTTCATCCCCAGATCATAATTTATTGTGTCCTCCTTACCAAGGAAAATTTTATTTAATGGAGAAGAAACCAAACTAGATTTTAGAATCATTTTGCTGAAAATAAAATGCTTTTTCTGGCACACTTGGGCATGGACAGCACAAATTACTGGCAGCAGCAAGTGGCTAAAGCAAGGATAACAAACATGAAAGCATAAAATCCAAAAGGTTGGGAAAGGACCTTGGCACTAGGACTGCAGACTGCAAATCTGTTTCCTGTTGCTGTGTTTAACCCCAAGGGAAAGGTGAAGAATCGGGGTTTGGGTGGCTCTTTAGGACCAGGAATAGGACACAAGGTGCTGCCTCTGGATAAAGACTTGTCCTGCTACCCCAGGGCAGCAGTCACAGCTTTGACTGCAGGCAGTGCTGGGGGAACAGAAGTTGGGGCCATTGCTGGTCTCAGCTCAGTTTTTTGCTTACACACCTGTCCCCAGCACTGCTGCTTCTTTCCTATTTGTCCCTGCCATCCAATTTTATTTTATTACTCCATTTTCTCTTTGTGCTGGTATGAAACAGGTTTTGTTGTCTTGTTTTCTAGTTTACATTTCTCTGGGAAAACGGAATGTTGTGCTGGAATCTCTCTCCATTCTCACACAGTGAGAACAGCCAGGCACACAGGGTACTCCACACCTTGGGCAAAGACACCCTCAGGAGGCACAAGGTGAAAGGCTCTGAGCTTTGTTATAAATTGCAAACTACTGTAAAAGGGCCTGTGGGGGGAAGGAAAGACTCAGCTCATTTGTGAGACCTGCACCTGACTACAGCTGCCTTGGGAAATGCCTCAGGGCCCAGCTCTCCAGCAGCCCAGCCAGGGCCATTCCTCCTGCTCAGTGCCTCTCAGAGAGCCCAGGAAGAACATCAGGGGTCTCAGACCCTGAGCCACCCTGCACTGTGATCACTTGGCTGTCAAGACTATAAAAATGGGATCTTTTCCTCTAAAGCACATGCTCCAAAACAACCTGAAGTGTCTCATTTTGAAATTACATGAGCCTACACACACACCTTTAAACACGAACCTGGAGTTCACACCCAACAGGGCTTCTGAGAAGCCTGAAAGTCACCCAAAAGATTTTTTCTTGGGGAGTCCAGCCCTGACACCACAGGAGCATCCAGGTTTCATTAGCACAGCTCCTGTGCATTTAAGAGTACCATGTACCACCAATCTATAAACCACACAGCCATGCTCTAAAGACAGTAACAAAGCTTGCAGTGCTTACAAGCCACAGACATTAAATTCTATGTATTGTTTATTTAAAAGCATCACGAGGTTCTCATTTGTGTGATTAACAACCTGCTCAGTGCTATAATCAAATGAAAAACCCGGATCTTTGCTGACCCCAAAACACTTAAAACGATCAGGAACAGCTATAGAAGAACTGTCCTCCATTTTACTTTCCTATTTTACCTTTCCATTGAGCTTTCTCCCCTCACAGCCCCCAGCAAGATGACATAAGTCCTTCCAGGTCCTAAAAAGCATTTCCACAGACCTATTTTTAAGGCTGCTAAAGTCACCTTGTTAATTGTGTCTTCTCAGCTTCCTCAGCTGACCACTGCCAAGGGTGACTTCACTTTAGGGAGGAATTTTACTGCTTATGTGGATATTCCCACAGCACAAACATCTGAGCTGAGTGCTGATGTTCTGCCACACACCAGAAAGGCTGTATTTTGGGGCTCAGGATTTGGTGAGAACCTGCGTAGATAAGGAAGGCTGAACAAAGAGCACCATGTGATGTTGCAAACATAGTGCCTTAACCCCCTCCCTGCCTTCTCCAGCAGCCAGGCAGATGCTGTGCACAACTCAGGTGTAGAGACAGGCAAAGCACCTGAGCTAATTGTAAACCATCTCAGGCTGGAACTCATGGAAACACAGGAGAGAGCCTGGCTGGCCCAGGGCAGCTGGGGAGCAGAACCTGGGGCTGACAAGTGACCTCATGGTGCTGGGGTGGCTGCAATAAATCAGCTGGCTCCAGCAGAGCCCACTCAAGGAGGGCAGCACAAACTAAACACATCCACACTGCTTCTTCTTTGCCCTCAGCCCCACCACCCTGACCCACCATGTCACCCCTCCAGTCATCAAGGCAGCAACAACTCTGCTTGTTCTCACCTTGCCTCCTTCTCTGGGATAGTTTTGAGCCTTCTAACTCTGGCCACCAGCTGTAAAGATAATTAGAGTTATTGTTTATCCCAGCAAAGCCCTCTGATTGACACCCCTGTGAGAGGGCAGAGCTGCTCTCCTGTGGCAGAACTGGAGAGAAGCACACAGTGCCATTGGTTTGAAGGCAGGCAGGGCAGAGCAGGGCTGCTACTCCTCCTTTGGCTTCCCCTTTATTGCTCCTATTTAAGAGATGACAAAGCATTTTCTTGAGTTTAGCTGTATTTTAAGTGGGTTACACAGTCCTGGCTGCTGTTTCTTAATGCAATGCTACATCCAGAGAGGGAAGAACAAAGCCCAGCAAATCTTGGGAGGAAAATGCATTTTCACACTTTTCTAAAGGGCCCCAGCATCAGTTCAGAAGTGTCAATGAAACTCCTCTAACTCCAGCCTCAGGAGCTTTGTTAGGTGCTTGCTTCTCAGTGATACACATTACAAAGCAAGAACAGACATGAGTGGCTTACAAATAGCTTTGCACAGGTCAGCATTGGTCCTTCCCTGGGTTACATCTAGGAACTTTCCTGGTTTTTATCTCTATGAATTTATTCCTCAAATAATGTTTTGCCACGGCACAAAACCCCCAAGAATAAAATAATAACAAGTCTGCAGTAATGAGGGCAGATCTGCCTACATAAGAAAATACAAGAAAACACAACTTGACTTTTTGGCTAAAAAATAACCTGCTGAAAAGCGGTGTTTGGAACTGAAGTTCAGTGTCTGTTATAATTTATAGTTTGTTTAAATACCCATTGGAGTCTGGTGCTTCAGGGGATGTGAGATACCATCAGGGGGTTGGTTTCACCCAGGACAAGTACAACTTTACTTTAGTCTTTCTCCTCTATGCAGAAAAGTAACACATTTCCCAAAATGCAAAGGTGACATAGAAAACTTCACCAGAAATTACTCTGCTCTTATAAAACTACAATGAACCAAATAGTGACTCAATAAATCAGCAAGCACTTGGTAACTCCACAGAGTTGTCTTTTCAGTAGATGGTGTGGCAATGTCTGACCCCTGAGCCCTGGATCAGGCTTTGGCAAATACCTGGCCTGAAAAAGCCACAGCTCTGCTCTCTATTTCCAATATGCATTAACAGGAAGCAATGCTCTGACCTCTCCAGATCCATTACTGTCATGTGAATGTACTGCAGACCTCCTACATGGCTGCATTCACCCTAAACTGTCTAAGCCAGCTGCTGTTCCACCATCTTTACTCCCACTCAGTACCAGGCTGATGAAAGAGCATCTCCTAAGCAAGATATGTAGGGAAAAAGAGATCTCATTTTAAGTGGCATCCTAATCAGCATCAAGATCTCTGTTCGATGGATATTTAATGCTTAAAAATAGTAAAAAAAATTGGCTAAGATTAGAGATTTTTCAAAAGTTTAAAATTGAAGCTGGCACAAGCTCCAAGGCACTGTAGTTTGTTAAAAGGCAAGAAGTAGGAAGAATTTTAATAACAGATGTTCACTAGTTCCTCCCTAATTAACAACATGATGGAGTTCACATTACAGCAAGGTGATTTTGGACAGAGAAAACACAATATTAGTAGTAAATAGGTATTTATATTGTATTTGTATTTCCACTTGGGCTCAGCATTGCAAATCACACCCAGACAATACAAAGGAAACCCCAGAGTTCCTCCATGCTGCAGCAGTTTTTGCACTCCCTATTTTCTCCTTTTCCCCTGCAATGTAGCCCAGAGCTCTCTGGTGCAGCATCAGAGCCCAAATGCTGCACACCTCCCTGGGGCTCCAGGAGGACCACCAGGATATGGGGCTGAGCTCCTGCCTGGGGGGGGTCTGTGTGTCCCACTGACAGCACCAGGCACCCAACCCTCTCTGCATTCACACTGAACTCTTCCTGGAATAAAAATTAAGCAAGGCACACTAACTAGCAACAGCCAAAGTCCTCCCAGCTCTTTTTCTAGGCAAGAGCAGAGAGGCAGAAACCTGCTGCTTAACTCCATCTCCATGCTGTGGTGACCTGCCATGCCCTGCCCATATTGAAGGTGGTGGGGTGGCCTTGATCCCTTAGAAGATATTGGCTCTCAGTGAAGAATGAGCATCTGCAATTAGCAACACAGGCTGGTTTCATCCCTCCCAGAGCCCGGGGGAGCCAGCTCTCAGAATAGCTCCAGCTGTTCAATAAAACTCAAACCTGCTGTCTAAAGGTTAGACCCTTTCTAAACCACAGCAAACTCCTCAGGTGGCCTAGCTTTGAGGGCCACTTGCACAAAGGACTCTGCATCCCTTGTCCTTGTGTGATTTAATGGCACAAAGTGAGCTGAGCAAGAGGCAGAGCTCCCACCACCCACAGAGGGGAGGGCAGGGAGCACCCCTGCCAAACCTGGGGCACACAAAGGACTGACAGCACATTAAAGGGCAGCTCAGGGGCTGCAGGGGGAGGTGGGGACAGGAGATAAACTGCACACAGCAGCAGGAGCTGCTGACACCTCCAGGCACCTCTGCAGACGGGAGAGGACAGTGCTGCAGTTCATCTTCATCTACCCATGGACTGCACAACATAAAAATGTGTAGCAAGCTGGTGTGCAGTGTAACAATGGAAAACCTAAACATCTCAGATTAGACAGGGAAGGGAGGATGCCAATCATGAGAGCAGAACTGTGTGCAGCTTCTTGGGGAGGCACCAAACAGAGCCCATCTCCTGTGCCAAGCATGGGGCATTCATCCCAGTTCAGATCAGGCCCTCAGTGCAGCATTCACACTTGGCAAGGTCTTTTCACCCATTTCCCATCTTTCTGGTTGGAAGACAGATATTATTCAAAAGGAAAGAGGTAAAAATCCAGAAAATGGGGAAGGTTTGCATAAAATGAGATTGGAGAAGTTTTCAGCAAAGTTTTTGGGTAGATCAGGGTGGCTGCTGAACTATCAATTTACATCAGAACCTAAGAGGAACAAGCCTGTATGTTTTTGAGACAGTGGCCTTGACACAATCATTTTTCCTTTACTCCAAAGTTTCAAGCCTGCTGTGCAACATCCTGCTGAGGCCAATGCAGCTCCAGACACCAACAGCAGCACTCTGTGGGGAACCTGAGCCATTTGTGCTCTCCTTGGAGCCTCCATTGCCTCACTTGGGCAAGCAGCTTGTGCTCTGCGTGGTTTTGGCAAAGTTCCACCTCTGTCAAACCTGCCACCCTCAGGCAAGTCCCCAGGGGCCCCAGGGACAGCTCTTTAACTCAAGCCTCTTTTGCATAGACCACTGCAGGGCACCTTTGCAGCAGCACAAACCACAGTGTCACCACTGGCTCTTCAAGAGTGATGTTCAAGAACAGCACCCTCCTTATGCTCTGTGCCTCACCAAGCTACAAAAAAAAAAGAAATTGAAAAAATGTCCTTCCACTGCATGCTGAAGGCTGAGATAGGGAGTTAAGTTACCTTGGTCAATGGAATTGGGAGAAAGCTTTTCTTTCAAGGAGTCCAGGCTTTCCTGGGCTCTGCCTCTGCTACTAAAATATTACACTTTAAGAACCAACTGCAACTTAACATCACAAAGCACTCACTGTCCCTGCTTCTCCTGATGAGCAGATGGAGAGAAACTGCTCCATGTCTGGAAGGCTCAGATATCAGAGATACACAGCCCACAGCTCTGAACCTGCACACAGGAAGACAAGGACAGGAACAGCCTCTGGTAAGCTCATCCTGCTTCTCAGAAAACACAGAAACAAGGAAATATTCCCAACATTTTTCCCTTGGGTTTCATTTGAAAACTGTTTTGCCTAAAGCCAAGGTTCCAACCCAGCAATGAATTTGTAAAGAGAGGAACTGCACAGTAGACAGCAGAGCTCAGGACAGCTGGAACAAGGAGGCAACACCCAGCAGGCTGAAATTCTCTTGGAAAGTAGCAGCTACAGCCCGGCCAGCCAGTGTCACTTATACCAGGCAGTGCTAATCACTGCCTGCAGCATGTAAAAACAGTGATTCAGTGTCTCTTCCACTCTTATAAAAGAAATAACCTCTTGGTGTGAGGATGGGTCAGTCTGTCTAATCAACCAGAGGGTAGGCAAAGAGCAAAATGGGAAGAAGGGATGAACACACAGTGCCAATTATTTCTTTATCCTCATTTTGGAGTCTTTCCACTCCCACCTGAGTCTCTATCCCTTGCAGCCTCTAGCTTTCCCCCCTCCAACATCATGCATCACTTTTTATCACTCCTGCCATTTGGTTTCTTAAGTCTGCCTCATCTAATCAGAGAAAACTTTTATCTGTCTCTCCCTCAAACAAAGTCTCAGGGAACTATTTTGGAAGAGATGCCAAGAGCATATCTTTGGGCTGACAGGCAGAGTCTGAGAAACTGCCTAATCATGGTCCTGATACCCTGTGTGACAGTCAATTCAATGCATTAACTGATACTTTATGGCATTAAAGAGATAACATAAGTTTTTAAAAAAGCTCCTGATGCCTAATCTCTGGTGACATCTTTAACTCTGACTGCCAAAACTTGTGCTTACTCATCCACTGTTATTCCCTGTCCCATGTTTTCTGAATGGGAAGTCAAAAATCTGAACACATTTGAACCTAAGGAAGCATTCACTGACATCAACAGCAGGAAAAGCCATACATCACTGACATGTTATGTATTTTAAGGGGAAATTAGTTCCTTGCTCTATATTTCAGCTATTGTCCTTCCCAGGGAGAGGGAGCAGGATGGGAGTCAGGCAGGGCTGGGGTCAGTGCTGGGCAGGCAGGAGCAGGCACAGCAGGCAGATTGTGAAGAAAGAGCTCAAAGTGATTTTCCATAGAGGGACAAGCTTGAACCAAAGGCAGAAAAACTTACCTAGGCATATAATGACAGACAATTAGTATATAGTTACAGTATTACAGTGGGTAAGAGGATAATGTGTTTATAGAATAAATGTAACAACCACCTAAGCTTTAAGTAATACATTAGCAATAACAATAGGAATTATACACAGCATTCTCTGAGTCAGCCCAAGCTCATCCCTGGTCCTGCTCCAAAATAAGGATGTCCATTGAATGCACAGAGCTCCAGCTGCCCATGCCAGGATTCCCTGCAGCTGTGTGCCCTTTCCAGAGGAACCATCCCACCCCCTGCAGCAGCACGAGGAACACAATTCCAGCTGCAGGCCAGCACAGCCCCACTCACTGGGCTTGCTCCTGATCATCATGGTACTGGAGGCAGGAACAATTGGGAAACAGTCATTTTTCCTGCAACAAAAGAATATTTTACATACGTTTCTCATAATATTATAGCCAATTTTAATCAGTCATTATACAGTTATTGCAACTTATTTTAATTAGTCATAATAATTAGTCTCATTTTTTCTGCATGTAGTGTATTGTCCCTATCCCAGCACTATTTTTCCATTACTTTACACTTAGGTTATATTGCAGAAGTGGGACATGGAATATTTACAACCATAATACCCCCAGAAAGTATTGCTTTCCAAATTCAAAAACTGGATCCACTAGTTCCACTGAAGGCTTTGATTAATATTATATTTTAATAAAAATTTTGTAGGAAAAAAAAATCTTTTGCGTGTCTCTTGCTGCAGTAGTTACTCATGGCCCTGCCAGCAGTGCCCAGAGCAAGTTCTGCCAGCTCAGGCTGGCTTTGGGCAAAGCACGAGCTCACGGCAAACACCTTGTAATGAGGGACGGGAACACGATAAAAGGCCAGAAATGGAAAGATGGCAAAGTGAAAGACGGGAAAAGAAAATCCTCCCGTTCCCAGCGCCACAAGTCGCTGCCAGGAGGGCCAATTACCCAGCCAGGCTGCAGCGCCTGCGAGGGATTAAAGAGCTGCGGCGACGTTCGGCAGCCGCGTTCTCCTCCTGCTCCGCGGCTCCTCCAGCCCTGCCGGGACCTGGCCCCGATCCGCTGGGCTGGGAACACGGGACAGGCTCAAAAGGCGAGCGGAGACCGGGCCAAAGGCAGCTCTGTGTTCGCACATTCTGAGCATGAGGGATGCGCGTACCCTCAGCACCAGGAAAGGCTGAAGCTGTGGCAGAGGATGCCCCAGCTCAGGACACCTCGGAGCGGCTTTCCCGAGTCCCAGGAGAGGCAGCAGCTGCTCCCGAGCCCTGCACGTCCAACCCCCGCTCCTGATTCAATGGTGCCACCTAGTGCCACCAGCCCCGGCAGGGACAGTCCAGCCCTCCCTGCAAGGGATGCTCCTCTCGCATCCCTCGGGCAAGCTGGTCCAGGAGGGAAACTCCCGAGCTTTGGGATCCAGGACCCTGGGGACATGCTCTGGAGAGGGCGGCTGTGGGGCTGCTCCTGCTCCCTGCAGCAGCTGACTCTGACCTGGCCTCCCATCCTCTGCCTCCACTGGGCTTCTTCCAGGGAAGGGAGAAATCCCGTCTGGTCACTGCCACTGTCAGCTATCACTGCCACTGTCACCTGTCACAGCCATGGCCGGGCTTCCTCCTCACAGACCCCACCTCACTCCCAGCCCACTGCTCAGCCCTCCAGGGGCGTTGCAACTTGGGAGTAGCCAGAAATCATATCCCACACAAGCAACAGGTTAAAATCCCACCTTATGGGCCCAGAAAACCTGCAGAGGGTAATTTAACTGTCAGACCTCCCTGAACTGGGCATTTATCATCTCTAAGTGGGGCTGCCTGGCTGGAATGCCAGGGCCAGTGCAGATGTGCTGGGCCAGGAGAGGAGTTTGGTGACACCAGCATGGATGGGAATCTCCAGGGGCCCGTCCATGGAGGCGCACATGTGACTGTCACTGGCTTGGAAGGCTGCAGCAGCAGGGACACATGGACAGTGCTGCAGCTGCTCCAGGGCTGCACCAGCACCAATCCTGGGAGCATTGGCCAAGATCCCAGCAGCAAAGCCTGCACAGAGCTCCAGGCAGGCGAGCAAGTCCAAAAAGCTTTGGTGCTTTGCATGAGCAAGTCCCTGTGCAGAGACTCACCCAGCTCCAGGGTTCCACTGTGCAGGCAGAGGCCAAATCCCCAAATCCAGGGCACAGAGTGGAACTTCTGCCCCACAGATCCAGAGCTGTGGCCCACTGCTGCTGTAAGGGCAGGATGGAAGCAGCACCTTCACTTGGAGCAGGCTGCTTCTCCCAAAGCAGTGGTATGAGACAAAGGCTGGCTGAGGCACAACACTGCTCAATACCCCGTGGAGCAAATATTTTCCTGTCATCTCTTTGTGCTACAAGCTAGAGCTCACAGGCCAAAGGCAGAAGAAGAAAGGAGAATGGCTGCTTTACTGAGTATTTCACCTGACACACAAGAGTACAAAAAAAAATCAACACTACCAAGGCTCTCCCTCCAAGACTGAACCTTTGCCCAAGAAATTAACTTGAACAGAAATTTGTTTAAAGGGATACAGTGTGAAAAATATTTTTTTTTCCTGAAATCAATAAGACTGCATCCACTGGAAAAATATTCATGTGAGAATAGAGCCAAAATGTTGTTACTATTCCAAAGCACACCCATGCGTACACCAAAGGTAATTTCAGCTAAATCAGGGTGAATTGATATCAGCATCATTTCCTCTGCATGGAGGTGGGGATCAAATTTTACTGTCAGCGTTAATTAGGGGAACCAGTCACTTGATTGTGCATTTATTCAAGGGTTCCCCTGGGTTTCTGGAAAATCAGCCCAGTCTGTGCTTTTCAGAGGTGCACATGATCTGAAAAAGAATCACTTAATTTCATGGCCTCGAGATACAAAAGGGCAATTTCAGTTTTTGGTAAGAGAACGAAGCTGGGTCTGAAACATGGGGTGCTCATTTAGATCAGCCAGCCAGCACAGGGCTGCCAGCTCACAGATCAATGCCCAAGCAGCCCAAACTGCTTTTTGAGTCTCTTAATAACTGGATTTGATCAATGCTTTGAGAGGCTGTTCATGGCTCACCCCATCCCAGCAATGATTCCTGGTGATGGGAGCCACGCAGGCTCTGAAGGGGCTGGGCAGTGACATAATGAACTCCTGCAAAGTGCATTTCAATGGTCAGTTCTTTGAAGGCATTTTCCTGTTTTCCCTGTTGTCTTCTTTAAGCACCATTATTGTTCAAGAGCAGTAAATTCAGCATCAGGGGCAGGCAGACTGCAAGGGCCAGGAGAGCCTGACAGGCAGGGAGCACGAGGGAGGCGTGTGAGCAGTTCCAGTGTTTGTGCAGGTCTGCACAAACATCAGCCTGAGCAGGGCAGAAAACATCCCTCTGCTGCTGTTCCCAGCACCCCGTAACACCCTGCACAGCTGCTGGCTCTGCCCTGCCACCTCTCCAGGATTAATGTCCCTGTAATTCACCTCACACACAGCTGGACCCAACACCTGCTTGGGATAGAGAGGAAGGAACACACCTGTCAATCCCACCTATGAAAGGACCAAGAGTTCATCTAGAGACAAGTGGATGTAAGGGCCCAGAGTGCCCCAGCTGCTGACCCTGCTGGGCACAGGCTTCACCCAAACCCCACACAGCACCTCCAGAGTCCACCCCAGGCAGACACTGTCCTCTCACCTTCCTGAGGGATCCTCAGGCTGCAGACACTCCTGAGAAAGGCTGGACCAAAAGCAGCAGGACTTCAGTGGGCAGAGAAAAAGGAGTCTCCCTCTCCTCAAACCAGGACAAGGGAGCACCTCGCTCCAGAGGAGGCTGAAGGGAGCAAGGACAGGAAGGTCCATGCACCCTTTCCTACAGCAGAGCCAGCCTTTCTGGCTGCAGGCAGAGCCAAGCTGTGTTTAACACAACGTGATGTGCATTCTCACGGTTGCAGGAGTTTAGTTACATTCTTGGAGAGACATTGTGCCCTGTGCCACCGAGGCCAGGTGACACTGAGGCCAGATCACACAGGTGGCACCCACTGTCCCCCCTGCTGGGGTTCAGGGGCTGTGCAGGTAGAGGCCAAAATCTCCCAAACCGGGAGGCAGAGGGGAAATTCAACCCCATCAGGACCAGAGCCATGCCCCACTGACGCTGCTGTCAGGGCGGGCTGGATCCTGCCAGCCAGATGCTGTTGCCTGGCAGGGATAAACACCGAAGCCAGGTAAAATCCGTGCAGGTTGTTGTGGGGAAAACAAAACCCACTCCAATTCAACTGGGAGGCCGTGGGGGAAAGCGCAGGGAGGGGGGAATCTCCCTGGAACTTCTGGTCCACGCACGCCTTCAGCTTTCGGTGGCATCGCAGCACCATCTGTTGGGAACGCAGGGAAGGCGGCCAGGCTGCTCTGCAGCTCCCAGGGATGCTGGAACAGCACCGCAGCTCCCAGGGATGCTGGAACAGGCTCCGCAGCTCCCAGGGATGCTGGAACAGGAACCGCAGCTCCCAGGGATGCTGGAACAACACCGCAGCTCCCGTGGATGCTGGGACAGGCTCACACGGATGGGCAGGCTGCAAGAGAAGCCCAGTGCCCCGGTTCCCCTCTGTGGTTATCAACCAGAGGCTGTAAACGTGTGCCTCCCCCTCAGAAAACAACCTCCTAAAACCCCACCAAATCTTTGAGTGTGTTTTCCATCCACACCCAGCAGGGAGCTCCTTCCTGCTGCTGAACCTGGTGGCTGCATCAACAGGAGGACACAGATGTGGCCCTCAGCAGGGACAGGTGACATGGAGGAGCCTCATAAGGCAGAGATGTCACAGAGGGGTCACTCCATCCTGAGCCCGTGCCACAGGTTGCACAGACAGCATGGCCCACTGTAAATTGCTCAGTAGGGGATGAAAATTTGTTCTAGGGACAAAATTTAGCCCTTTGTGACTGTTTGGTTGGACACAGTGCTGGTCTTTATACTTGGAAGGGTTGACACAGGTTGGAACAAAGAAGTACACATGCATTACGCCTTTCTCACGGGGGATTTCTGATTTCTTGTCTGAAATTCAGGAGGGCAGGCCAGGTGGCACAAACCTCCATTCTGCCTCCCTTCCCAGCGGCAGGCACGGTGCCCTTGCACCAGGGAGGCAGCCGTGATGCCAGAGCAGGGGTTACCTCTGGAAAGGCTGAGCATGCTGCTGGTCCTTGTATGCTGAGGAGAGTCCACGTTTGCATTTGGGCTGATCACTGCTGCCTGCCCAAGCCATTCTAAACTTCATTTTCACTGAGGAAAGCCTGTCTCAGTGCCCTGTGCCAGCTTCAGGGATTTCAGAGCAGTGAGCCCTGCCCTGGGGCTGAGCTCCCAAGCTGGAGCATTCACTGCACTGGGCATTCCTGTGATGCCTTCTCTTGGCTGTGCTCACACACGTCACTAAACCAGCACCAGCACTGCCCCCATGCCTGCTGCCCTGGCTGCACTGCCCCTGCCCTGCTCCTGCAGCTCACTGAGCACATTTCAGTTTGAAATGTAACAAAAAGAAGGAGATTTCCAAAGGCTGCATCTGATAAGCCGTGCTGCAGCCTGGCCTGGCTGTGCCCAGTCCTGGGAGGCGTTGCCATATGGCTGCCATGGCCATCCCCACAGGGCTGCAGCAGGAGGATTCCTGCTCCACTTGCTCCAAGCCAGCAGCACCTGAGGATTCCTGGGCAGCCCTAAATGCACCAGCCTGGTGACCCTCCTCGTGCTTCATTCCCAGCACTGCAGTGGCACAGGCTGGGCTGCTACAGCCAGATCCCTTCTCTGCCCTCATGCCCTGCCTTGCGCTCCTGTATTTCCATTTTATGTAATTGGCCATGTCAAAAGAGCCCTTACATAACCACAGCCACCGCAGGCACATGTCTCGGAACACATGCATGCCTCCCCTCCCTGTCAATTGTGATCTTTTGCACATGGATGGATTCAGCCCTTACCCAGGAACTACTAAAAATAAAGAAACCACACTGGCAAGCATCAGGGACTCAGAGCTTGGTATAACAGTTTTTCATGTCTCTCACAGACAGTGTGTGTATACTGAAACATAAAGACCTGGGCACAACCCGTGCCAGTGGGAAAAGAATAAATTGCTTTATTCAGCCACCTTATCTGCATTCAAGCAGAACAAGTTCTCTTAATGCAAATGTTCTTTTTTAATCTTTACAAATGCACAGATCTGCATGCAAGCCATCCATACAGACCAAGGACCTGTACAGAGGCTAAAAACACTTTGGACAAAGTTATTTTAATCATCTAAGTGATTCCATTGATTTTCCTGGGCTACTTGCATATCTAAATTAATGAACATTTGCATAGCTTCTACCCAAGTTTACTGTCTAAAAGCATTGGCACAACGCCCCGTGAGATCAGCTTTATCACTGGCACAGGGAGCCACATTGACTGCTCACACAGACCATTGGCAGGGCAGAGTATCACTTACAGATGAAACAAGCTGGAGCCTGTTGGGCAGGGTGAGCCCAAGGGGCACTTTGGCACCAGCTTCAGGGGAAGCCAGATCAGGGGCTCGATAACCACAGGCAGGATTTATTTGCAAAGCCAAGAGACTCTCACTCCACCTGACCAGGCACTGCAGCCTTACATCTCTCTGACAGCAAGATTTTGTGGTTTCTTTTTCTGTTCATCCCCCTACTCTGCTACCATGTCCCTTGTGTCCTAGCAGGTGGCTCTTCTCACCCCTGTCATCAGTAACTGTAAAGCTGTTAACTCCTTGCTAAAATGAGATGGGATCTGGTCACATCTGTTAAAATTATTTTGGCCTCATACAAATTCCAGAATGCTGAAGGCAAACAGTTGTTTGTTCCTTTTTATAGTCAGCATTTCATTTTCCAAGGCTCATTGCAGCAGCCCTGCAATGTCCACACAGACTACTAAAGTGTTTTCTGGCCTGAAAATCTTCCTAATTTATGAGATGATATCAAAGCCTTGGACTTGGGAGGCTGTGCTGACATCAGTCCATCTAATGATGGTCTTTTTGGAAGGATCACAGATTGTGTTAGGGTTATTGATGGTGATGGAGTCCCCACATAGAGGCCAATCTGTCACTAATCATTTACTTACATGAATGACTTTTCCAGCCCAGCAATTCAGCTGGCACAGAAATCACAGTGGCTTTCTCCTGCTTGGATTTGGGTAGAGCTGGGCTTTGTCCAGACCTGGAGTTCAGCTCACTGTCAGCCCCTGGGCAAGGCTCCCTCTCTGAGATTCCCAGCAGCGAGGCTGCAGTGCCTGGCAGGTCACACTGCCTGGGCCAGTGGAGATACCCAGCACCTAGAGAAAAGCAGGAGAGCAGAGAATTTGGGCTGGAGATGCACTCTTCTGCACTGAGATACTTAATTTTGCTCTTTTTCTTTTTTTTGCTTTTTTTTTTTTTTAATGAATTGGATGCAATCTGACTTCAGACACAGTGTTGAATTTAGATTGCGCATCTTAGAAAAGTCACCACATTTAGGCAAAACTGTTGTGTTCCTGGTGGAAAAATTCAGACGTTCAGGTGCTCAACAGCCCTTCCTCAGACACACAGGTACTGGGTTGGCACCTGTGGCTGATCTCTGGCTTCTGACTGTGCAGACACAGCAATAATCCACATCTTCGGGGTGACTGAGGGGAGGAACACCTAATCCAGCTGTCAGAAACCACACTGCTCAGCAGTTTGACAGGAAGTTTTCAGGCAGCTCTAATGAAAAATCAGAAATCCTCACGAGCCGCCCTTGGCTGCCACCTCCCCACCCCGCCCGCTGCGGTCCTCGGAAGAGCATGAATTACTGAGCTGCTCGCACACTGCAGCTGCTCGCTGGGAGTGAGGCAGGGGTTTCTGGATGGTTTCCCCCTGGCTGAGCGCTGCCGTCCCTCCGGAGCACACCCGGCTCCGGGCAGGAGATCCCGCAGCTGGGAATTCTCTGCTGCTGCTGCTGCTGCCGAACCCCGCACACCCCGCCCGAGCCAAGGCGGCCACGGCAGCAGGGATGGTGGGGAAATGTGGGGATGTGCAGGGCAAGCTGGAGACAGGTGCTGCAGCCACTGCAGTTTGCTTAAGTTCAGTGCTTTCCTCCTTCTAAGAACGGTGGATGGGCCTTTTCTAAACTGGCTGAGATGCACAGCAAAGTTATTTTACTTTAAAAGTTAAGCTCTCTAAAATAGGAGAACTGCATTCTGAAGGATCAGCAGCCTAAGTGCTCATCTAAGCATTTTATTCTAATGTTAACACTGAGACAAAATACTCAGTATGATTTTCATTTGCATTTTCCCAAAGATATAATTTGATCTTGCTCAGTCTCAGTTAAAGCCAAGCAAATGCTGGCCAGGGGTAGGGAAGCACAACACAGAACATACAACCACTACAGAAACTAAAGCCTGCTTTTCTCCTGAAAGCCTTCTGGCTTCCCACAGATCCTCCACACCTCTGCTCCCAAATGCACAGGACTTCAGGAATAAATGCATGGAGCTGCGTGTCCTGAGCTGCAGTGGTAGGTAGGGCCATAACACAGAGCAAATACCTAGCCAGATTTACAGGAAAAAAATTGCATAGAATTGTTCATAAGAGAGAAGCTGGGCTCATTTAGCTTCAAACAACATCTAAGTGAGTTGATCACCCTGAGGCACAGGGACCTTGCTGTCCAAACACAAGCTGACCTCTGAGCCATCCGTCAACATTCCCAGATGTCACAGTCAGGAACTGGGATCCAGCGGCTGTGGTTCAATCCAGAGTCCATCATGCTCTGCAGTTCTCTGCACAAACACACAGCAAAGACATGAGCATTGACATAAATGTGCTCCTGTTTCTGCTGGGGTGACACTGGGCTGCCAGTGACAGATGCCTGGGGTAACCCTGCAGAGCCAGGGACCAGCACAGGAGGATGCTCTAGCTGGGAGGCAGCCTGCTGGTTTAAGTGCAGTGCTTAGCAGCAGTTTAGGTCAAAATGTTAAATTCACCCCAATTTTTTAGGTTTGGTTCAGTATAGAAAAGTCTCTTCAGGTTGAACAACAAATAATGTTTTAATAACCAATCCATCTTCTGTGGTCAGCACCAGCCTCTCTATTTACCCCATACATCCCCCTTGTCTACTCAACCCTGCTCTTAACTTTTGCTGTGGGATTTTAATTTTGCACTTGGAGATTTTATTTTACCATCTTTATATCCCACATTCCTTTCTTTTCTCATGTAATCGATACCATGGATCAAATAATTGTGATGCTTCCTGGAGCTGCTGTAAACCCAAAATCCCTCTGGCTTAGGAGTCTTCCTCAGCAAGCTTTGTCAGCTCCCCCAGTTCCAGGAAAGTAAAGCTGGGTCGAGTCAGCAGCACAGCTTGTGACAGCACAAAGCATCCATCTCTGGGGATAAACAAGTTATTTGCATGCTTTTCCACTCTTCACCATCATGCTTTCCAGCCACTGTAAACAGTAAAACAAAGCCACACTTCATCCTGCTGGCCAGAGGCCTCCATCCTTCTGAAGGTGCAATGGCAAACAACAGGCAAGTGAATTCTCTCCCAAATATAAACAAAACAATGATTCAAATCAGTTATTATACAGTGATGTACCAATTCACCTGCAGATTAGGAAAGTATAAATATTATGTGGGCACATAGGTGTGTGCAGCACCTGGAGCTGTGTTTGCAGGAGGCTGGAGCTCACATGAGTGGGACCTCTCCACTGTGTAACAAACACAGTGCTGCTTGCATCCACATGTGCAAAACCAAACACCTTAAATGCACTTTCAGGCTCCAATCTCTGGCTGTGGCAGCCCAGCTCCTGCCCCAAGGCACAGCCCCTGGTCCTGCCTGCCAGCTGGGAGCACTCAAGGGCTGGGGTGCACAAATGCCAACAAATGCTGCTCTTCCGGGGATGCTGCAGAGAGTCTTGTGTGCAGACATCCCATTTAAACAAGACCTTCCACCTGTGCAGCAGCTGTTTGGGTAACATTCCTTAAGGCCAAGAAGTTCATGAAATTCAACCGTCAATAGTTCTAAAATTAAGTTTATAATTTTCTTTCTGTCCAGTTCCTTCATTTTACATCCTGAAGATAGAAAAGGCCTTTTATTTTTCCCCACTGCAATACTAACCCCAAGGAAGAGCAGAAACCAGAAGGGGCCTGGGGGAATATGATCCTCCATGGCCTCAGAAACATCAAATGTCCTCCAAAGTCCCTTTCAGCCAACCAGATTTGCAGCCTGAACCTGAACAAAACAAGAACCCTCTATGCCATGTAGGAGGAACACCAGCTGCCCAAAGGGAGGGGAGGAAAGGGCCACATTTTGGGAACTGTGTTTGCTAGGTAACTTTGCTAATGATAATTTAATCCATAGCCCCACTGGTCTGGCTGTGTATGGTGGCACTGAGTGCTCCTTCAAAAGCTGCTGTCTCACTGTGGGCATCAGACTCTCCAGTTTTCCAGCTGGCTGCAGTGAGGACAACCTGTCCTTCCACAGCTCCAGGGGAGGCAGAGGAAGGGCCCAAAGTCTTGCCCAAGAGGCAGGAGGGAGCACTCCTGGGCTGCCTCTTGTCAGCAGGGCAGTGGCTCCTACAAAGGCATCTGACAAATGAGTGTCTCTGGCCTTCCATTGCCTCTCAGTGTGACAGCAGGGGCATCCTGCACCAAAGAGATGGGGTGAAAGGGGCAGACCTGAGAACTGGGTACACCTAAACCCTCGTGGTGAGCTCCCCAAAGAATATCAAAAGGCTTCTGAGCTCAAACAGCCAGGCATCACCTGAAAGGGTAAAAAAAAGACACTTAACTTTCTAAACAAACTCAAAGTCAAACTATTGGTGACAGAACATGCTGCTCTCTGCCTGCCCTGTTTCAAGGCTTGGCTGTGAGTCAGTGGTGTTTGGGCTTCAGCCAGATGTGCCTGTCCAAGTGGATCCCTGGGGAGCTCCAGCCTGGCTGCTTCTGCCACGCCTCTGCAGTGTCCTGATCTCTGTGCCTGAGCAGATCCTGCTCTGGGCTCTGCTCCATTGGCTCCAATCCTGCCCAGGTCCCCAATCTTCCCTCTGAACGTGCTCAGCACCCCAGGGGATTGGCAGCCACCAAGCTCTGCTTCAGAGAGAAAACCTGATCCAGTCTCTGCCTTATGGAACACAAACATAACTGGACATAACACACACACACAAAAAAAAAAAAAAAACAGTGAAGAAAAAGTATTGATTGTGGCAAAGGGGACAAAAGATCCCCCTTTGAACCTCCTGACTCCTCCTGCACTAACCTGCCCTCCAGTCTCACCCTGTGGGTGGGTGACTCCCAGTGACAGGGTGGATGCTGTGCTAACACTGCAAGTCATGGCTGAGTCTCCCCAAAAGCCAGCCCCTTCTCCCAAGCTGCCCAGCCCAGCTGGTGTGGTCCCCCCTCTCCTCCCCAGCCAAAGGCAGCATTCCCAAGGGCAGCAGCCAAGGAAACATCCTGCATCCATAACACAGAGCCTCACTCTCCTTCCTCGACAAGCTCAGTCAAAAATGCTGTGCCTTGACCAAGTCCCCACAACAGCAGGTGTGTCAGCCCCAAGCCATGGGGAAACGTTCATCATCCCAACACTGAAATACGACAGCAATTAACTTCAGGTGACAAACACTGTAATGCAGCACAAGGACTTTTTTTTCCCTTCAGTTCTCCCTTCTGCTGAGATACGTCACTGCATTCTCACAGCTTGGGCAGTCCCTTGGCTGGATCCATTTGTGATGTGCAATGTTTCTGCCCAAACTCCTTTTCCTTCCTTCTAAAGCATTAAGATTTGCTTATGACTCAACCTCAATAAAACACACAGCAAGGACCATTAAAATGCATGTGCAATGCAGGGATAAAATTCACAGGCTACATTCTTTAGGCTAGAATCTCCACTGCCCTTTATTTACCCTCTAAAAGAATATTAGCTCACACTAGGTCTTACTACAAAGTAAATCTACCAGCAAAAGAGCAGTTTTAAAGGGAATCTATCTCCTTGTGATAAATAAAGTGATAGATGGGACTGCAGAGGCTGTGATGGCCCTGGAGAGCCCACGCTCCCAAGCCTGTGCAGGACTTGGAGAAGCCCAACCATCCTCTGCCTGAACAGAGGGAATGCAGCTCCAAGGGAATCACTGCTGAGTGTGGGTGGAAAGCAGAGAAGGAAGCCACGGGGATTTTTTCTAGTTTAGCATTCACAAATTTGCAAAGAGCATTTCAGGCAAAGCCTCGTGTGCTCTCAATGAAGCTGGAGAGACTGTGGTTTCTCCCTGTGGGTGTTTGAGAACTGGCCCCAGGGTCTACCTGGTTGTGAGCCAGAGCTCTCCAAGTCCTCTTGACACAGAGTGGCCTTCAAGTGCTTTGCTCTTCACAACAGTGCATAAGAAGTTGAGTACAGAGGCAACTCTGGGAGAGGTAAATGGCATTATCAGTCCTGTACAGGGGTGGAGACTGAGCCTCAGCATGTTGTATTAATCCACCAGTCTCACATTTGAAATCTGATCCTAAATTCTCTGAATTTATGCTTTTCACTGAATTCAGTGGAATTTCACACAGTCTCTAATCCCTCTGATTTTCTTTTTAAGCAGCCACTTGCTTGCATAAGACAGGCATCCAGGCACTCAGTGTTCTCTAACAACAATAAAGCCTGTAAATGTCCAAGCACAAGAACAGGGTGAAGGGAAATAAAGGGAAATTATAAACCCAAAAAAAACCCAACCAACCAAAAAAACGCCCACCAAACAAATAGTTCTAATTTTTAATAAGAAATAAAAATACAGCCACTTTGCATAAATTCAGTGTTATGGATTCGGTTTTTTACACAGTCAAAAAGTATCTTTAAAGTGCATGAAATCTATTTTTTACAGATGTGAACTAAGAGGCTTATGGAAAAACATCCATAAAAAGATCTCTTTAAAGTTTCAGTACGACATGCAGCACTGAACTTGAGTGTTACTTTAGACATGTTTGCAGGCAGAAATACCCTTGTGTAACACCAAGTGAGCTGAGGATAATTGTAATGAAACAGCCTCCATGGCAGCAGCTTTCCTTTCCTATCAGCAATCCTGCAGGATGCTGGTAGCACAGCTCAATTATGTAAGAAAAAATCACAGATTTTTTAGAAGAACTCTAGAGAGTGATGATCCACTGGAATAACAGGTGCAGTTCGTCACCTGTTGTCCAGCTCAGAAGTAATTTCTGTGGCTGAAACAGAAAAATCTCAACTGAACGATGCCTTTCAGGCACTGCAGTAACCTGCCCTCAGGACTGGGGGGGAACAGGGGAGCACTCCTCAAAACAAGAAGAACAAACCACCCTGCGATCCCTTATTCCGGCTGAGAATTCAGACTTGCTCAGATTTACACCAGCTGAGACTCTGGCCCAAAGACTGACAGAAAATGAGCTATCAGTGTCAACAGATGGAAGGGCAGGACAAGGACAGGGCTGAAAGAGCTTTTCAGAGCAATTCTTCTCCTTTCCTGTAAAAGCTGTCGTGTAGATCTTCAGTAAAGGCCCTTTGATTCCTGTTGAGCTCTGCTGGTCAGTACAAAGATGTGACCCTTTCTTAAGGTCGTCTTGTGTCCATGGTCTAATGTGACAAAAATCTACCAGAGACAGGATAACCAGTCTTTTGTTTCCCTTTCTTTTCCCCCCTTGCCCTTGCTTTTTGGTTATGGCTTAGTTTGCTTTTGTAAAATTTACTGGAATCAGGATTTAACCTCACATATTCACTGTGATGAGATCCTGGTTTTCTTTGCATTAAAACTCCATGAAATTTAGACGTTTTATAAATGAGGAAGCTTTCCTGGTCTACCTCCATTTACAGAATTACCATCCTGTTTAGCGTTAGATAAGCCAGGAACATCTCAATGTGTGATTTCTAAAGGCAAACCCGAGTATTTAATCCATCAGCACTGGGGTTGTTCCCGAGATCCCGGTGAGCTTCTCCGTGGCCAGCAGGTGACAGTCTCAGCAGCAGAAACCCTGAGCACATCACGCAGAGGGGATTGTTCAATTGTCTGCGAGGATACAAACGTTATTTTTTTGTTTTTAGATACATAGACAGTCCACAACAGGGGGCAATACTTTTCACCAAACATGCCACTAAAGAGGAAGGCCAGAACAAAAATCCAGGTGTGATTTCCCACTTCCCTGAGGAGGTATTACAGATAAGGGCATTAATGACACAGCATCCAAGAAGTAGCAGCACCATTCTTAGCAGCATTCAGAAAAAAACCCTTTACACTCAGCGTAGGTGGGAAACCAGCAGATGTAAATAAAAGCACTTATAAACCAAGCCCATTTGAAGCATAAAGTGCATTCAAGGGTAGCACAGTTACACTGGCTGATATCTTTAATGTGTTGAGGAGGGAACAGGATGTAGAGAATCTCTATGTGCATTGTAGGTGACTGTAACATTTTCCTGCAGCAGCCACCCTAAGAAACCTCCCTGCACCCAGCACCATCCACAGCTACACACAGAAGGAGCTCAAGGTTCTCCAGCAGAAGTTGCTGTTCTTGGCCAGGGTCACAATCTCCTCAACACATTCAGTTTTAAGGAAGTTTTCTCATGCTCAGAACAGAAAACCACAAATCATTTGCTTGATCAAATTTATTGTAATACAATCGGGACTTTTTCTGTGCAAAGGTCAAGTATAAACTTTTTTTAATCTAAATGGATTGGCCAGTTTGAGATTTATCTAGTCAGAGCCTCAGAGAGGCTATAGCAAAAACTCAATATACCAGAGATATTCTGATTTAAATATCTGTCTCTGGTGGTTTTCCTTGTGAAATGAAGATTTGAAGGCGTGCAAATTCCCAGTCATAAGGATTTTAATCTCGTGCCTGGTGTCACAGACCATCTTGAGTCAAATTGTGTTTTAAATTAATTTTACCAGCTGCATTAAATCATAAAGCTTGTCAATGTTTCTCTACAGTTTAAGGAAAGCATTTATGCATTACTAATGTGATATAGGAATGTGTTGAGAAAACAAACAAATATCACATTGACTTCATTGTAAATCTCACCTGCATCGCTGCTCCCTTGCCCTGGAGCTCGGAGCTGTGAGTGCCAAGTGGAGGAGACTCACTGCCTTCCATACAGTCTGTGACCAAACAAGGGATGGGCTGAGCCACTGGACAGCTTGTATTTATTACCAAACACAAAAGGAATTATTAGTAGGTGCAATGCTGTGAAAGTGTGCCCTTCCCTTGGTTTGTTTAACCCAAGCTGAAAAAGCAGGTGTAATTTGGATCTGAGTGTGGATGTGACATCCAACACTGTGGCCATTTACCCATACTCTCCATCCTGACAGCACTTTTCTTTTGTGCCATGGATAGAAGTTTTTTCAGGTTATGTTTCTCTCTAATAATTCTTTCTTTCTTTTTCTTTCTTTCTTTCTTTCTTTCTTTCTTTCTTTCTTTCTTTCTTTCTTTCTTTCTTTCCTTCTTTCTTTCTTTCCTTCTTTCTTTCCTTCTTTCTTTCTTTCTTTCTTTCTTTCTTTCTTTCTTTCTTTCTTTC
>JAHLSL010000037.1:6121497-6174778 GCA_025920805.1 Petroica traversi
CGCATTTCCGCGGGAGCTCAAGGGCAGCGGCAGGGAAGAAGCCGAGGGGAAGAGCCTTTTGTTGGCCCCTGGCAGCCGCGGTGCGGTCCGGTCCCGGCGGGAGCCCCGGCCGGGTGCGGGTGCGCTGCAGTTTTCTCTCCAGTTAATAAAAGCCCCGTCTCTGCGTTACCTCTCCGCGAAGCCACGCAGGGAGAGGATTTAGCACTTATGTGAACCCTTTGTTTACACCTGCCCTAATGTTTATCCCAAGGCTAACAGGATTTCCTGCGTGCTGAACCCAAACACCCAGGTTGGTGATCGGCGCTAGTACCGAGTAGCTGCTCGGCGGGGATACCCTTGCTGCTTACCAGCAGGGAATATCAGGGTTGAGGTGTTGTCTCGCTACATCAGGAGGAATCAGGTGGCAGAACCCATCTCCTAGAAGGCTATGACATGAATAGAAACAGTCTGAGAATTAGCAAAGAAAATAAAAACGTTGATTACTGCCATTGATTGCTCTGGGTAGTGAGTTCAACACCGGGCACTATGGTCAGAAGTATCTAGGCACACGTGATACACAGACTCTGGCCAAAGGCTCCTAGAAAATGAGAAAGATAATTTCATAGGATATTCAGCATCACAGAGTATTTCTAAATGAAAGCAATACTTCTTCTACGTGTCCTTTTTGGAGCGGGGTCTTGCCTTCTGTAGGCTGTAACAGAGCATGATGTGTATCTAATGCAGGGGCTGTCAAAATCACTGCTGTATTTTTGCCTACAAAGCACAATTGCACTATTAATTATTATTCTGGAAATACACACATCACTTGAGTAGTCTGATCTCAACTTGGCTGTTGCTGCTCTGTTATCAGACCTGGAGCTCATTCTTCAGTTCTGATCAAAAGCAGCTGGCAGAGATCCTGTGTTGTGATTAAGTCCTCACTCACTAGCATCTCACCACAACACTTTGTGGTGGGGGCGGTTTTCTTTTGGAAATAGCACAGTGAACCACTCTTCTGCCTGTGTGGCAGAGCAGGTTACTATTTGTGCTACTATTGCTAATATTTACTAGATTGTTTTTGTTCTCTGCCATCGAATGCATCTCCCTGTGTCAGTTGACTAACATTAGCACTCCAGGTGCAGGAGCCGATAATGCATCTAACCATGAGTAGCCTAACCTTAAATCTTTGCACGATTACAGATTTATTCTGTATATATTTTGTAGCAGCCTACAGCCGTGTCTTTTTGATCCCTTTGCAAGCTTTCGTCAGAAGACTTTAGCTACAGAAAGCCTCATTGATTTTTAACCGTGACAACTTTTTGATGACAACTGTGAGATTTTCTGTTTCTGCTTAGTAGCTTGTAATTGTAGTTTGTACCCGCTGGGGCAGCTTTGTGTCTGCAATTTCTGTAGTCACTCTATGCCAGATAATGTAATGAAGGGGACCTCACTCTGTAGAAAACAGTGGAGTTATTACAGCTGTCACTGAGAGCAGATTTTGAGCCAGAAACTGAGTACTGGATTTGAAGCTGCCCTGCTAATTGTTTGCTGCTTTTGCCTAAAAAGTGTAAGGCTTATTGATTAGAATATTGATTGTAAGTATTCCTGATTGCTATCATTTCAGGTATGTTGCCTAATGGCTTTACCAAAATAAAATTTTGGAGCGGATTCTGGGGGGAAAAAACCCTCTCAGGTGGCTTTCCTTCCGTGTGAACTGTTCACTGAGTGTGCGGGGGATGTCTGGGTGCTGCTGACTGTATCTGTGCTGGAATGTTTCCGAGGCATTCCTGTGTTACTGTAGTTCTCTGGCAATAGAAGTGAAGTGCCAGCCGAATAGAGCGCTATTGTTACTACCCTGAGGTTGCATAACTTTGGTAAGAGCTAATCTAGACATAAATAGGTAAAAATACTCTTCCTCTACAGTTACTGATTTAGGTAACTACCAGCAAGAATGTGCAGAAAAAATTTACTACAGAATCTCAAGAGACAGAACTCTTCCATCCCACTCACTGCACAGACTTGAGGAAGATGCTATTTTAATAAAGCCTCCATACTGATATATTTCTTTTTTTCCAAAACAACTTTTCTGGCAAAAAAAATCTTCACAGTTTCCCTTGAAATTATTGAATCTGTGGTTTTAGCTAAAGTTGTGGTATTCCCATGCCAAACTTGTGTGATGTAATGCAGTGTTTTCCCTTGTTTTTACAACTGTCCATGTTCAGTGCTGAGTACCAGCACTAGGAAGAGGATTTTTTTGGCTGGTAATGTATCAGGGGGTAGATTATTAATATTGGCCATTTTTACCTAGCCAGGCAGAAATTGATAGTAAACAGGTTGGAAGCAAACTGCTTTATTGATCACAGTTAGGAGGAAAAGATTCCCCCTTTGGAGACTTCGAGCCCTGCTTGCCAGCTTTGTTCTGGGCAGGATCAAGTGTTTAGTGAGACTCACTGACGTTGTGTAGGAAACCATTTCCCACCAGGAACAACCTGTGAGCAATCCTAGAGATTTCTTGCTCAGTACTCTGGCTGTCTGGGACCTTTCTAAAAGGACCACTGTTTATGTCCCATCAGCTTTCTCAGAAGTCAGAAGTAACTTGGGTAAATTTCTCTTGAGTTTAACACCTCTATATTTCAGAATACATATCTTGAATTCTGAATATATTTTGTCACAGCTTAATTCCCCCTTTCCAAAACTAACCACTTCTTCATGGAGAGGGAAATACTCAAATTCATTAACCCTCCCTTCCCCCTCCCAAACACTTCCAAATAGGAAGAGGAAACAAATGATGGCCTGACAATATGACTGCTTACCCATGCAGCACAATCTCCATGGAAACAGACTGTCCTAGAATAGCTCAATCACATGAGGGTTACATGACATGAATAAAGTAACCAGAAAACTGGAAAATATCTTAGAACTGGGTATCCTCGCGCTTAATTCATTACTCTCCAGGTCTTTGGAGAGTAGCTAATAAACAAAGCTAGTATTGAAAGCAATTTAGTCCATGCTTACCATAATTTGTAAGTGATGGGATAGTGGAAAATTAACATGACCCTCACTGAAGGGTTGTGTATTGTTTCTAGTTTGGGTAACATTTAGAATGAATTTTGAATCATTTTCCACATGACCTCCTACTTCTTGAAATGGTACCACTGGTTTGGAGCATTGCCTTAGAAATCCCAGTGGATTTCCCCTCTTTTGTCAGCAGGCACTTTGGCAGTGACCATTTCACACTTTTTAGGATGTTTGAAAGGCTCTAAAGAGGAAATTCACTAGTTGCAGTAGGAATTGACTGTGTGTAAAAGGAATGGGAGAACTATTTTCAGAATGTTTTCTTCTAGTTAATTATGTACTCAAAGGGCAAGGAGATTTATTGAGTGTAGCCGTATTCAATAAAAAAATGAATATATTTCACTGATGATTACTTTTCTGTCTGAAAAGTCAGTGTTTTTAACATGGGTGTTGCGACAGAGTCAATGAAGAACCTGTTACACAAATCAGATATAAACAAGTGTATATTCTACCAATTCACCATAAAGTAAATTACAGATCGGTAGAAAAAACAAATCATTTGTCCTTAGCAGCTCATTGCATCGTTAGAACATTGCAGCCCTTCCAGCAGTGCAAAGATTAATTTCTGTGGGCTGGCAGAGATCACCCATTACCCATTTCCTGTTTGTCCAAGCCCAGATCACATTATTTGTCACAGCTTTCACTTCTGAGATGAAGGTCTGTGATAGGATGTTCTGTATCGTGTGTGAGTGAAGACCATACAGTCATTACAGGTTTGTACTGGCACATTTGCTGTCTTGATGCCCCTAACACGAAACATCAAAATCTCCATCATCTGTCTCCTGGTGGAGGCTGAAAATGGCCATTGGTCATTACACAGTGAAACACTGGTTTGAAATTAAAATCCTCAAGATTGAACTTTGGTCATTACAGGCCTGTAAAGCACAGGATTGTAATGCACGAGAAAATCCATAGTTCCCAGCTCTAAGGGACACAGTGCAGTTTCTGACAGTCTTTGTAAATAGTTTGTGTGTTGGTTATTACTGAGTGGCTCAGTTCAACATTGCACTGCTACTTTAAATAATTTTCAACTCTCAGTAAAGTTTTCAAAGTTTTCATTGAAAGCAGTTCTAATCTATGAAATCTCTTTGGACAGGTAGCCATTTAGGCTGTTGTACAGCTTACAAAAGAGCTCCTGATAGTTTCTCTGCTTTTCCCTTTGCATCCTAAACATGTCCCATGAGCTGTGTGACTCACATTGACTAATATTACTGCCTGCTTGTGTGGTGCTTTTCTTGCTCATGGTCACACAGTACAAGTGGGAGTCTGAAATGTTCCTCCTATCAATGAGGAAAATCCTGGAACCTGCAGCACTGTCTGCAAGTGAAGGTTAACAGAGTCAGGTTTCATATCTGCTCCACACAGTGTTTACTCCCTTCCAGGGCAGCTGTGGCCCGGGCAGGCCGAGAGTTAAAGGTTACATTTTTTAACAATCTCCTTTGCTCTGCTTTTCATAATAAAAGCAAATGCCATAATGTGTATTTTTAAAGCACCTAACTCATGTACTTCCTAAAAGTAAATGGGGATTTGTCTAGGCTTTTGGTCCTGATTGTCAAGTGGGATGTGTTTTGGCCCTGGAGAGTTTACCATTGTCCACTCTCTGGATCCAAGAAAGTGATGCTCTGGTTTTTGTTATTTGTTTCCTTTGAATGGCTTTGTACTGGCTAAGAAGCACAATAAGGCATTCATTTTTGATTAGTTGATTGATGACACTGCATGTGTACACCATTGTCACAGAATATGGGATTTTTCTAGACTACCATTCCAATTTCCAAATGCAATCTAATATCTGGGCTTTGGAAGAGAATGAAAGAAGTGAATATGATAACTGCCTATTGACCGAGCATGAAAACAAGATTTTTCTTCTTTAAAGAATGTACAATGTTTATTTTCCTTGGGCTGCTTTATCCTTTAAAAAGCAGTAATTTAAAAAGTGGTTTTGACTCTGCCTTTGTTCCAGCAAAAGCAGCAAGGCTATGGGACAGTCTAATTGTGATGTAGCTTACACTTGCATCAGGCCCAGTGCAACTTACACTTTAAACACCTTGATATGAATGGGGTATTACATTTGAACAGGTAGTAAGGATCTAAGTATTGTAGATAATGTAATATTTGCAACAGTATACATAATTTTTTCTGGCTGTGTTTTAGGCCATTTGCAGGGGCAGAGTTTGGAAATGTTTTCAATCTGTGCAAACAGAGCAGTGAGTCATTTTGCATTCTGAGTACAACAGGCAAAAGCAGCTTTTGGGAGGGCAGTGAAGGGGGCTGGGGAGAGGCTGTGCCAGCTGCAAACCCAGTGCAAACACTGTAAACATGGGCTACTGAAATGAGCTGTGCTTCCAGTGGCTGTGGAACCCTCCAAACTCAGCTCTAGCTAAACAAATATTTTGTTGTCTCAGACAGAAAAATGAAAACCTACCCAGCCGTTGGTTTCTTCCTCCTCTTCGTGATCAGCTATGGCTCTTCAGAAAACTCCAGTACTCCTCGAGGGTGTGGACTGGATCTCCTCCCCCAGTACGTTTACCTGTGTGACCTGGATGCCGTCTGGGGGATCGTGTTGGAGGCGGTGGCAGGGGCAGGTGTGCTGACCACACTGCTGCTGATGCTGATTTTGCTGGTGAGGCTGCCCTTCATCAAGGACAAAGAGAAGAAGAGCCCCCTGGGAATGCACTTCCTCTTTCTCTTTGGGACTCTGGGACTCTTTGGGCTGACGTTTGCATTCATCATCCAGGAAGATGAAATGGTGTGCTCTACCCGAAGGTTTCTGTGGGGAGTTATCTTTGCTTTGTGCTTCTCGTGCTTGCTCGCTCAAGCCTGGAGGCTTCGCAGACTCGTTCGGCATGGGAAGAGCCCGACTGGCTGGCACCTGGCTGGGGTGGCCATCTGCCTGATGCTGGTGCAGGTCATCATCGCGACCGAGTGGCTGATCCTGACCATTGTCAGAGATAACAAGCTGGCCTGCAGCTACGAGCCCATGGATTTTGCAATGGCTTCCATTTACGTTATGTTCCTGATGGTCTTTACCATGGGGTTTTCGTTTTTTCACTCTCTGTGGGAAGTTTAAGAAATGGAAGAAGAACGGAGTATGCCTCATTATAACCCTCTTTTTCTCCATTCTGATTTGGGTGGCCTGGATGACTATGTACCTCTTCGGGAATGCTGAGCTCCAGAGAAGAGACAAATGGAGTGATCCCACTCTGGCTATTGCACTGGTGTCCAGTGGTTGGGTGTTTGTTATTTTTCACGCCATCCCAGAGGTCCACTGTACCATCCTTCCATCTCAGCAGGAAAACACACCCAATTATTTTGATACTTCACAGCCAAGGATGCGTGAAACCGCATTTGAGGAAGATATACAGCTTCCTCGGAGCTACATGGAAAATAAAGCCTTTTCAATGGATGAACATAATGCAGGTAAGAATTGGCTATAAAGGACTATAGTTTTTTGTAGAGTCAAGAGTCTCTGTATGAGACATTTTTCATGTGTTGAAAATGAGGGTAATGATAAATAGAATAATTTGTATTCTACACCTTGTTCCCTTTTACAGTTTTCACTAAGATATCATCTAGTGAGGGAGGAAACTGAAAAAAATGCAGAAAATACATGTTTTAGGTTAAAATGATCCTTCTGCATGCATGTTGGTTTTTCTTTGAAAAACTGAACAATTTCAAATGCAAAGCCAATACCAAGATAATAAAAAAATTCATTGTGGAAAAAATAACCTTTATTTTAAATAATTTAAATTATATTTTTTGTAATTAGCCTTATCAACATTTAATACAAAATATTTTCCCAAAACCTAAGAAAAAAATAAAATGGTCTATGTTACAAAACGCTCAGCCTCTTGAGCAACAAACTAATTATTATTAATTACATTTCCATTAAAATGGATTTAGTGCCACTTTGTGTCCCTGTGGGGGAAGAAATGCCAAGTGGCTTATAGACAGTTCAAAGACAGCCTTTGTTCTGAAGGCTGGAACGTCTGAGGTTTCACAGAGGTTTCGAGGTAATTTGCCTTCCTTGTCGTGGAACGATGTGCAATGACACATCATTAAAATGTGCAGTGGAAATGTTTTTGAGTGATTGCTGAAAGGACCAGCAACAACTGGGTGCTTCAGAGATCCAGAGCATTGCTGAACGTTTAACCTGTGTCAGAAATCCCAGGGATGCCTCTGTGAGCAGCAGTGGGAAGCAGGAGCCCTGTGTTGTTCTTAGGGGGTTGTGGTCTGGTGCTGTCCCACACCTGGATAAAGGATTTTGTGATAAGTCACACAGATTTTTATTCACTCTAACTCAGAAGAATATTGGCCGGCTATCCCAGGCAGCAGTTGCCACATTGCTCTGGCAGCTCCTGAAAGAAGGCTTAGGGCACATGGTCCAGGCACTTCACCTTCCTATTCATCTTTGTGTGTCTTTGATTTCCTCTGGGTTTGATGTTTCCTCTGGGTGCAGACCAGGCATGGAGGAAAATAGCACTTTTGTTTGGCACAGTGTTGGGTCAGGAAGGCATTTTTTCCTCTAAGTTTTCATCAGAACTTTAAAGGTCTCCTTCTAGTATGGAAGCTTGTTCTGTGAGTAGATACCATAAGGGCAGAGGTAAAACAAAAAAAAAATCACATGAATAAAAGAATGTTGTTACTTCTAATGTTCCAAAGCAACAAGCAGTTGCGCTGTGGACTGTTAAAAGCACTCTCCTTTTTTTTCTGTGATATTGTTTGTTTTTTTATTGTCCTGCATCCTTCATTAAATTAATTTCATAGTAAAGTGGCTTCAGTGAAGCTATTTCTGGCTAAGGCAGATCTAAGAACAAAACTGGATCTTTCACTCTCTATCATTCCCATTCATGGATGCATTTTACAAAAAGAACTGGAAGCTCCTTTTTGATCTAATCATTCAGTAATTAAGTTTTTTTTGTGAAATGAATAGATACATGATGCTATAAAATCATTATACTGTCTATTATAGTGCAATTTATTATCTGTTCTAATCTATATGAATTATAGTACAATACAAAATAGATTTCCTTATCTGATGCCCTTATTAATATATACCATAATAAATGCCTGTCATTCCTATTCCCATGGCATAGAGGAATTTTTAATACATCAGAATGGATTAAATATTCCCTTGCAGCAGTTCTTTAAAGACTGGCTTGGGACAGCAGGGTTTGGAGACAAAACTTAGTAGTGTGCTAGAGACTTAAAGTAAATACAGGCAATAATAACCAAGTCACTGAGTCAGATCTCTGCGCTGATGGTTGTCAGTGGCAAAGCACCTGGAGTCTGGGAGCAATTGGCTCTACAGATATGCAGAGAATGTTCTCTCCTTTCACCCATTTAATCAGACTCAAGTTGAGAATTCATCATCAAGAGTTTAGAAGTTAGTGGACTTTTTTTCAATTCCTTCCTACTTAAGAATGATGTTTAAGAATGGAAGATCTACTAGTTGTAAAGTTTTGGAAGACATGATAAGCAGAAAACACCTCTTAGTTCCCTGACTGCAATAATTGTTAGCTTTAGTTAGTTTTAAATAGAAAACATCCCTGGACAAACATATTTTCCATTAGTTCTTGTTATTTCCACTAATACTTACATTAAATAATTTCATAATTTTGCTCTTTTTTAAAGATTTTAAGCAGCATTTTAAGAATCTGAACAGCATTCAAACAAGCATATGTGCTCCTAGATTCCCTCTTTCTTAGCAAAAATGTAGCTTCAAGTTACGCACTGCAACAAGAACTGCTCTATTCCAAGAACAACATCAAGCTTTAATAGAGCAAAACTATTTTGAAGTCAGTAATTTAAACATCATTTAAACAGCATACTAACCTGGGATTTTAATATTCATATCATAGGCTGAGATATCTCTTTAAAAGAGTTATTTTCATAGATGTGCCTTCTAAAATTTTATTAAAGTTTTTAGAAAGCCTGGACAAAGCAGGTGATTGAGTTCTCAGTGCTCTCTGGAAGTGCAGTGCACACCAGTAGGGCAGTCTGTGTAGGCAAAGAGAATTTGCCTTAAACAAGAGAAATCGGGATGTGAAATGTAGAATGCTCCAGCTGTCAGGAAACCCAAGCCCAAGCAGCTCTGGTATCATTAAATTTCATTTAATAACTTCTAGTATTACCAGTTACCATCATAGCCAATGCCAAAAAAGCAAAGTGAACAAAACTTAAAATGTGTTTAAAAGAGGCTTTGACACATTTGCTCAGATATTCTCAGTACTTATTTTTTACCTATACATACTCTATGCAAGTAGATTTATTTAATAGTAATGTAAAAAGTACAAGGAAAAATGGTAAAACTAGTATGAGAAAAAAATCCAAAATGAGTATTTTGTCTATAAGCTTTGTCACAGGTTCTCATGTCAAAAAAAGTGTAGCTGTTTGCAATAATGGGGAAAGAAAATTCAGCAATATGAAATTGATTTTACTGGCTCTTTAAGATAACCTTGAAATGACTGTGGATATTTTGTGTAAATATTCTGTATAAATGTGTAAATATTTTAATGATGGTATGCATGATAAAGATTTGTGTGCGTATACTAGCAAATACCAGTGCAATCATGCGTGTTTATCACACAAGAAGTAGTCAAATATCAAAAATTTTTAAAAAGTTACTGACCTTGAGATGGTTAAATATCTAACAAAAACTACTTAGTTGCAGTTTAGACATTTTCATAATTTTTCTCCCAGAATTCTGCAAAAATTTGTAATTTTCAAATACAGAACAAGTGAGGGTCTATTTGTATCTGAAGTCAACAGCTTTTGCAGGATGGAATTTCTAAATTTCTGTGCCAAATCAATACTGTTCTTCACCTTGGTGCACAACTCCCAAAGAGAGGAGTAGCAGTGGATAGGGGACATCAAATGAAGTAGGATCCATTTAAATCATCTTCTACACAGAGCAACTACATTGGAGATAACTCCTTGATTCATTAAAAGTCTGTGCTGAAATTCTCATAAACTTCAGCTCATTCAAGATTTCAGCAGAGACTGCAGAGTTGTATTTTGAATTAAATCTAAGAGAAGTTCTTGCCCCAGGTGCCTGAGCTGGGCATGTTTCTGTTTAGCAGCTGACAGATGAGTCTTGCCCGCTGTGACCAAGCACGGTGTGTGGATAAATGAGCTCTGTTCCCTGGCCAGGTCTGAGTCCAGTGAAGTCATTATTTACCCTCGAAATTAAAGAGGGAGTTTGTATGTGCCAATCCTCAGGCTGGTTTAGAGAGCAGCATATAACTCACTATGCATATCTCGTTCAGAATTTGCATCTTGAACCCAACTTGTGCTAAAATTACTGGGGAGACTGATTTATTCCTGGTATAAACATCCAAAAGGACAATCAGTATCTTCTTTGGCTTCAGTCGTTTGCCATGTTTAAGCTATTCGAAAGCAATATTTACTCCATCTTTCTAGTTTCTCAGAGTAAATATAAGCTGAAACATCTGGAAAGTCCTTGTATGCTAGTCATGCTGAAGTAATGCTCAGGGGGTTGTGAGCACTGCTGACTGGCTTGAGCAAGGCTTTGGATCCCTGTCCACTGCCTTTGATAGAAAGCAAAATGTAACACATTTTCCTTAACCCCACAGTATCCAGACCAGCACAGGGAACACTTTGCAAAATGCATTGTGCAAGAACCGTCACAGGTTCTGTGATTGAAGACATTGAGCTCCCACTGAAAAGAGATTAAGCAAGCTTCAAAAATTTGGTTCCTTTTTCCCCCTCCCCAGCAAGCAGTTCCTTTAATGTAAATCTGGTTCTCCTGAGATCCCTGCCCAACATGTAAGAGAAACAGCTGTTCAAAAACAACGTGGAAGTTCAGATCAGTGGCAGAGTTCCCAGTAACTGAAGTGGAAGGAAGATCCTGAGTGATTGCACAGCTTTAATTGTGTTCTAAGAGTGATCTCTCTTTTCCAAACACAGCACTAAGGACGGCAGGATTTCGAAACGGCAGCTTGGGACGCCGGCCTAGTGCTCCTTTTAGAAGCAATGTTTATCAGCCAACTGAGATGGCAGTTGTGCTAAATGGTGGGACTGTAAGTATCAAAATGTGATGATTTAAGAAATCTTTGAAATGCACTGATATATACAACCGTTACTAATTGAAAAATCTGCTTTAGCTTATTCACGGCAGGGGGAAAGCTATAAATGAAAATTTAAGGCAGCAAGTATGCATGTAATGCTCCCCTTCCCTCTAGAAAATGTGTAATTAACAAGTATTTTGCATTTGTTTACTTGGATGTTCACATTTTGCCGTGCAGCTTCAGTGAACCAAGTTTTTTTGTGAGACAACATATTCAATGGCCCTTTCAAATTAAATTTGTGTTAAGGTATTTAACATAACTATTAAGTGACACCATATCTAACCTGTTTTTTTCCAAGATGATGTGAGTCACACAGATGTTTTCAGGCAGTACATTACTTTAAATAATTGTTGCAGATAATGGTCTCTCACACATCTTCCATTTTCTTGTAAAATAAATGTAATTCTTTGTAACTTACAGATTTGTACATCTCTTGAAAAGGGACTCATAAAAGAGGAATATAGAATATTTTAATGTTAATAGCATCAATTTTTCTTCCTTAGACAATGGTTTGGCATGTCATTCTTTGATAGAACTTTATTTTTGCAGCCTGGTTGTTGTAAGATAGGTTTAGTGATGCCAAACGGACTTTACAAATGTTTTTCACATTATGTCTAATTTTCGCTTAAGACATTTCAGGCATACTGTTGAAAAAGAAGAATTTTCATCCCCACATTTTTCATGCATATCGACATGCTTCTTAAAAATCTACTCATGAGCCAGTTTATACTCATGTGAGTTGGGTTTTCTTTCTTTTGAATCATAAGCTGATTCCATAACTCAACCTCTACATTCAAAACCAAATGACACAAACTGATTGCGGGTCTGGTTTTGCTTTTAAATGAGTAAAGTTTTGGCTGATTTTAGTGAACAAGAGGGACTAGAGGCAAGAAATCTCCTGTGTGGGTAAGACTGTGTGAAACATGTCAACTTGAGTAAAATGAAAAGGCTTGGCTTTGCTGTCAGTGATCCCTCTGATGTTTGAATTCATCTCTGCCTGTTTTCTGATACCAGAATGTGCAGCTCAGGGAGAAGGCAGTTAAAGGATGAGAATTTGGAGTTTTTGTTTGTTTTGCTTTGCTCTGAGTTGGATACCAAGCTCATGTGTATCTATAGTCATGGTTTTACAGGGAGATAAGTGCACTCCATGGGTGGAAGATGAGTTTCTCTGTATCATCTGGAAAGCTGTCATGTAGAGTGATAACACTGATTTTTGAACAGTCTAGATCTCTCAGTTATGGGTTTATTGTCCTTATTTCCAGATACCAACTGCTCCGCCAAGTTACACTGGACGACACCTCTGGTGAAAGGCTGTAGGCTGTAGAGAATAAGAATCCTTGTTGCAGATGTTGTTCCCTGGCAGTGTGTCTTTGAGGGAAGGAATCCATAACAGTACCAGAACAAAGCATCCAGGATCTTTCGAAATCCTGCAGAGGATTTTGCCTAAATGTGAACGCCATTGAACGGAGAATTGCAAAAACAAAATTGTAACACTGAAGCTGAATCTAATTTAAAACAGAAGTAGGCACACCTTAAATTGGCAGAGGGGATATTGTATGCTGAAGTGTAAGATATTCTCATGTCTGTAACCTGTGTGCCAGGCAAGCCTGGTTTTGGTGGTTGCCAGTTGCTTGCAAAATACCCTCCTCTCACCTAAACTTAATTCATGTTGCCACAAGGGATTGCCACTACAGTGTGAAAACACGCAGGATTTCTTTCCATTTTGCTCCTTTTCCTGTCATTTCCAACGCCATGAGAAGCCCCCTGTTTGCTCCTTCCCCAGCTGTGCTGTACAGTCACTGCAGTGTGCAGTCACACACGATCACTCTGTGGCAGCTCAGTCCTGTTGCTCTGTAGGCTGATGCTCTGGCCTAGGAGTGCAGTTGTGGAGGGATGGAAGGTCTGGGTGTGTTTTGTGTGCGTTCTGGAGCTCCCAGGGCAGAAAGGAGAAGCACAGGCTGGCACAGGCAGCTCTCCTCACCTCGTGGGATTGATTCCTGATATCCATCCCCAGCCCCGGTGTGAGCAGAGCCCTGCTCCCATGGCTCCTGCAGCGAGGCCGTTCCCTGGAGGGATGGATTTGTGCAAGGGCTTGGCTGGGGAGGCTGTGGTGGTGCTGCTGGAGGGCAGGAGCCTCTCCTGATGGGCTGGGGGTGAGGCAGGAGCTGGGAGAGCTGAGCCTGGGGGGACACTGGCAGCAGAGAGGTGAGACCCCCAAGCCCCTGTTTGTATGAGCAGTCCAGTCCCCTCGACTGCAGGTGTTTGTGCATTTCAATGTGGTTGTGCATTTTAGTGCCTAGAGAGTAGAATCTCTGTGCTGGAGGTGGTTTGTTGTTGTTTTTGTTTATTTAAGGTGGTTTCTTCCCTACTGCTCCCCTCCCCATCCATTTTCTTGAGTTGATATAAGGCAGACTTTTCAAAGCTTTTTATTTTTGTTTTCTCCAGGTTATTTAAAAGGTTTCCCATTGCCCATTTGTTGTGCCATGGTTTTTCATTATGTTCAAGCAATCATTCCTTTCTTTAACGTTTAATACATATCGGACATTGAAAACATCACTGTATCCTCACTGTTTGGCCAATGCTAATCTTAGCTTTCCTCAATACTAAAAGCTAATTGTTTTTACTTGAAGGCATAGGAAACATATAACAATTAAACTTTGCATATGCTGTAATAAAAATATATATTTTCAAACTAAAATAAATAAATAAATAAATAAAATGTACAAATAACTGAAGAGCTTAGTAGCTTCACAGAGAGAAGTTACTTGCTGTATACTGCAAAAGAAAGACAAGCTTTTTATTTTTCAAGAGTCTTCCTGATTCCTCATGTACCTCCATTTCTACTGAATTTGGAGCCTAGTCCTGCAGACTTGTACTCCCATGAGTAGTCCCATGGACAGCAGTAGGTCTGTGTACAAGTACAGAGGCTGCAAGACCAGTCCCTAAGTGTTGCACACAGATAAATGTATATATATATATGGAAAAATATATATTGCCATTCTTGCCATGATCATCTTATGGGGTTTTATTTCAAAGCCCTTCTCCTCCAGAAGCAATGTTTTTCTGTCATGCATGAGTGAAGGAGTATGTCAGCTCCCCCCTGCCCTCCCCTCCTCGAGGCAAAGGAAGCATGTGCTTGTTTTAGGGATCCTTATTTCATTTTGTATGTAACTAGATGGCCTTAGCAACCATCTAGGGTAGGGGTGGATATTGCATGCTATCCAGTGACTTAGAAATACATTTTGCTTGTAATGAGCAGAGCTTTGATCAAATAAGACAATATTTAAACTACCCAGAAGATGTGTAATTTGGAGCAGTAAAAAATCTATTATCTATTACCTGCAGAATTTTGCTTTTAAAAACCAGTTTAAAAAAATCCCTCATAAAATTCTTATCATAAAAACATATAAGATGACCATGGCATAAATGGTAGGACAGCTTTCTTTTAAAAAGCTTATCATGCTACAACCAAGACTTATGAATTATAATACACATTTTGCAGACCTTTGACAAAATCTGTACAAGATGTAGTTACCTTAAGAATCTTTCTTTTTCTAGATGTGACTGAATTGATAAATAGAGTTCCCAATCCTGCTTCTGATGAAGTTGTTTGGAATTTCAGGGCTTATGCAAAGTTATGGCCAGATCCTACAAACTGCTATTCACATGACTAGTCTCACTGGGTTGGTCATGTGGACTATTCACAGAATTAAAAATTAGCAGGATTGGGTTTAATGTGTGGTGGTGAAAATGTGGCAATAGATTAGGAGGGTCTTTATTTTCCAACTTTATACAATTAGTAATGAGCAACTTTTTTTGTAAGTCACTAGTCTGTGATGTAAAATGCCCCAAAATAAAACTGTAATTGAAGAAAGGCACCTTTATGTTAACTTATATTTTTGTTACAGTATTTACTTTTGCCTTTTTTGAAAGTTTTCTAGAATGTAGAGCATCTGTGAACAACATAAGTAAGTAAGCACAAGCCTTTCACAGTTCTCCTAATTATAATTAGCTTTTATACTATAAAAGCTACTATGTTGTCCCTTGATGGTTATGTGCTCATGGTGTTTCCATGCACAAAAATGAAATCACAAAACACCTGACAAAACTGTTACCAAAATAAGATTTATAATGACCAGCCTTTGATCAATGGCAGGAAAAGAGTTCAAGTCATACGGATCCTGTCCTGCTTCAGATGGGTTGAGGGTGTTTGACACTTGCCAGAAAATATGCAGCATCTTAAGAAGAACACTCTCAATATAGCCAGCTTTCTATAAACAAGGTACATGAAATACTATAGAATTAACTGTATCTGCTTCTAGTCTAAACGCAGGCATCTTGATTGGCTTTGTTTGAGCTCGATGCCTTGGGTCTAACCAAAGGCCATACAAAAGGGAGCATTGTAGCTTTTATAATAAAACAATTGGACTATTCTACCAACTTACAGGATTGCAAAGCAGGTGCTTTTTATCAATTGATGAGAGCTGAAGCTCATTTTTGATAGATAATATATATTTATTAAATGTATTAACGTGTGTTTTATAACGTACCCTTTTTTCCGCTGATTGTTGCATACTGGTATCTTATTAAGTACATCTTTAAAGGATTTTCAAGACAATCAATGTGTACCATGATGACTGTACATAAGTATACAAAACTACAAAGGTTGTAAAGCATGGGCAAATGTTTTATTTTCAAAATGCTGTTCTTAACGAGAATAAAGGCTTTACTATTTACTTACAATGTTTGTGTCCACTTGGTTTTAAAATCCACCCAGTATTTTTTCTTTGCAGTGAACAGTGCTACAGACAGAACTGTCCCTTGGTGCAGTTCCTCAATATAAGCAAAGTTAAGCTGAAGGGAAGGGTTCCTAAAGCACATTCCTCCACCTTTGGCCACATTCCCACACTTACCCTCAGCTCTGGCACCCATCAAACCCACGGTGAGCCAGTCAAGGAGCTCAGCAGCCAAACTCTTAACACAAAAGGGATATTTTTTTCCCTGTTGGCTCAGCAGTTTTCTGTTCTGGTTCAGTTGCTCGTGCTTGTGAAAAGGAGGAGATTGGAGAATACAGCTGGGCTTGAAGAGTGCAGGATGAGAGTTTTTTCTTCAAATGGTTTGATTTTCCAGTTCTGGTATAACAACCATCATCACCAACCAGGAGAAAAACCCAGGGGCAGGTACTGGTGTAACAGTGAACACAAAGACTGTGCAAATGATGGAAGAAATCCACACTGGAACCACAGCAAGTGCTAGAGACCACCCATGTTTATCAGGTGTTCATTTAAAGCAACTACAGCTTTGATGTACATGGAATTATTCGCAAATCTGCTACTGTCTTCCCTAATTGTGAAATTATAAAGGCCTAAATAGGACTGTGCTTGACAGGGCTAAGTTAAAAAAATAGCAAGGGGCCCAATCTGATTTTCACTGTGCTTGGACCTGATAAAAGTGAGTCGCCTGCATAAGATTGCTGAAAATGCTGACACTGGGATCTTAATTCTGCACTTTCTCAGCACATGTGCTAAGTGGTAACAAAAGGGCCTTTGACTTTTTTCCCCTGCAGAAATGCAGAGCAACCCCAGCTCTCGTTGCCTTCCGTTGGAATTGCAGGGGCACAGACCATTCTGAACAGAGCCTGGATTTGTGTGAATTGTCACAGCTCTGCAGGAATCTCAGACGTCCAGTTTATGTTAAATGAAGATTTTTGCCTTAGCTTTAACACTTGCCTACATGTGGGGGGGAACCCCATTTAATTTCATCCAGAGTTTTGGTCCTGTCAGAAAAGGTTTGAAATGAGCATTCAGGAACAAAGATAAACAGAGATTCAACATTTTTGGCTAGATGTGCACCATTCCATCTGTTTTAACAGAAGTGTGCTCACTTTAGACTAAGAGTAAATTTTGTCTTGGCAGGCTGGGTCCTTATATAACCTGCCTTTGATTTACAAGATCTCACATATAAAAGTAAAACTGTAATGCTAAGAGAGTTTCTAAATCAGTATTACAAAGTCCATGAGCTCTGTGCTTTGCAGTTTTAGTGAGGAAACTAAAATTGAGATGTTGAAGGATTTTGTGTACGTTAGTCCAGCACTTCCAGTTTGCTTCCCACTGCAATCATACAAAAAAAAAAAAATCATCAGGCACATAAACAAAAAAGGAAACTTCCCTACTCTGTTATTCAATAAATAAATAAAAATCCCCTGCCCAACCAAAAAAGTGTATTTCTTCTTTGCATTTTTTTTCATGTTTTAACACAGCTTCAGCACTCAGATACTTGCACACAATTCTCCATGCCAGCTGTGGGAGTTGCCATGTGTAGCTGAGGGCAGAGCTGTTTGCTAGTAAGAAGTCACTGGATTGTTACAAAAAAAAAAAAAAATTGAAAGCAGCTCTTTGAGGTTTTTGCTTTGAAGAATTTTCAATTAAAAGTCAGTGATGAAGTCATACAGTTCACCTAGTATATAAATATATTTTTGTCATTTAGCACAACAAGCAAGGTCAATAAAGAATAGTTTTTCTGTGTCTCAGTGGAAAGAAGAATGTTATCCATGTGATTGCAAAGGGTCTGCCAAATGGGAAAAATAAAGAGCACAGGGTTGCTTGCTGGAGTAAACAATTCTAAATGAACAAAAGCTCTACATAAAAGTAAAATGTCCCACCCCCTAGTGAAAGCTGTTTTCAAAGCTCTGTATTCTTTCAGAATGCTGTAATACAGATTAACCTAATGTTTTTCTTCTGCTGATACACAGTCTGGTTCCTCATTCTACTTGTGTGATTTCAGCTTATTCTGGTTTTGATATTTTAAAATCTTAGAAACTGCCTTTTAACTTTTAAAAATCTGCTTTTCTATTCCCTACACTCCAGAAAATGCATCTGTACACCTTTTACATCAAGCAAGTTTGTTGGGAGATTTATATATAAAAGCTATGCTGGAGGCAAGGAAAGCCAAATAAGCCCAAAAAATCCCCTTTTGAACGTGCAGTTTCAGGAGAGCTTAGTTACCCTTCCAAGGCATGCAACTGAAAACCAGCGAGCAAAATCCTCTTGGTACATACCACGAATGCTGGGCTGCAGCAGGCCCATGTGCTAATTTAAGGTGCTCAGTGTGCTCCCAACTTGGAGGATCTCAGCTCATAGAAAGCAAACAGGAAAAGTGCTGTATGAGGGGGGACACAGCAATCCCTCAGAAACCCAAAATGAGACTGCAGCAGCAGGATTAACCCTGTTTTACAATGGTCAAGCCAATAGATGCCCAGGGCCTCGATGGCACAAGACCCGTCTGGATTTTACGGCTTCTGTTTGTACAGCTATTAAGGGAAAAATTGAGAGTGGATTTAATATCCCATATATCTATACAAAATTCTTTCTATTGCACTGAATTTTATCTATTATTCCTTGATGTGATGAGGCTGAAATTTGCAAATATTTAATAAAAATTGCAACTTTCAGAAACCTCAGGGCTCACACACTTTCATATTAAAATGAGCAGGTGTTTTAGGTATCTGCTAGCAGTGCTTTTAGTCAGTAGTGTCCATGTCTTATCATAACCTGTGTTACTTAAGCATAACAATTTCCAATCACATCACACCAAGCAGGAAGCACAGGCTGTCAGCATAAATCTGGGTTTCAGGCTGTTATTTAAATCGTTTTTGACACATACTTGCTTCCTGTGCAGACAGAAAAGTAAGATGTCCTCAGGATTCAGATAAGCTGGAAAGATGGAGAAAGAAGCTGCCTGGCTATGTTTTTTCACTAGAAATTTCCATAGGAAAAATTTATTTTTCAGGCTGTGACACCTCAAACTGAACTAGGTTGCTTTAAAATATTTTGAAATGCCTAAGGAAGATGTTTAGAACAACTTACACCACCTGATAATCCAGCCAGTTTCTTTCAGACCTATCTAAAGCAATGAACAGTGTAAATGTCAACATCAACAACCTGGCTTTCAACTGTGCCATTCCTAATGCTGAATTTTAACCATTTCAGTCCTAGAAGTCCTATCGTTCTTTTAACAGAGAGAGAGTTGCATTTCAGTTGCATTTTAAGAAGTATTAAAAGCTGAACTTGAGCAGCACCATTCCTGTTCCATCCCTCCGTGCCCTCTGTGTCACAGGGTACAGTTCTGCAGGGCAGCTCCCACCACTGTGGGAATCACAACTGGGATTCTGCTGCAATGGAAACCATTCCTTTTTCTCTGCTGTGACCTCCTGCAGGCTGGGGAAAGGGGTATGGGCATAACTGGGCAGAACAAACTGCCCCAGATGCCATTTACACAGTGGGGATTGCAACTGCGTGCTGCTGCCAGTCTCGGGGCAATGCCAAGAGAACTGTTCTCACAGAAGGCTGGACTCAGGAAAATTTCAAGCACTTTAAATCCCAAGATTTTGGTGTAACTGAAGGTATGAAAATTATCTACAGAAAATGCTTAATTTAAGGAGATGCAACAATAGATTTAAGTAATAATTTAAGATGCAACAATCACGCTCATTGGCAGCACGATCAGTATTTTGTACACTTTTAAAACATCAGCTCCTGTTTTATGTCCTGAGACATGAAGGAACTGAGGCCCTTAAGTGCGGTAATACTGTAAGTTAAGAAAAAATAAAATCTCACATCTTATTTCTTCTAGTAATGGTATTTCTAGCTGAATAGGTCATATTGTTTCTCCTATCAGAACAGTTACTTTTTTAGCACTGTGTTTTAGTCTTCTTACTGTATTTTTCAGTCTTTTTTCTCCTTTCTATTATTTTTAATAGGGAAAAGATCTGATTAAACTATCCTTTAGCCACATGCATGCTCTAAATTACAGAACACTGTAGCCACCCCTGCAATAACAAGCACTAGTGGGGACTGTGATAAATTTCTTTGGAGGTGAGATGGGGGGTGCTCTTGAGGAGTTAACAACTGTTAACTGCTATTTTTGACCTGCTATTTCTACTACAATAAAGTCATCTACTCCTTAGTCTGGCATGTTCCTTGGGAATGCAGCTCATTTGACAGAGTTTATCATGTCTGTGCTGCAATGCTGGGGCACAGATGATGGCTAAAGGAAGGACTGGAATGTATCTGGATTTATTGTTCATTAGCTCCTGGGAAGGGAAGATTCAAAAATCTGCAAAACTTGTAGCTGTCTGAGGATTGACTTTTGTTCTATTTATATAAGCATTAAGTTCAAACATCCCTATCATCTCATTTGGATAGCAGACATAATTTTCCTTCATCTTAATGTACAGGACTGATGTTCTGGTTTGCCACTTGGTTGTTTCAGCATTACAGTGAATTAACTATGACCTACTTTGTGCACTACTGTATATCACAACTGGCTCATGCCTGTAGCTTATGAAAGGTTTATACTCCCACACTCTATAAAGAGTGCACCACTTCTTCAAAGAACTCTAAAAACTACATTTAGTTATTTGAACAGTTGAAAACAGTAATAAAAATTACTAGACTCAGACAATAAGATGAAAATCCATTAAAGAAAACCTATTGGAATAACTTATTAGCAGGGGCTTAGAGTAAAAAATATATATAGAAAGGAGTTTCACCCTAGCCTCCCAATGAAATGCCAAAGAAGCCTGAACATGAAATTGGAGCCACCAACAATCTTGCTGAAATAAGATCTGACTTTTAAAGAGACAGTTTTTTATAAAGTGTTTATAATTTTAGCCTCTTACTATTGGAAGTCTGCCTCTATACAATTATTAGTGAAACCTTTCACTCCAGGAAATATTCAGTCAGTAGTGATAGGAAAATGATCTATTGAATACAGCTATATTAAACAAACAAATGATAAAATGGAAATTATACCCATAGACAGTCCTGCAAGTCATGAATCTGAAATGGAACTGTCAGAGGATCACTCAGCAGAAGAGGCTTCTGCAAAATGGATTTTAAGAAGTGACAGGACAAACTTAATTCTTCAAATCAGGAGCAGAGTTTGTAAAATGCTTAGTCTTGCTTTCATGACTGTAGAGGACAACAAGTTCCAGGGCATTTTTCAATTCACTTAGGATCAGATTAGCAAAGCAAGAGCTGACATACAGGAGACTTTCCAACACCAACATTCAGCGATGCATATGGGAAATAAGGGCTGAAAGATCTCTATCAGAATTTGTTTGTGCAATGCACCATTGCTTTCTTCATATTTTGACAGAAAGACTTAGAATTCATTAGAATATACTTGAATGGCATTTTTACAATTTAAGGTGTACAAAAAGAAAAGAAATATAGGAAGTTAAAAGTATTAGACTAGATGAACAACTGACACGAACACCTGAATTAGGAGAGAAAAAACTAGAGAATTAGTGGTACAGGAGACTATTGCTTACAATTATCCAAGTGTTCTCCAAATCATTTAATGACCTGAAATTTATGAAGAGACAGCCACAGAAACACAACAGTTTATGGAACACAACCCTGGACTGTGAGGAAAATTCAGAACTAAGGCAACCAGCACATCTCCAAAGCATCTGATTAATGCAGTATTTTTCAATGTAAAAAGTCAAGATAGAAAAAGAGAACAACGAAAACAGAAAGAACTGACCACAAATAGAAATCATTCCAGAGTGGCAGGTCCCCAGCTAAAAGTATTTGGGGATTTACAGGCAAAAACCAACACAGGCAGAAACCCAGAATCCCAGATTTGCTGGGCAGCTTCATGAAAACTGCATTTATACCCATTAGCTCCTCTTATTTCTGACATGATTCCAACTTCTAAAATGTGGTAAGTGCTGTGAAACCACCAAATTTAAACTCCTGCACAGACTAAAACAAAGCATCAGGTAAGAGAACAGATTGTTACATTGGAAAAGATGTCCAGGTGACTGATGGCACAGGGAGGAGCCAGGGCAAGCAGCTCCTGTGCTCTGCAATCTGTCACCCACTTCTTTCCATTCTTTCAGTTGTATTTGAAGACTCCACTAACAGCTCGTGGTCTTTCTTTTCCTGCCCCATTCTCCCCCTTCTTCTTTTTAACCAAGACTCTCAAATCTAGTTTTGCTGAAGGACTGTTTGGAGGCTTTATTTTTCAGCTGGTGATAGCCTTTTCTCCAGGCTTTTAACACATCCCATAGTTATAAATAGAAATTTGGGGTTTGCTTATCTAAATGGCTTACAAAAAACACCACCAGCATTTTCGTTAAAAATGCTCCAGTGTTTCTCACTTTTAAGGTTAAAAGCAGAAAAAAGGAAACAAAGATCGCAGAACCCGTGAAGAATTTATCCTCTCCTTAAAAAAAAATTTATATAACCACAAAAGAATCGCCAAATTGCAACTGTCCTTTTTTTCCATTACAAATTATTATTAACAACTGCAGAGTGATGAGTGAAAATACAGGTTTGGTACTGGAGGATTAGTTCAGACTTGTGCACACAGGCCCACTGCTGAGCCTGTGTAAGCACAGTTCAGAAGATCATGTGCTGTAGTTTATCTAAATGCTCATCTTTCCTTTTTATTTTTTCAAACATTCCCAATGCAGTTTCAGAAATTAAATGTTACTGTAATCTTTATAAATTTTCTAAGATGTCTGAGTCCAGGGTGTGGACCAATAAATTGGATTCTGTATCATGAGTCTTATGACTTTTATCACTACATTCTCAGCTGTTAGTGCCAAGATTAAACTTTCAGAAACATCTCAAGCATTTTGAATTAGGCTTGATGAAAACCACCAGCACGTACTCAGACTTCTGCTGCTTTGTTCTTTGGTTTTCTTTTTTTTTTTTCCTTAAAAAAAAGAGAAATGTTACGGTCTTCTGTTTTTAGTCTAATTTTACACATGTGCTTTCAAATCAAAAGCAATCCTATATATGCCCCCATTTTAAATCATTTGACTGCAGCACTTAGGCTTTCAGAAAGAAAAAAACAAATACCTGTAAATGCAGCAATGTTTAAAAAAAAGGAGTGAGATTCTTTTAAGTGCAGTGTCTTACTGACAGCAAGCAGCCTTCCACTTTTAACCTGTTGAATAAAGCTTAGTCTGAAACCAAATTATTAGAAGAAATACATTCAGCATAGAAGATCTTAATACATATGTGTGTGTGTGTATATATATATAAAAATATGTTATATAATATAACAGATTTGAAGTGTAAAACCATAGAATACAAGGTCATCACTTGTAAGAGTTCCATTATGAGATTAATTAAAGAATTACAGCTGCAGTAAAAGGAGGGCAGATGAAATTAGAAGCAAATTATTTTGTTTAAAATCTTCCTCAATTATTTCAACCACCCTTGGTGAAAGTGGTGGCGGGGAAAAAAAAAAACACTTACATAAAACTGATTAATTTCTTACATTTTACAGGGCTGAATTTTCCTAAATAAACCACAGAGATGCAGTCTTTAAGAAATCCATTAGCTATTCATGCTATGCCTTTTCCTAATCCAACATTATTACCTGAAGTAATTTTAAATATTTTTTTAAGCCTAGTGCAAGATTTCCTATTTATAAATATATATCCTCTTTTCAATATTTTCTTTGGGAAAAGACTCAGTCCTGCAAACATACATGTGGTTGTAACTTCATTTATGGCCTCAATAATAAAGATGTTTATGGAATGAATTTAAAGAAGTTTCACAGTGTAGCCATTTTTCCTGGGTTCTGAATTTAACATTTTTCTCCTTTTCAATTAATTCTGCTTTGATGTGGTATGATTGCATACAGGCATCCTTCAAAAGCATGCAGACTAGACTTCCCCTGTTCAGCTTAACTTGCTATTAAGCTTTTAAATCCTTCCTCATCATTCAGGTGGAGACATGACAGCTGTAAAGGGAGAGAGTGAATGCATTTCCTTGCTTCCTACCACTATGCATTTGTTCTTGCTCTTGCACTCCTAAAATATGCAGCCTGTTCTCCCTTGTATCTCATTCATATTAGCAAGGATTTTCCAGAGCAACTCCATTTTGAGTTCTTCAGAGCACTGCTGGATGCATCTTCCCAAGGGAAAATATTATTGCTGTGAAAGAAGTATTTTTAAAATCTCTCCAGATAGGTAAGTAATAAGTTCTACTGCTAAAGGAAAAATATAGCTTGAGAATTGAATGGAATGTAAAAGAATATTCCCTCCTGTATCTGGAAATCACCCCCCTCACCTGCTGTGAAGATTACTTTCTGTCTTATTTTGATTTAACTACGTTTTCCACACACTGTGCCTTCTCTGTTACACAAGTGCCTTGCAAAGCCCAGGCTATGGTTGATTTAAAAGAACTGCCAGCTAACAGGGTCACAACTGTTATTGCCATGAACCCAGGAATATTTATTTTCCCTAAGAAAATATTTTCCGTAAGAATTCTGCTTTTTAAAACTAAAATGTTACAAATTTTAAGCAGATAAGAAGAAGAAGAAAAGAATGCCCTTAGAATATAACATAGCTGAAACTTCTGTTTGTGTACCAGCAGCAATGGTCTTTCCAACAGCAGACAAGTAACTATTGCAACAGTGTCAACAGGGTGTTTTGTTCACATAAGTGGTGAATGAAGATTTAGGTATTTTCATTAAAAAGTTTAAATATTTTTCAAATTCCTTTCATTGTAGGACAGACACTTCATTTCCAGTGCTGTCTCATCAATACTAAATCTGCACAAAACAGTGCTCAGAATCACAATCTGCTATTCACTCACATTCTCTGGTGGTTGGGTTTTAATTAACTGTATTTTCTGTAGAAGGCAAGCAATTTTTTAATTCTGTAAAAAATTCTGGAACAAATTTATCCTATCAGCTGTGCTATATTAGAGAAAATTCTTTCTCCTTACAAGTCTAAAGCTGTGAGCCACTATTCTGAGTCTTAAGTGTTATGCTTATCTCTACATTTCCAGTCTGAAATTGTTCAGAGTAAGGGCTGTCATACCTTAAATATAGATCATTTTGTGGAATGTAATTTTACACAGCAGTAGAGCACTATAGCAAATAAAATGTCAGCCAAGAATGCTGTAGCTTTATGATCCTGGATGTATGCTGAAAGAAACACACTTTTTTCTTTGCACTCAAAAAGAAATGTTGCCAGCATATGCATTAAAAGAGGTCAACAGTCCTGCAAGGTGCTATTAATGCATAAAGTCATTTTCATGCAGTTCTCACACTTTCTATCCTGGAGCACTTTGCAAAACTAATAATAAAGAGTATAAAAGATGGGCTGAGAGAAGACTAGAGAACTTCAGAGGAAAAAATGGAGAAGTTTAAGGTGCTGTGAAGCAGGGGGAGAACCAGCCCTGCCTGCACAGCACAGACCGTGTGGCCCTGGCTCCACAGGGCACAGCAGCTCCTCTGACACCGAGTGGCCATCCCAGATGGCACCTCTCCTTCCCTGCATTTCCCTTACTCTGGATGTGAGGGCTGTGTCATCACTGGGTGAGTTTATCAGGCTGATCACAGAAAAGCCTCCCGAGGGGGGCAGAGCAGAGAGGAGGAGCTGCTCTTCGTCTGAGCCAGCTGAGCCACGGGTGCCCCTGCCAAGGCAAGGGAGGATGGCAGCAGCCTCGGCCAGGGCAGCACGGAGCTGCCTTTTGAATGGGGAAGTGCCTCAATCACCCATAAAAACGAGACTTTTGGTTTCTACTGGAAAAAGACCTTCCAGAAGTATTTCGTTCCAGTGTTGTTCTAATGAAAACACAACTGTTGGTTTCAAAATTATTGTTTTAACACACTTCCTGAAAACAGAAAAATAAATGAAGAATGCCTTTGGATTTGTTAATTACAATCAGTTTACATTTCTAATGTCTTCTTAATCTTTTTTTTTAGTATCACATACAAACCCCTCTTCATAAAATTATGTTTTTACCTAGAACATAGCCTCGCACCAAGGTGCACATAGCATTGTGCTGAAAGTCCCAACAAAGCAGACCCTGCCTGTTAGCTCACATTAACTGAGTCTTTGGCTGATATTTCCATGGAAGGTATGCTGATCTTTCTAGTAGTGTCAATAGAATCACATTACTGCTCGAGTCATCATTTTCTAAAAGCTATTTGGCAGCTCACCATTCATCTCCTACAGTTAGATTCAACACTGTTTACAGCATCTAATAAACACAGTTAGTTATATACAAATTAAAGAGATCCTTCCTTTTTTTCCTAATGTGGTTCATTTCATAGTAAAATGCTGTATCCTGTTAAAAATGTTACTTTTTTTCCTTTTACCATGAATCTTAATGCTTTATTTGTGATATCTGAGTTTTCAGTAACAATAGATGCTCTGTCTGCTTGATGCAAAGAGTTCAGTGGTTTAATAAAAAGGGATTAATTGAATTAACTGAATTAATTAATTCAATTAAACCAAATGCTTAGAAAGACAAGGTTAAAAAGTAGTTCTGTTATGCTATTCATTATTGTGTGAGTGTTCACAATCCACTTCAGCACGAAGTCAGCTGGGTTGGATGGAATCCCTGGTAAAAGAAGTTAAACCAAACTTGCTGACTTTACAATGAAAGAGGGTTTAACAACACTAATAAACAGCAGAATAATAAGAGCAAAAATAAGAGCAGCTGGAGCACTAACAAAATGAATTATGGCATCACAGCTGAGATTGATAATGAAAACCCCTGGACAGTAACTTCCCAAACCAGTACAGCTGTTTCCAAAGAGCCATCTGTCTGGGCCCCAAGGCTATCGATGTGTGGATACTCTTAAATTCATTTAGCAGAGCTCAGCTAAGAAATTACAGAAACAGTGTGATAATATTGAAAGCTAATGTGATATAAGCAATATAGACTTTTACTGATATAAGAAAAAAATTGAAAAGGGGCAATTTTGCAACTTTCTTTGAAGCAGTGAAACAGCTGTGTGTCCTGGAGTCCTAAAATAAATTATCTGATGACAGGAAAATTCTGTGAGAGTGATTAAAAGGAAATTTGTTTTTCCTTTCGAAACAATTGGCAAAGGAAGTCTTATCACTACAGAAGTCTCCAAAACAACTTAAGTACAGTTTATAGAAAGATTCAATTTCTTCAGACACAGGAATTTTTAACCAATTCAACTGTCAAATGACACAGTTCACCCTTAGCCCCTATTTTTTCTTCGTTGCAGAATTCTGAGAATGGGTTCACCTTGTCCTCTGAAAATGAACTTCTAATTTTCACCTTTAATATTTTACATGCTTGAAGACTGCAAACTATGACTGTAATCATCTAATATCATATTCATCCTTTTTCACGCTGGTCTGTTGTGAATATATAAGTTTGTTTCTAAAAGTGGGAAACATCCATCCAACTTTTACTGGTATCGTGGACAATGGAATGTGTGAAAAAACATGCCTTGATGAGATGATAAAAATATGAACAAATTGAAAACAGAGTCCAAGCCACAAACATTAAATTGCAGTCACTTAAAAGGAATTAGCAAGCCTGCAAGGTCAACCTCTGTCATTATCTCTGGGAATGCAATTTTTCAACAATTAACACTGCAGAATTAACCACGTATTACAAAGAGAAAAATTCATCTTTTATGTTTTAAATTTATAATGAGAGTAACTTTATGATAGGAAATTTGAATCCACTGCTTTCAGATATTCAAACCCAGATATATCTGAGTTTTCTTTTAAAAAGAAAAAATGCCTACATTTTTTTACCAAGTCATAATAAACTGCAGTAGAGAAGCTATGAAATTCCACTTGAAGAAAACTGGTTGCTCTGCCAAAATTTTCTTTATAAGTCAGTCAAGTCTGCTGGAAGACAACTTTATGTCCCACTGATTTTAGCTTTTCATTATTTTGGTGCACCGTTGCTACATGATTTAATCTTTTAGGTCTAAGCTACTAAAACCAAGAATTCTACTTCCCTTACTGCATATGAACACCCCATATACACACACACACATAAACACAGTTTTCCCCTGTTGTGATGTATGATTTTGTTCCTCAGATCTAATTATTTTCAGCTACAAAATATCCCTTAGGCAATTTAATGGATTGGTAAATAAACCTTGATATTTCATAGATTAAAAGTGCAACATAAATATAAATAAATGGAGAATCGACACAGCCCTTGTAACAAACTCCTATCACCAAAATTTATCATTCCGCTGTAGTTCAGGGCAGACTGCCCATCTGAGAGCACACCAGTGGCAGTGCCATCAGACTGCAGGCACACAATCCTGACTGCTGCATCATTTTCTCTCTCTTCGACACCTGAACACCACAGCTGAACAACGTCACACCTTCTCAGCTCCTGCCATGGGTGTGGAGGTCACTTCCCTGCTTGAGTCAGCCCACAGAGGCTGGTAAAATGCACACTGGTTGAGGAACTAGTGAATCCTGCATTAGCAGACAAAGAGATTGGGCAAATAATCGAAATTTGATGATCATGATTATTTGTGTGCCTAAGTGAAAGCTAACTTGGCCCTGTCAGTAAAGCCTTGTTCACAAATGGCAAGAACATAACACATTGCAGTACCAGTTCTTGAAGCAATCTGGCCTTATTTCCCTTGGCAATTTTTAGGTTGTTTGGGTTTGTTTTCTTTTTTTATTTTTTTTTTCAGAATTGTACGAGCCAAGTTCTGCTGTAAATAACTACAGGAAAATGCCAATAGAGTATTTACCAGATAGAAATCCCACAGCTCAGAAAAACTGCACTACAACCCATCTGGTAAAAATCAGCTTTACATGATGAGTAGCTGGTAGATTTCTAATCCTGCCCTAGAAAATACTGTACCACCAAATCATCACAGTTTTCTGAAATTATTGAATTTTGGCCCTATACTGTATTTTTCATTGCCACTTTCTGCAGCACAGGCAACTGAAGTAGAATAAGTAGTGACTGTAAAGAAACAGCCAAGCATTTCCACCAGACATTACTTTCTCTCTTGGGATGAGTGTCCTACTGTGTGGCCTATTTTTTAATACAACTCAAAGTATAAAAATTCAACACAATGTAAAAACAAACAAGCAAAAAAACAAACCAACCAAAAAAACCCCACAATATAATTCACTTACCTTTGGCTTCCTGTTTAGTCCAGAATTTTTTCACTACCTCTTTAATGTGTCTCTCCTCTCTCAACTTCTTTTGCCACTGACGTAGCTCTTGTATTTCACTATCACAACGAACCTGTGAAAGGGGAATCAGAAAAGAAAAACTAAAATTATATACCTTTGTGTTACCCAGGATGAGGATTATTTTCACAAGGCTGTGGCTGGCAAATATGTGACACCCTTCCTTTTTGCTGGGCCCGAGGTAAAAGCAAAATCCCAGAGGTTTACAGTTTTCAGCTTACATAAAAATAAAATCCACATAATTGACAAATCCAATTGAAAATACAAATATATCTATTATGGGATCACTTTGATTACCAAGGACTCCTGAGAATGAGACTGCAGTGAGATGCTAATTGTTTGAGTTAATTAAAATGTAAAGCCTTATGTTGAAGGGTATTAGGCTTTAGAAAAGCACAACACTTTAAAACCAACCCACCGACCAAAATAATAGAGCAGAAATGGAGCATGAAGGGTCACACAGAAAGAAATGTATTCCATCAACCTGATTCACACCTGCCATCAGCTGCAAATAGCCTGACTGGCAATCCCACCCACACAATTTTCACAAACAGGAGAGCCATTAATCTGTTATTTAAAGTAATTAGACTGCATTACATGATATCTATTCTTTGTCAGTCAATCACCCCGTGAAAGGCATAATTCTGCTTCCACAAAAAATTACAATAGTCAAAGGCCTTGATTGCATTTATATGAAAGTTGAATTTTTCTAGTATTGTTTTTGTACTGGTGTAGTTCCTACTAACATAAAAGTGATCTAGCTCTGCATCCACAGCTTTTACTACTCTGCTGCTTACATTTGTTGTAAGCAGGATTTGATTAATCAGCACTGTGTTGCCCATTGTCTACCTTGGCATTCACACAATTACTGCCTCTACTGCATGAGATACTGTCCTGATACAGTGGAAAGGGACATGCCAGTATTACCTCAGACACTGGTATCATTCTCTTAGACTCATACTCAAATTGTAATAGAATTATTTTTAAAATGCAGGTCCTGGGGTTTGGGTTTTTACCCTAAATGTTACATATAAAAATGTCATTATGTTTCAGGACTACATTTAGAGAAGCTGTGGCTTCCTATCCCTGGCAGTGTCCAAGGCCAGGCTGGATGGGGCTCTGAGCAACTGGTCTAGTGGAAGCTGGCTCTGCCTAGGGCAGCAGGGCTAGAACTGGGTGATCTTTAAGGTCCCTTCCAACCCAAACCATTCCATGATTCTATGATTTCATGTCCTAGTAATTCAGTCTGAAATGGAACAACATGGTAGAAACAAGCAGCAAAAAGCTCAGTTTCTCCTGGACACATTTTTGCTTGCAGGAAGATAAGCACTTAGTTCCCTAGAAAATTTCTAACCAAAACTGCATGTATTGTTTTCTTACAGGATATGGTGAAGAGTTTGTTCTGTGATTTGAACTCCATTATATGCCCTTCTCCATTACACTCTGCTTTTCTCCCATTTTGTTAAGACACATACAGAGCAAAAGAGCACGACTTAGTTTCCCCCTAGTTATAAAAAACCCCAAACCTTAAAGGAAAACAGTATAAATTATTTATCAAAAGCATTCTTTCTATCCGGGATTTCTCCTCTGTGCTGCAGCTAAGAATGCAATACACAGTAGCTGAACTCCCATAGCACTTTTCAATCCACTTAGGAGAAGATAACTTGCTATGTTTCAGACAGTGCACTGGCAGAGCAGAAATATAATACAAGGTTACTCAATCAATAAAAACAGCCAAGACTTTTGCTCAGTGACTTGAAATCAGATACATCTTAGACTTCCAATAATATCCCATTATACTGATATAGGTCTGTAATATCTTCTCTAAAAGTTATAAGGACTTCCTACAAGGTGGCTATGAAATTTTAAAAATTAAAGATGTTACAGCTCCTAGTGATATCTTCAGCTATACAAAAAATAAGATAATTTTCTATTAAATCCATCAAATATTATTTGCAAAAATAAAATATAATCCAAATACAGTATAATTTCTTTAGGCCTGCAAGAGACATTTTTTCTCTTATGCTGCCATGAATGCTTTTCTTAGCCAAATAATTCTCTATTACATGGAGTCAATTTGTCTGCACAGGAAAGGGTTAAGGAAACACTTATGGGACACAAGCATATAAATGACAGAGGTGGAAGAGGCAGGGAGATAGAGAAATTACTACCCGTTTATCTAAATATAAAATTTCTGAAACCATGTGTCCATTTACAACTTCAGCTGTGTAAGACCTGTATTTTGGCCCATGACAGGGCCACAGTTATCTCTGTATAGTGAAAATGAAGACAATAATTCTTAATAGTTAAAATATAAAAGGCAAGTATTGTAGATTCTGTACAGTCTCCCTAAGCAAATAAAACAGTGACAGTGCAGTGAAATACACAGTGAAATACAGAGTTCTGGGATAAAGGCAGAGTCAGATACTCAAATACTCCAAAGTCAGCATTAAATCCAAGCAGTAAAATGAGCTCCCAGAACAAAGTGTCTTTTTAGAAAAGTGACCAAAAAAGAAAAAAAGAACACAGATCTGCCACCTGCAGTAAAATAGGTGACAGGAATGTAACAAAATACCTTTAAAAGTTCCAAATATGCTTAATAGATTATAGTTTAGCATAGTTACAATATAGTTTAGCATACTGATAATTCCTTAGAAAATAGTCTGGTTTGAAACCAGAGAGAGTCAAGAATCTTGTCCAAACAACTGCTGTGTGAGTGCTGCAGACCAGCAATGCCTGAAGCCCTGGAGGGATCTCAGCTTTGAAGGGAGAGTTCACTCTTGCCCAAGTCACTTGGGTGGACTCTCCACTTGCTGTAAATAACAGTGAATATTTGTGTGACCTTCTGGCTTTGGCCACAGCTTGCTGGTAAGAAATATAAACTGTAATAGCAAAAGCACAACTACACTTTGCAAGATACAAAGCAAAACTGAAGAATTTTTAACTTTTGCTCAAAGGATGTGTATAAAATAGCACTGAATATTTACATAATGCTGTCCAATTTCAACTCGAAGATATTACATGATTTAGTAAAAAAAAAACCCATGCTTTCAGTGCTAGGTGAGAACATGTAGCTCAACAGATAAGGATAACACTAGAAGTTCACTCAGAGACATCAAAGAAAAGTCTATTAATGAAAAATTACCATTAGTCTAGAATAGTTATGCAAATTTTAAAGATTAAAAAGACCTCATTTTAAAAAAATGGCACAAAGCAAAGATTCTGCAGTAGACAGGTGAAGGAATATATCATCTTTTGTTGGAAAAATGCCTATAAAATTGACTCCTATCTGGATACTTCCTTGGCCTGTGACAGATGAATGGAACCTTGATAAAACAGGATGGTGGAAAGTTAAATGGAAGAATTCTGATGACAGAGCTGTCTCAAGTCTTGCTTGAGTGCTCCTCCTTGCCCTCAAAGAGCCCTCTCAAGATGATGTGTTCCTTTCTGTGAATTCCTCAGAGAACTCAGCAGTTGTATTTTCCACTGCTATTTGTTCTGGAATTCAGTTCTTCATTAAACTTGAAATAAATGTCAGAGTGCCCATCAATGTCTTTGTATGAAAGATTGTAGCAAGGACTTGGTTGATGGCAGCCATTAATTATTACTACAACAATTAAACAAATGTTGTTCTGAAATGTGCTGCAGATAAGAATGAATGAACTGCTTTGATCTTGCTTTATTATCAGAGTTCTCAATATTTATTATCAGAGTTCTCTTTTTTTGTCCCCTGAAAAAAAAAAAACAAAACCAAAAACCTTTACTGCCTAGTCTATTTTTGCAGTTTGTGCCATGAGTTTTTGATACTGGCATGCTCAGACAGTTGGAGGTAGAAGAACCAAGTGAAGTATCAAGAGAAGACATGATGCTCAATCAGTTATATAACTAGATAAACTCTACTGCCTAAATCAATATGGTCATCAAAATACCTCAGAAAATGGTCTGATTCCATGGAAGATGTGTCTTAGAAGACCAAGGATGAAGTACCCTGTCTCTCCATCACAGTGTCATGTATCTGTGTGCTCACACTGAATTATCCAGTATTATTACACTGTGTAAATTCTTATTGCAAAAGCAATAGTTCAAAGTTCTAAATCCTCTGAATTATAAAACAAGTTTTAATGAAAAGCTTCAGAAAAGATTTTAAACTTTTGGCACACTAATATCCTTAGAATGCAAAAAGGCAATATTTGTAAGTGTTCAGTTATTATCAGCTAGTAACATTAAATCAGTATTAGCTGTCTGAGCTATTTATTTTAAAAGCAAATAATCTGAATCCTTTGGTAATTTTTCATAACAGACTTGTCATTAATGTGATGAAATCCCATTTAAGCTTAGTGTTCTCTTAATCTGCAAGCCCAAGGATAACACATTGCCCTATGTAGTAATTTGTTACTGATGATTTTTACTTTCTATTCTAATTGCAATTTTTAATTTTTAAAACCCCATGTTCTTTCACCTCAAATAAGGTAAAACATTAATAGCTAATTTTATAGCCTGAATTATTTTTTATGTCTCCTACCTTTTATAGCTAGAGTTTCTCTCTCATTTCTGGGAATTGGTTTAGAATGATAAATACCAGTGTGAAAATCCTGAAGTTCATCTGCACAAGGAAGGATTGTGCCCTTCACAAGCTTTCAGAGAAGCAGAAGATATCTGAGCAACCTTGCAGTGTTCAGCAAACATAACTGTTATTGGATAATGGTTGTCTACACTGTAAGGATGCCTGCAGGGATACTGTCAGTGCTAATTAATGTTAGTGTCAATGCTGTCTCTGTTTCAAAAAAGAAAAATAAAGGAAAACGAACAAGCGGAAAGAGTGGCAAAAATCCATCAGTCAGGAAGAGCATTTCAAGGTATTTCATCGTCTTTGGCTGCACAGCACATTATAGGAGCCACTTATAAATTCATGCTTGTTAAAAATAGTAGAGAACTTAACAGATTTTGTTTTATACTGATTGTTATTTAAAGAACACCTGACATCCTGAGATGTCTCATTGTCCATCACAACAAAATTGCTGCTATATCTGGAGGCTATTTAGAAGCTTAAGTTTTGGTAAAGGAAGTCAAAGACATTTCTTCATCACCAAAGTCACCTGGATTTCAAGTCCATTTCTTCCTGAGGTTGAAGGTATTAAAGCTTTTAAAAAAATATTTGACAGAATTTGTTCATGATTTTCTAAATTATTTATTTAGTATCCTAGGGTTATCATGGCTGTTACCCTCCAAAATAATGGTACTGGACAATTTTCTTTGTGTTTATTTTATACACTTTTCCCCCTTGAACTGGGAATGGCACTAATGCTGTGGTACTAGTATGCCTTGCAACATCTGCTTGTCATTTTGTTTCCCTTTCCCTTGAATAACACCCTTCATGTCTCTCATAAATCTCCTGCCTCATTCTTGGTCTCAGTTCCTTGTCCTTCCTTTCTGTATGCTTTTATTTCTCAATGCACCTCACCAATCCTCGTGCATCTCCATACTCACTCACATATCCCTGCACGAAGCAAAATAACTCTCCATCCTTGAGGACTACCCAGAGCAACTTTCAATTAAAGAAAGAAAATTGCTCAGTGTTAATTGTACTTTGGAAAATTAAATTTCTGTGGATTTTTTGTTGTTGAGGAAAACAGTGAGATTACATCAGCATTAATGTCTGTGAAAAAAATTGTAGTCACTGGACATAAGGCAGAGCAACATCCAAAGCCAATGAACCATAGGGGTCTCAGCAGCTATTTATAGTATCCCCTACTTAAAATTTACGTAAGGATTTTCCCTGGGGCCTTCACAGTCCTACAGTTTTCAACATCAAGCAAAATAATTATAGATTACTCTTACCCGATAACCTCTCCAGAAGGACTGAATTAGTATGCTTGCCTCTTCTTCTGACAGAAGCAGAGACAGAGGAATTGGTGGTCTAGGACTTAAAAAAAAAAAAATTTAAACAGACAGCCTATAAAAGTAAAACACTTTCTTCTCTACCAGTATTTCTTATCAAAAAGAGAAATGTTGTTCAGGAGCCTGAAAAACACAATTTCTTATAGCTCTGAAAATAAAATGCACAAAGAATATCTCCTTTACAAATGTGATATAATATACAATAATAATATAGAAATGGCAGATCAAGACAGTCATCTTTCTTATTCTTCTACAGGTATTTCAAACTCCTCCTGTTATGGTAAGGTTGGAGGTGGCAGTGGGAGGTGGGCAAGGGAAGGAGTCTGCCATTTGTAAAGCAGAGGTTTTAGTGTGTGTGCAACAATGAACAGACTTATGATGTAAATGTTTATCATATGAAATACACTGAATATAAACATATCTTAGTACATTTATTTATATTATGATGTCACTTTAAATTAAAACGTGCTGAAAATTAATTATTATTGTATCTGCATAGCATGAATCCATGTCCAGAAGTGTCTGAACACGTTCTTAAAATGCTGAAATTTTACTTTTGATACCATATGCGCTTTTTTTTTGGCTCTAAAAGAATGTAATTCATATGTGAACTCAACTGTTTTTAGCCAAAATATGTGGTAGTTTGAAAGCACATTTGGTGATGCTATTGCTACCAATTTTAATGGGAACAAGCTAGTAATTAAATTCAGCCATCCCTAGCAAAATCTCAAATGACTACATCAAACCTTGCTTCCCAAAAGCTATTTTCTATGGGTATTGATTTATTTCTCAGAAACAACGATCAAAATTCATCCATGGAAGAGGACAAAACAAAATTTGTTTTTTATACTGTCCTTTATAAGAGATGCAATTTGCAGCCAATGAACTACACAGAAGTCCATGGAAATCCCAGTTCTTAAGAGAAGCCTTGGCACAGCATTTGAAAGGCTGCCAAGAGCCCCTCTCCCTGCATGGGGAACAGACTGAACACAGCCTTGACTTGGAAGAGCACAGCATCATGAATTTGGATGCAGCACCCACCTACAGCCCATGCAGGAACATGATCTATAGTATTTATACTATAGATTAACATACACTGCAAAGCCCATCAATAACAAGCTCTTTATTTATGCAGTCTTACATTTCCTGGCTAAAACGCTGCAATATCTTTTGGAAATTTATTTATGGCATATTACAGCCCAAGCCAGGAGGCTTGACAGCTTACATTTTCCTTTCACTTAATTTCATTCATATTAGTCTCCGCCCTAGTAAGCTTCCAGTGCTCTCTGATGTCTTTCTCTTAGGGCTTGTCTTCACTGCAGGAGCATTTCAACTTAGAGCACAATCTTACCTCTTATCTAATGCGACACTGACTACACCGTTTTGGACTGTGTACTCAGCTAAATTGGTCTCATCATCATGTCAGCTGGGTTTTGGCCTACATTTATTTTAATGTGAAGTAAAACCTTGGTCTGTTTGGAAAAGTCGAAATAAGGCAAAAATAAAAGGCAGTCTCTCCATTGAGCTAAACAGCCTTAGCTCTGTGAACATTAATTAGCATTTCTCCTGCTCAGGGGAAATCATAACTGCTGGACAAGCAAGGCTTCCTGAGCTAACAGCTTCTTATAATCAGACTTAAAAATCTGAAGTTGGACTGTGCTGGTTTCCCGGATAGGCTTTCATCCTCTGTTCTATTTTAGATCTTTTTGAAAACCAAAACTTAGGGAAAATCACAGGAAGACCTACATATTTTACAGCAGTTATATCAAAGACACTGAACTTTCTCTAAGAATAAATACATCTCCAAAGAACAACTTGAGATTCCTCCTAGCCTGGAAGGTCAATCTAGCATTTCTTTGCTTTCATTTTCAAATTGTAAAAATCTCTAGCTTATAATCCAACACTAAATCTGAGAAAGCAATATTAAAAAATCAAGCAAGGACTGGACTTAATTTTCAGTATGTCAGTCACTCGCAGTATCAATCCTTTCAGTGGCACAGCTTTAAAGACCAGAAGTCATGCCAGGTCCAGTTTGGTCTAAGGGAACAAATGGAGAACATACACAATTGGCTGCAGGTCAAATAAAAATAGAACTGAGCAGAGGCAATTACCCCTCAGCAGTGAACGAGGGAAAGAGGAGTCTGTCATTTGTGGCAGCGGACAGCTGTATGCCTCCAAGATGCAAACTGACAGAACAATGTACACTAACTACAATCTGCTTATTTAGTCCTTGATTATGCACAATCTTAAAAACCCACACAAAACAGTGATATCTATTTTGATATACAAATATTGTTTAATATAAGATGCACCTGTAAAAGAACATAAGTAAAATGACCTTGTGTATTTCATTTTACCAAATCTGCATAAAGCAGAGACTGACCAAAGTTAAATTCCAAAAACACCCTTCTTGCTTTCTGAGCAAACTTGTACAGACCTTGATTCTGTGAAATTCACTACTTACATGACATTATGCAAGTGGAATTTGGCACTCAGAAGATACAAAACAGACTTGCATTAAATAAATGTAGGAGGCATTAGAAAATCAGACAAGTATCTGATTTCCTCACGGACAGAAGATGGGATTCTCAGCGAATTCTGAAGAAGGGGGTAAAAGAGTGCCTCCATTATCTTGTCTCCAAAACAGAAAAAATAATCTCTGGGGGTTCATAGTCACTGAATACAATCAGTATTTCCACACAGTAATACCCAGAAACTCTGATTGTCTTCACATCCCCAATCTGTCTTACAAATAGGCCTGATTCCTTCCTTGAAAACAAAATATAAGAAAAAACCGAATCAAGAAAATTTTCAGTATATAGAATTCAGGATTTTTGTAATGGCTCTTCCTGTTCCAATCTGTTCCCTAACAGTAACAGACAGGGCTCACATTTAACCAGCAGCCTTAGAGCCAGGTGCCTGCAGAGAGCAGCACTGCCTGGGGCTCCTGGGGTGCAGCTGAGGGTGGAATATCCAGGTGCAGTCACGGAATGGCCTGGGTTTCTTTCTGCTTTTAGAAGGCTCTTCTCTAAAAATATTGAAGCAACCGTACTGAAAAGGATGAGGTCTCATAAGTTTAACAGCCACAGCCACATTCACCTTTAGTTTGACTGTGATGGTTATTGTTCTTGAATATTTAGATCATGTACGAACACAGGCAATGACAGAGTCACTGAAAAATTAATAATCTAAAAGAACAGACCAAAGAATAGGGATAAATATAAGACACACAAGTAAATTACCTTGGTGATCTGCATAATTCTTAAAAAGAAAGATTCTGAGAAAGCCTTTAGTTTGGAAAATACTCAAAAAAAAAAAAAAAGTGTGCTGGTTTAGTCTGAATAACTAAAAAAACTCTTCTGGAAATTTTTCAAGATATTTTTATTTCATATTCTCAGTATTTCTATTCTAATCACAGAATCTAGAAACACTACAGCAACAGCTGCCTTCTTTATGTTTTTCTTCTTACATGCCTATCCAGATCTCCAGAAGTGTGCAATAATGAAAAAGTATTATTTTGATTCAAAATAAATATCTCAAAAATCTCTACTTAAAAATACTACTAAGGTCATTTACCCAAAAAGCAGGAAAAAGGTGGTTCATGAGCAATCAGACACTGAAGTACTGATTCATCTGACCTAGTATTTAAAATCAATTAGATATATTGATCAAATATTACACAGGCTCTGCATGAGCCCCTCAGGTTTCCAGGGAAATATTCCCACAGACACTTGACAAAAACACCCTGGAACATTTTCACAGGTCAAACAGAATGTGAACTGATACCTTTCTTTGTAACATTCTCAGTATTAATACAACTATTCCACAATCAGAAAAAAATTCTTAATCACTGGTCTTCTTTTGCAACAATCTAAATGAACTACACTAAGTTTACTTCCACTTGAAGAAAAAAAAATCTTTACAATATAGAAGAAAACATTTTAATGCATTATACAGAGAGTATATTTTTTGAAGGATTGTAAATATGGGAATAACCTAATTTAAACTTCTTAAAAGAGGATCTGCAACCAAGTAGACATCTTAAAGTGTGACTCCTGCTAGTTAGCAGGAGTCTGAGCTCTTCTTCTCTATCACTTTGTCCAAATAAAAGCTCCTTGATACCATCAGTAGTGACTTGAATTTTAAAATGTTATAAATACATTTGAGAGTGTTATCTGAGTGGCCATAGTGATAATATGCATTCAACTGGTAAACACATACCAACCATTTATATACTTGCTTATCTATTTATAATGAAGAAAAGACATGATAAAAAGAAAAGACAGTGTGGCACCAACATGAGAAAGTTGTTATGTGGGGAGGCAGAAACAGGTGGGACCAACAGGAGACTGAGGCAGAACCGGTGATTTGTAACAAGAATGTCAGAGGAATTAGAGGAAGCACAGCAAGAAGACTTTGTAGTGAGAATATGCCAAAAAAATAGCAGAGCAAGAATCTTTTGTCTTCAGTTCTGTCTGAAAATTACAGCAGATTTCTTGCCTCAATACTGTCTCCTTGGAGAGGACGTGCCCATTTTAATGCTGCAACTCAGCTCTCCTGTGCTTGCATACTTGCTACAGATTTTGGAAGTCACAAAGCATTGCCTCAGCTTTCTCTCTTGCAGGACCAATATTTATATAGTCTGTGAGAGTGTCTGTGGGCCTGGACTGAAGGAAACCAAACATGGACCTGTTCCAAAGGCCACTCATGTCAATGGGAAAATTTCCATCCATATTTGAGTACTTTAGGTCAGAGTTTGTATGCTGAAAACATGAAAAACTCCCCTCTGTGCTCCAACAGCAACATCAGGAAGATGCCACTAAGCAATAATAAGTTTTCAGTTTTCTCATTGCCATTCTGACAACCTTTACATAAATTAAAGCATTTTTAATGCATCAGATATTACAGTCATAAAACCTTCAACCTCATAAAGCACCCTTACAAAATAGAAATATTTTACACAGAAAATTTCTGCAGGTTTTCAACACATTGTTTTTAAGTTCAAACATTTCTCCTTTGTTAATTTGAATTCTTTAACTTTACTTGAATGGCAATTTTTACTTGAAAACACACAGAATAACATCCATAGAAATGTGTTTATTGGACTTTTTTGTTATTACAATAAAATGTTATTTAAAGTTCAAATTATTAAAGAAAATTAAAGAAGAAAATATAAGGAAAATCGAGCATACTCCAAACATGGCTGGTTTAGACAGAAACCAATGAAATATGGCAGTGTGCAGAAAGCACAGGCTGTAGAAACTGGGCATATTATGGAAAGAAAAAAAATCAGTCACCCATGCAAAATTACCCCTATTGGCCATCTGAGAACTGACAATGAAGTCAACTGTAAAGGCAGCTGAGACCAGCAGACTTAACCCAATTAAAATATTTGGGGGAGGGAGAAAAAAGTAATCAGTGTATATATATATGCATATAAAGATATTTGGCAAAAAGCCACTACTCCAAATTTAGTAATAATTTATATATCTTAGCTGCCCACTTCAGTACAACCATGATAAATTTATTTTCTGTGTCTGCACATGTTTTTGTACACACAGAGAGATTAAACCAGGAAATGCATCCTTCTGAACTGGGTAAATATCAAGTAAATATCTCTAATTAAAAAAAAAGGAGAAAATGCAGATTAAAAAAAAAAAATCTTGTCCATTATTTTTTATCTGAACTTCAAAAGCAAAGGAAATACTTATGCTTGTTTCTAACACAGCTGCATATACCACTCTCACTGGATGTTAGGGTTGAGGGTTATGTTGAAAAATGCTGTCATATTATTAAATTTACATGACAGATATTTATGATACCACTATTTTTCAGAGCAGGGGAACAGTTTTTTATTGGTTTCTTCATATTTATTTCATTAATACACTAAAGAAGGTTGGGAAATGATGCTGCCATGCTACTCAGACTATCTGTGCTAGAAGAGTAAAATTTCAGAGGGATCAGAGCACAATCAGAGCTCACTGACTTTCCCTGGCCCCGATTCAGTACACAGAGCTCGGTTACTTGCAACTGAGCTTCAGTGTTGTTCAACCAGAAACACCACTGGAAAATGCTGACAAAAGGCAACCGTGGTGCTCATTAGCATATTTATAGGATTACAAAACATTCACAGCTCTAATTCTATTTCCTTTACTTGGTTCTATCAGCAGTCTGGAACAGGTACATCAGTTTGTATCACAGCAAGTGCCCAACAAACGTGGGCTGGTTTTGTGTCCAAACTCCACTTTCCTGCCCTCTGAAAGGTACAGCTCTCCTTTAAGGAAATATCTGGGATGTGAAATGGAGATTATCAGTCAGCACTGAACCAGCTCCTTCTATTGCTTTTGAAATCTGCTTGGGGAATCGAAGATTCCCAGGAGATGCAATATTTTGTCAGTGCTGATGGTAACAAACTCAGAACAGAACTCAGTGGAACACAAGGTGTCACAGGCCTGGGGTGTCCGGGCAGGCAGGGCTGTGCCTCCCGAGAGCTGTCCCCAGGCTGGGCCAGCAGGACGATGCGGGGCCCACACACTCACCCAGCTCAGGCCCAGCACACCCGGGCACGGGGGAGAAGCGATCCCAGCGGCACAAGGAGCTCCCAGGGGCTCTGGGCAGGTTCCAAGGTCGGGTTTATTCCGTCCCCAGGAGGGGCCCGGGACAAAGGCCCAGAGAAAGGGGATCCTGGAAGGCCAAGGGGCCAGCTGGGAGAATGGAATTAAAATAAATGTATATAAGGCCTTGGGGTGTCTTGGGGAAGAACTTTGGATCCCCCTAACAGTGGAGAATAACTCAGCCCTAGGGACTGTGTTACCAGCAGGTCCTTTCAGAGTCCTGGTCAGCATCCCCACTGACCTCCACAACAAGGTACCTACACCTAGAGGTCACAGCAATTAGCTCACCAAAGATGGAAAGAAATTTAAATTTTACAAGCTCCTTCACCTACAATAGTCAGGTTTTGAAGGCACAAGGTTTGCATTTAAAAGTCTGAAAATCAATGCAGCATTTAGGTCTCCTTATAAGGGAAAAGTAGACTGCAAGATCTCATTTAGAAACACATTGCACAGAAAGTGAAGCTCATAAGACTGTGGCTTTGACTATTCTTTAAAAAAACTGAGCTTCAAAGAAGAAACTGGAGGCACTGGAGGAGAGCCAAAAAAAGTCATACTCAAGTATGGAATATATCGAAAAAAGCTGGATCTCTGATAGAACAAAAACAATATTCCTCTGGGGCTTTTTTGTTTTGGTGGTTTTTGGTGGTTTGTTGGGTTTTTTTTTTAAGCATTAAGACTGCTTGGCACTGATAAACCCATCTAAACAATTGGGATAAGCATGTTTCCCATCAAAATTTCACGAGCACATTTTAGCATATTGTCTCTTATATAGTCTTAATCCTGTTAAAAAAAATGAAAACTCCTTTAAAAATAGAAAGGGAAATGACAATAAAAAGCATAGATTCAATTACATTTTAAGTGTGATATCTGGAAGGATATAATAATAAACTATTTATGACATATCCAGAAGGACATAATAAATTATCTTTTTTTATCTTTATTTAATACTGCAGTCTTCCACTTTGCTTCAATAACGTTTATTTCAGAAGCAGAAGTTGTTAAATCTGTAATTTTAGGATCAGCTCACTACAAAAGTTATTTAATAATAATTTTAATAATTATTATTTTAAGGGACTACTTCTTTAGAGAATTTAAGATTAAATATATCAACTTAAGTAGGACTCTGACACTCCAGTGTCCTTGTGGAGCTGTCACTACATTATTTAGAAGCACCACTACTAACAGAAGCTATGAGTCATTCAGGCTGTGATTCCACAGTGTATTTCTCTTGTTGGCAAAGCTGACTTAAGCAGTTCCTGCCACCACCTCTCTATCTTAGCAGCTCATTTATTCTGTTCACCTTGCCCTGAGCCCTTCATTTCAATCCTTTGTTTGTGCCAATACACAGGTTTGCCACTCTCCAAGGTGAAGCAGACTGGAGAAATTATCTGTGTTTTGTACAAACCCTGCTCACACATTTTGGCACAGATTCCTAACTCAGAGTAGGGCCCTGATCAGAACAATCAAGCTCCCTACCAAACAGACAAGGTGATTTTAGGGTGCCTACAAGCAGGTTGGGATGAAGAACAGGAGAAAGCAGGGAACATTTGGGCCAGCTTTACTTCAAAGAGAAACATTTGTAAAACTGTGATCTTAGAGATTTTATCTTTGGTACAAACATCCATCCTCACAAACCTATGGTATCAAAACTGCCTTACTGACCAAGGGCTCTTCTGTGTGCTTAACAAATGGGTATCACAACCAGGCTGAGCTCATGCTCACTTTCCAAAGCACAAAATCACAGCCTTTAATGGGCCTCTTGTTAGCAGGAGCTGTGTTTGACACACTGAAGCAGACGTGTCCCAGCAGAGGCAGGTTTGAACAGCAGTGGCAGCACAGCACAGTGGCTGAAGGAATCGGAGTTGAGATGAAATGGGTCATTCTCCAAAGAGATCTTGTATTGCAGAAATGTCCTACACAACTCTGACCACATGACCACCTCTCAGAGAGTCAAAGTTAACCCTTCACCACAATTGCCAGCTTATCCACAAAGATCTGTGAAAAGGAGCTTTCCTCTTGCTCCATTGATGTCTCAAGGTTCCAAGTGTCACATGTCAAGAATTCAAAAAAGCTCAATTTCTGTTTACATTGCACAACGAAGTAAATGTACCTACAAAGATATTAATCTCTATGCTTTCACCAATTACCAATCCAAATTCCAGTTAAATTTTCAAAGTGCAATTTTTCTTTAAAATCTAACCTCTGTTAGTTTCTTATTCCCTCACTGTGGATTACTCCTTTGCTTTTCTCAACTCAAGCAGCATTTTAAATTAAATGCAGTCTCAAGGACAGTAGCATTTCTTTCAAAACTATTGTGCTGCTTGGTTCTACAAAAATAACAAGGAATACATGATTGAGGGTGCCAAAACAAGTGTTCATTTCTCAAAGTCAGAAATGTCTGCAGAAATGTCTCCTGACACCAAGGATTGTTACAGGTGTTTCAAAAACAGCTGCTTAGAGAAGAAATTCTTGACTGTATCCTCGAAGATTTCCATAGTAGGAAGCAGCACTGAAAACACTCCTTTCTCCTTAGTACAAAGATATTCATATTACTACCAGACTATTAAAGTATCCTGCACTTTACAATTAAAATGTTTAGGAATTCAAAATTAATTTATCTGTGAACAGTTCTGGTACAAAATACCTTGTAAGTAATACATTAGCCAGTTCGAAAGTATCACAGAGCTCTTTGGTGCACACAGAATAGGGCATTTTGAGGGCACACTTGCAAGTCATTGAGGCTCTATTACTTTTTTAGGACAGCAGGGGCAAAAGAATAACAGGAGAAAAGATTACTCTGAGTACTGCAATAACTTACTGGTCCTTTAGCCAGTCCTTAACAAAAGGAATGGAAAACAATTCTGTGAATGACTCATCCTTCCTCCTTGGGTTCTTGCTAAAGAAAAAGGAAAACAACTCATATTAATTTACATTTCAGCTATTCCATTTGCAAATTAGTGCCTTTAAATCACTGAACATACTTAGTAGCAAAAAACATGATTAACTTACTTGTACAACCACTCAGAGAGGAAATCAGTAGGAATAAATTTGTTTCTTTTTCCCTAAAGATAGAAGATAGTTTCAAATTATTTATTATCTTTGGATTGGTCATATGTTTAAGCTAAATTGACTGCTTTTATTAAATAAAATATACATTACATTACTCTGTCTGCTTTTTATTGCTACTGCCAACAGTCAGTGGCTCAGCCAAAATTTTAGAAATTTTGTGGAATCATTTCAAGACAAACTATGAGAGAAAACTCTACATATATTGATATTTGCTGCAGTATGTCTAGAACAAATACCTCTGAATGGTGCTCTAAGTGTCAACGTCATTGTGAAGAAATTAACAGAACTCATTCATACATGAAAATATGTTGTAAATTCCTTGCCATTTTGTTTTAAGTTCCATTATCTTACTCAAAATACTTCATTTCTTCCAAGGCACAGAAGGAACATTGATTGGACATTGTTTCCTCCTGCATGGAACCAGCTTGAGGACGTTGTGAATACACACAGGCAGAGCATTGTGTGGCTGCTCAGACCAGATCTGATCTGGGTGGTCCGGGAAGGAAGGCATAACCAAAGGAAGGATTTTGTCTGTCCTCAGCCATAGATACCATGGACATTACAGAGAACCAGGTAGAAAGTTTAAAACCTGGAGCTTCACAGCAAAACATTTGTGCCCTTTGCTCCCAGCTCTCAACCATCAAAGAGAATTTTGCAAAATGCTTTGCAGCAGGTGATCCTTAGGGACTTGTGCAGCCAGTACCACAGCCAGCCACTCAGAGCCTGAATTTTGATAAAGCCAGAATGGATTAGGACCTTCCTTTATTTTAAGGATTTCCTCACCACATTCCATCTTCACAGACTGAACATATAAATGAGTGCAGGTGCTCCTTCTCCTTATCACAAACCACAGCAACCATAATGTGGAGAATGTAACAAGCGGTTTTGGTTGGAATAACAGAAGAGCTTGATCAGTACCTTCAGAACCCCTCTGACAGGAGATGTGTTATGGATGCACACAGTCAGAGTGAACCCTAAAGGACACTGAGCCCCTGCAGCCCAGAGGCACCAAGCGCTTCATCACAATAGCAGCCATGGGCTAAGAGCAAGCTGAGCTCCCATCCCAACACTTACCCTGTCAAACAGGAGATTCAGCTGTAATTATTGCTTCTGAGGAAAACAATTCACGCTGGTCAAACCCATTTGTGAAACTACTTAGTGTCACAAAAGAGCCTGGAGACTTGATTAAAATGTCAGAAATTAAGATACTACTACCACTTGATAAGGAAAATACAATAAACACGTAATGGAAAATCTAATGCAATAAAAATTACTTTTTTCTACGCGTTATCCTCAGATAGGCAGGAAAAAATGCTCTGCATAGCATAATTCTTTCAGTCCATGGTATATGTGATGATTTGGGGGTCAGCCACAGGTGAAGTGGAAGAGGAACACTGTGTGAGGTGCTGACTGCCCAGGGAAGAACACAGGCAGTCATGTGTCTGGGGGATGACAGGTGTGAAGTTTAGGGCTGGACTGCAGGGCTGTCCTACAGGATACCCAGGAATGCTTTTCATTTTCCAAGAGAACCCTACCCTTGGCAGAAATACAGTCTGACTCCAAAGGAAAAAAAAACAAACAAAAAATCCCCAAAACAAACAAACCAAAAAGCTTTAAAAAAAAAAAAAAAAGAAAGCAGAAGAACAGAAGAAGAGATGATCATAAAACAATTATCAATCCTGAGCCACATGTGCCTTTGTGATCTGTTCAGTGACAACCAAAGCTCTGGGGTTCAGGTAGGGCTCCATTAAGTGCTTGGCTGAGAAGAAACAGCTCCCCACATAATTTTCACACTTTTGCTAATACCAGGTACTGTTCCAAGAAGCCAAACACCTAAACTTTAAGAGACCAATGCCTCCACTGCAAAGCTTTCTATGAGTCATTTCAGATGTTAAATGGACAAATCTTGACTTGCACAGAATCTGTAAGCAAATTATAGAGTCTGATCAACTCTGTACAGCTATTCTCAATCACAGGATGAAACTGGGTCCCATTACTTAGTGAGTTGTTTCAGAGAATAAATTCTACACTTTGACAACAAAATTCAATTTAATCTAGCAGTTGTAATTTAATCTGTTTTAAGTAAATTGCTTTTCCTTTGCACTGGGAAAAAACCGATCAGAACAGGGTTGTCAAAACAGCCGACACCAAAGGCATCAAATTTATCTTGTTTTATCCTTGTTAAAGGCAGTGAACTTAGCAGAAAGGAATTCAATCAAGCTGAAAATTTTTTATTTTATTTTCTTTGCCAGGAAAAAGTTTATTTTGCTAGTGAATTAAATCATTAGTTGCACAGCAGTCAACATTTATGAAGGGAAAAAATTACATAAATTGACCTGCCTTTGACACATTCCTCCTATGCTGCATGAATCCAGATAAAAAACAGGAAATATCTGTACAATGTGCATTGTTAACCTGCACATGTGTTTATAAACTGTTTATATTCAGAATTCATTTTCCATTTTCCAGTTTAAATATGATGAGTATGGTAATAATCATAAAAATATATTGGTGATCAGAAGATGGCAAAGTCATTAGGAAACCTTCCATTCCTTTTCCCTGATCTATCATACATTTAAATATAATATATTCCATTACAAAGCCTGATATGGCTTCTTCCTTCTGTGATAGCTAACTAGAAAGAAAAGTCAGAGTTATGCTAATAAAAACATTTATACATTGTTCAGTTTAATGCTGAAAAATGAATGCATTAGTCAGTTCTCATGAGAGAAAAGATTTAAGAAAATATTCTTTCCCCTGTAGGCATTTGACAGCAGATGGGATAAAACACAGGAGAACTTGTGGTAGGAAAAAAAATCAGTGAGGGAATACATTGGGCAACCTAATAGGTTTCTTTCATCTCTAATTTAAAAATGAAACTTTTGCAGACTGTTCTGGTATTTATGTCAGTTTGAAGTCTGCAAATATATCTAGTAACTGGTGGGTTTTCAAGGCTTTAGCTTTTCAGATTTTTGTGTGCATCACATAATGCAAAAGAGCCTATTTTAAATTAAATGTGTAAATTGTTAGGTTTATCACCTTCCAAAAACACAAATCCCTGATTCCAGCATAACCATTTCCTTTTCCTGACTTTCCCATGTGATTGCACAATTCTTCCTCTCCAGACAGGGGTGCACTTTCTCTGGTCTCTTCCCTGGATTCTTCTGTTGGCCCCATGATCTGATCTTCCTTAACACAATTTCAATTGCTCAAAAATTCTCCTATTTAACTTTTCCTCCCCTTCCCATTCATCTTAATTTCCCTTCAAAACATGAAAACCTTTAGTCCCTCTCACTAAAATGCCACTCTTCATTCTCTCTCACCATTCCCTCTCTCTTCTCCCAGGCTCATTCAACATTGATTGCAGTCAGTTTGAATATTCCTCCCTTCCTTCCAGTGCTTCTCCCATTTATCTTCCACTGCTTTATTCTGTAACTGCCCTTTACAGGCTTTAATGACTCATGTCTAGCCAGAATTCAAACCCAGTATTCTCTTCTCATCCTTCATGATTTCAGTTAGCTTAATCACAATTAATCTTGTTCATGTCCTGTTGTCTCATGACTTCCATGAATCTTCTGAATCTTTGTTGTCCTCTTATTTTTGGAAGCTGTATTCCACTGTGTTTATCAAAAGACCCTTTCTCCCTGCTCTAACTTTGCTCTGGGTCTCTAAGGACTGTTTTTTATCCTGAAAGTCAGTTCAAGTTATTTCATTAGCCATTTTAACACAAATTATAGCAAGTTGGGGGTTTTTCCCTCCAAATCCATATGGAACAACACATTTTTTACCAAACAAAAGGACAACTAGAAATCACACATTTATGTCAGATAAGAAAACAGAATGTCCAAGTACAAGCACCTGGACAGCAATGGAAAAGAACACAAATATCCAATTATATGGCAAGCATAAAGAGCTATTGTTTCCCTAGTTATTGTTCAAAAGGAGGAAGCATTGAGGTCACAGTGGAAAACTATCACCTGACATCAGCTTGCTTCCCCTGTAGCAGGGCATCTCTTCACATAACTGCATTTTCTAGAAGATGAACTCATTTTTATCAAGTTTCTATACATTAGAAAATAATTGCTTTGAGTAGTTTTCTACAAAGCAACACACAGACCATACAAAATCAATTTTCAGCACTCTCACTTTCTAATTTATATATCACTGAAGATCTGCAAAATTTCTAAGATTAAAAATAGACAGAGTAACCTTAGATTTGTTCTGAGTTTGAAATGGAAATATATCTAAGAATTTCAAAATTATCAAAATACCTCTGTATTTAAGTTTTATTGCCTTCAGAAATAGCTAACATCTATCAAAGCCTGTATTTGAAACCAGTTGCAGGACATGCATTTCTCCTAAAGGATACATGCCTCCAAAAGAAAAATCAATATAGATTTTATTAAAAGTGTGATGAATAAAATATATGTTCAATCTGTTCTTGGCTAGGTAATGTAAATGTGATGGCAGGAATGACAGACAGACATGTCATGTAAATGAACCATTTTCCTATTTCACCTATATTCATCACAGATATATATATATATACATCTGTAAATCAATCAGCTTATAGACACACACACGAATTTTGTGAAGACTGAGAAAATTTTGAAATAAGTGGTGTAAATGTACAGGTTTGGATCTGAAATTCAAATTCCCATGGTTGGAGAAAATAGCAGAAATGATGGGAATACCCCCAGATCCCAGTACCTAATGCATTTATTTTGCACCAGTTCTAATGGGCTTTTAAGCATTCCCTATAGACGATGAGGAATGTCTCTCTAGAGACACTGAAAATAAACTTATAGAAAGACATGTAGCAAACAATTACTCTTAAAATCTGCATTTTTATAAACTCATTCATGCTGGATACCCTGTTTCCCAATTAAATGGAATTTACAGAGAAAAGCATGCTAAATAGAGCATTTATCTCTATTACTATGCCAGGCCAGCAAAAATAATTGAGTCATTAAGTAAAATTCAAGTTCTGTACATCACACTCAAATGAGAGAAATGTATTGACCTGAAAGGAAGCCCGTTCCTCTAAAACACAACTCTATATAGGCTAGATACAAACAGATATTTAAGGAGGATTTGTAGGGAGCTAGAGACTGTCATAATGATCAAGTTCATGGGGAATGTAATCTGTTCTGAATTACTGGAGAAAATAACATTTAAAACCAGATCCAAAACAACCCATGATATGTTATATCATATTACCGAGGTTGGTTTTTTTTGCAAAAGACCAAATTAAAAAAAAAATACTGCCTGTGAAGTGAAAACTGTAACTTCCTGCCAGTGGTTTAAAATGAAAACTACAAACTAACCTCAAAACAATTCTGCTTCTCTGCCTCATGCAGAAGTGCAGCCAGTCCGGGCAAGAGCACTGGGAATATGTAAAACTCCAGATATTCTCGAGGAGAACCTGAGCAAAACAGGGCAGCTTTCACTTACAGCTAAATACTTGGATTTTACAAAAACACAAACATTAGATATAATTAGATAAAGCCAGAACCATTCATTTTGTCAATACCATCACAGCCTGGACCAAGATTCATTCCCTTCAGATACAGCCACTGATCTGTCTTCACTTCTCTTCAGCCAATGCAACACAAACTTGAGTAAATTTCAAACTAAAGGTGCACCAACACTGCGAACTCAGTGGGCCTCAGAGATGTCAGATTCAGTTTTAAGTGAATAAACTCAGACACCAGAAGCAGTTTAGTCACAGAAGTGAAAAGCTCTGTGAACTAATTCACCCTGACAGGAAGAAATTAGCCTGTGCTGAACTCAGTGCTATTGCAGTTAGACCACTTGGGTATCTCATGCCCTTTACAATCTGCATTATCAGAGTTAGTCATAAAACTGAATTTCTAGACAGAGAAAAAACCAACGGTTATATTTTGGTGATGCTGTGATTTCTTTGTCCCAATTGCTTCATACTTGCAAGATCCTTCAGAAATTCTAATATGACTCCATATATCAAATTTTTCCCCTCTCAGAGGGCTGTCATGATTGGCACCTCTGTCCATTCAGGAAGAATTCAGGTTTTGGGGTGATTAGCAAAGATTAAGTCATAGGAGTGTTCTCTTCTGGCAACACAGCTGAAACACTGAATTTATTCTTGGCTTTATACCTTTAACTGGTTCATTCACTGTGAGAAAATGCTCATAATCGGGAGGAGACAATTTCTATAAAAGCCAAGGGTAACTCTGCTTCTGACTTGCACCAGGAATTCCTAATGAGTAAGAATTAATGGAGGAGAAGACAAAATGAAAGGCTAAAATGCATAATAAAAACACTGCTGCTTGGAAAATTATAAAGTATAGGAATTGATAAAAGTAGAAGAACAAAACTTCAGAGCTGTTTCCTTCCTATTTTGTAATCAGATGAGTAAAGCCAGTATTCTGAAAGCAGTTTTCAAATTCAATTTTCTACTTAGTCTATTGATCCTAGTTTTGCAATATTAAATTAGAGGAAGAAATGGCTGACATTTCTGATTTAAGTGGCTAAATAAAAAGTCACTTATTCAGAAGAGCTCTGACCTCCCTTAGCTAGTCAATGCTATTGGTTTGTAATGCACAATTTGAGATTTCTTCCATTGACTAAGTGGCCAAGCAGGCTCCCTGTTTTCAGACCAGGGGCCTAAATCATGCAAATTCCACACAAGCAAAGGTGTTATAGCTGTTAACACTCTAAATGAAAGAAATTTCAAACCCTCACCACATAAAGAAAAATAATCACGGCAGGGTTCAAGACAATGTACTCCTACTTACATTTTTTGGGGTCAGGGGGCTCTCCAGAGGGGGCTTCCCCAAGTATGGGAAGCAGATCTTGGGCTGCAGAGGCAGAAAAAAGTTGTTCCATTTGTAATGACTGCAACATTCCTGCTTCCAAAGGCACCTGTTCAAAATAAATGTATCCTGTCTAAATACCTCAACAGACAAGACAAACTATACAAACCAATTCAACAGAAAAAAATTATAAGGTTAGTTAAAAAATATGGAATTTTAATTTAAAGTTCAAATATTGTATTATTTATGTATTTTCTGAATTCTTGAAAAGATATAATTACACTTAAAAACTGCTATTTGGAATTTTACATTTGTTTGTTCAAAGAAGCTGTTTGAAAAAGAATAGTTTTCTTTTAATCTACCCTGCAATACCTAATTTTCTCATTTAGTTGTTTAAAATATTTTAAATCCAGCTCTATGCAGATTTTTTACTTCAACTGTACTCACTGATCCTTGTTTTGATCCAGAAACACCTGAAAACTGAGGCTGTTCTGCTTCATACTCTAGAAGTTAAAAAAAATGCAACATTTACCAGAAGACCCTAAAAATATATTTCTTTTCCTCTTAAACCAACATTATTTTTAATTGTACTTATTCAGATTTGAAAGAACAGAAGTTAGTATGCAGTAAATATTTTTTCAACATGAAATCTGTCCTGGGTTGGCCCCCTAAACCAGGACAAATCTAACATTTTAAAACAAGGAAGAACTTCAGAGATACTTGTCATGTCCTCTCTTGAGTTTTAAGTCAAGTGCAAGGTTCTCACTGACAAAAGAAGTCTTTATTGGGAAAAAGGTTTTTAACCAAAAACAGGAACTCTAAATATTTCAACATAAGTAAAATGCACATGCTTGCAAAGAAATAACCATTTTTTTTACTAGTAAACAATACTGCTTTTCATAGTGGATTCCTCTATGAGCAATTAAATCCCACAGACATTGCTAAATATCACTGTCTCCACTTTAAAAGAAAAAAAGCAAATAAACCTACACAAACAAACAAACGACCAACTAAAAGCAGTGCATGACACTCAAGGATTACTGAGTGACTCAGGATAAGAAAAACAAGGGAGCAGGACAACAGAGTTGATAAGAAAAAACCTACAGATTCCCCAGTCCAGAGCACTCAGAGCCAACCCCAGCAGGGTCAGTGCTCTACCCTTACAGTTCTGTTTAATGGCATCACCAAACCCATGTGTGCTACAGGTGCCTTGTGTTAGGATAACCAACCTCAACCCTACGTTGAAAATGGCCATTTTAATGCAAAATGACTGTTTTAGGCTTTATGAAGTAGTGGTAATAAAGGAAGGGAAGCCCATGAGGAAGCTCCAGCGCTGGTCTCCCGGCTTCCCAACCTCCGTGTTCTTAAGACTCTGGGAGAAGACAAGTGCTCTGCTCTAAGAATGGGGCTCTGAGAACAGATGTTTTGTATTCATTTAACTTCTGTAGCAGCAGAGACACAGCGGGCTCTCTGCTTTCCCAAAGTAATACGTAACTCCGTTAGAGGATACCCCACAAAGCATAGGGGGCAGGTCCCAGCCAGGCAAACCAGAGCCCATGACATTATCCCAACAGGCTGGGTGCAGCAGAAACACACACAGAGGAGCTGTCTGCCGGGAAGTTATGACAATAAAAACAACACAACGAGGTGAGCAGAAACCCTGGTGGCCTTGGTGACGGCTTTGGGCACTGGGGGTGGCTTTGGGCACTGAGGGCAGGGAGCGCACCAAGAGCGGGGAGGGGCGGCCTAAGGGGCCCCGAGGGCTCGGGGAGGCTCCGTGGGGCC